>CANSZD010000412.1:0-217500 GCA_947648045.1 Beta corolliflora | reverse complement strand
AAAATGAAGAAGGAAGATGCGATCTTGAAACTTGACTTTCACAAAGCGTTCGACTGTATTTCTTGGAGTGATTTGGAATGGGTTCTAAGACAAATGGGATTCCCGGATCTTTGGATAAATTGGATTCGAACCTGCGTCATGTCCGCATCTGCATCTGTGCTTGTCAATGGATCCCCCCACCTTTAGATTCAAGCTTCAGAGGGGGCTACGACAAGGAGATCCCCTCTCTCCATTTCTTTTTGACCTTGCCGTAGAACCGCTCAACCTCCTGTTCCATCGAGCAGCTTCATTACAATTGTGGGAAGGAATTGAATTGTCAAAGGGTGGCATAAAACTCACTCATCTGCAATACGCAGACGATACCATTGATTTTTGTCCAAAGAACATTGAATTCCTCATGAACATAAAAAAGACTTTGATTCTATTCAATCTAGCATCAGGATTACAAGTGAACTTTTTCAAAAGTTCGATTCTTGGTTTAAACTTGGATCCGACATGGCTAAAATTTGCAGCAGATTCCCTCCAATGTCGAATTGGGGAATTTCCACTCATGTACCTTGGATTACCTATTGGAGGTAATTCGTCTCGGCTTAAGGCTTGGGACCCAATTCTTGATCGAATGAAGAAAAAGTTAGCTACTTGGAAGGGGAAGATGTTGTCTATTGGGGGTCGCCTAACTCTCATCAAGGCATCCTTGGCAAGTCTCCCGCTTTATTATATGTCCTTGTTTCCAATTCCGAAAGGAATCATCGAGCAAATATGTACAATTCAAAGGAGATTCTTTTGGTGCGGTGATAATGTTAAGAAGCCCTTCCCTTTGATATCTTGGAATGTAATTGAACTTCCAAAAAGCTTGGGAGGGCTCGGCGTGGGGAACCTTTTGCACCGCAACCAAATGGTGGTGGCGATTCTTTGCTGAACCTCAAGCTCTTTGGAGACGTATCATTCATGACAAGTATGGGTACTCCTCACCTTTTACTTGGGGCGATTTCTCAATCCCATCTAATGGTGGACCTTGGAAGCAAATTTGCTCTTCTATTCTTCTTCATCCTACTGCTAAGCAACTTGTGAAGTCATGTTTTAGAAAGTGGATTGGGGATGGCTCATCATCTCTTTTTTGGCATGATGTTTGGATTGGGGTCTCACCTTTAAAAACTTCTTTTCCTCGTCTCTTTCTACTAGCAGTCAACCCCAATGCCTCTATTTCTTCAATGGGCTTATGGGATGGCTTGGACTGGATCTGGAGCCCAGCCTGGAAAAGAATGCTAAGACCCAGAGATATTGTCGAACTCCAGCAGCTTACATCCATCCTTGAACGTGTAAAACTGGATGCTAATAGCTGCGACAAATTTGTTTGGACCCCTGACAAATCGGGGAACTTCTCGGTCAAATCTGTTAGTGATCATCTTTTCCTACAATGCGAATTTTCGTGGAAAATATGGGATTGGTGGCTCTCATTATGGAACGTACAATGGGTTATGCCTCTCCATCTTAAAGATGCCTTTTTTCAATGGAAATATCAAGGAGCATCTCCTTTCTTCAAGAAAATTTGGATGGCTTCTTTCTTCATCATCCTTTGGACCATATGGAAGGAACGAAATTCCAGGTATTTCAATAATTCAGTTTGCTCTCAAAACCAACTTCACGACCTTATCCTACTTAGGTTAAGTTGGTGGATTGAGGGGTGGGGAGCATCTTTCCCCTACTCTCCAAATGATGTCATTCGCAACCCTCAATGTCTCAAATGGGAATCAAACACTCACTCGAAAATAAAATCTCACTCCTCTCGCTTGTGTGGTAATTGGAGCCCTCCCCTCACTCTTTGTTGAAATGGAATGTGGATGCATCTTTTGATCCCTCATGTCACCTTAGTGCTATTGGTGGTGTTTTGAGAAATGACAATACCATCTTCATGTGTGTCTTCTCAAGCCCCATTCCCCCCATGGAGATTAACTCAGCTGAGGTTTTTGCAATTAGTCGTGCAATTAAAATCTCCCTTTCATGTGTGGAGATTAGTGCTCGTTCCATAATCATAGAATCCGACTCCGCTAATGCGGTGAATTGGTGTAATGCAAGTCATGAGGGTCCATGGAATCTCAATTTTGTGCTTTGAATTTCATAAGGAACGCGGTTCACTCTCATCATCATTTGCAAATCACACATAAAGGAAGAAGCTCGAACGAAGTAGCGGATGCTTTGGCTAAGCAAGGACTTAGGCGAGAAAATGAGTTCTTGGCTTGGCTATAAACCACTGCTTCTAATAGGGTGGTGTGGAATTCAGAATTTTAGTTCAGCCTTGTAGCTTTACTTCTCTCGTGTAACTCGCAATGCTTTTCTTTTCTCATGTACTAAAACTTGGGCTTTAAAGCCTTACATCAATAAACAGGACCCAACTTATCAAAAAAAAAAAATGTTGACCCTCCCGCAAACCAGGTTGCCCATCTCTCTCTTCCAAACAACCACGTAGCCCGTCTCTTCGAAACGATCGTTCGGCTAAATGCGATATATATTGATATGTATTTGGCTACATACTCCCCGCTTTTTTTTACTTGCTACGTTTCTATTCCGGAAAATCAAACTACCAACTTTGACCGATTATTTGATTTTTTTATAAGCAAAAATATAGTCGTAATAGTTCTTTGTAGATTTGTCCCGATGTGTAGATTCATAATATCAAAATTTTATAATTTTTATTTAAAAGTAATAAGAGATATTAAGGGTTAGAAAACGTATTGAAAACCATATTAAAACAATGTAGCAAGTAAAAAAAAGCAGATGGAGTACAATTTATGCTCTCTTATCTGTTGATCATAAAATTCAAGTTTGTATGAAGTACTAATTTTTTATTTATGAAATTGATTTATTTAATTGTTATATAATTTATGTAAAATTTTTGTTCGACGTTTCCTAGCCGTTTTCCCTTTTTTTATGAAATAAAAAGAAATGTTGTTTCCCATTTTTGTATTAAGTCCGTATCCATTTTCCGTTTCTGTCTCCGTGCACCAATTAATTGAAACATAAGCGCTATAGAACACAAGTCACACACAAAACTTATAGAAGTTGGATGTTTACTAGCTTTACTTCCTAAAGTTTTAGGGGGTATTAAAATTGCATCTTATAATCTTTATAAACCATAACACACAATTCTTCTGGAAACACAAAAGATGCCATTAAACTTTCAACGACAAAAGAAACCAAAAAGAAAAGGCAAGCACCTACCTTCTTTAAGACCTCATCAAAAGTAACACTATCAAGATAACTTACACATTGATGTAATGTTAACATATACTCCATCTAGGAGTTCAAAAGGTGGATAAGATCTAAAGATGTTAGTTTTGTTAATAAAAAAGAAAGGTTGGTTGTTCTCATGAATCTCATGACACAAATTAAAGAGACGTGTTACACGAAAGCAAGCTATACACTATTAGAGAGTCTCACAAACAGTCAAAACACTACAATTTTTTTTCTTCATATTGTACCATATGAATTCTTGATTTTTTTATTGGTAAAGAAAAGTACCCTACTAGATCGAAACCTCGTACAGGTTAATCCAGCCCAATTAAACAGGCAAGGCCCTTTGAGAGTGAGGGACAAGGTAAAAGAATCCAACCCCTAAAGTGTTTTTTATGGAATTTGATCCCATAACATCGAGGTTGTGAAATATAAACCTAATTACTAGACCAAGTACTACTTAATATGGATTCTTGATTTCTTGGATATGGACTTTCCTTAGTTTCCCTGTTGAAAAAATTTGGTGTAACAATGAAAGTTTTCAGTATTTCAATAATAGGTGGGGCCCGCATATATAAGACAATGGTTTCATTGTGTTTCTTCTCGTCCAAAGTCTCATAATAGTGTGTCATCTTATTCATCCCATCCCATCACCTCCCCCCTCCTGCAAAACTGGACCTACAAACATAAAATCTACAATAATTTCCCCCTCATCAAAACTCTAGATCAAGCTATAATTACACATAAAGTAGATATTTCATTACCGACTACCATTAAATTTACTGCTACGTCATCATACCTCTAACCAATAATATTTTACCACCTATTTATTCATTAATTAGTGGTGTTATTCATCTAACAGATTTCTGGAGGACTAAAGTTTATTATTGACCCCACAGGCCACAACCCTTACAAGAAGCAAGATATAAAAAATATAGCTCGATTTTCACGAGACGAGTTCCATATTCAAATGATGGTGCAACATCATGAGTAACCTCATATATGCATTTATTTAGTAGCTCCATAAGTACTTGTTAGTAACCTCATATATGTATTAACGCTAACCCTATTACAACCTTGGTAATTCTTCTCAGCAATATTATAAATGTCGTTATCGATAACCTTTATTATGCTAATGACTAATGAGGAACCCACCAATCCCGCATTGCACCATAAACTAAACGTGTGGT
The DNA here is from genome assembly GCA_947648045.1 of Beta corolliflora. NCBI lineage: Eukaryota > Viridiplantae > Streptophyta > Magnoliopsida > Caryophyllales > Amaranthaceae > Beta > Beta corolliflora. Next base: position 213,079 of record CANSZD010000412.1, on the reverse strand, counting down.
GCATCCACATAAGAATTAGTACAAAAGATAAGTGTAGCAATGGCAATATACACCTTGTGGAGTTTGTTTTGTTCTCCACATAACTATTCAAGAACATTAGGGTCATGATATTGGCGGATTGGCCTATAATCCTAGTTAAAACAGGCAATAAATAAACTAACCCTACGTCATTTGTTCGAAATTTTGGATCCGATACAATTCACAGAATGAATGTTTTAAGTGCAAGGACAGAACAGCAAAATCCCACTGATTATCGGTACCCTATTCGAACCAAAACACTACAACATTCAGAACTACTCTATTGTACAAATAGTTGTGTAACTACTTAACTAGTTATGTCTAAACAAATTCTTTGCTTTGCCATACATGTTCCTAAACAGAGCAAAATAGAATGTATAATTTAGTAACTCTATGCAAAACGAATCTACATCTAATTTACTTCCAAGTTCCCATTTCTATGTGGATGTGAAATTAACAAACAAATGCGGAAAGAAAACTACATAGATGAATACTTGAGCCAATTTGGACAAAAGGCAGCTAGCGAGGCACTGGACACAAACCTATCCCAAGCTCAAGAACCCGTCAATGCTTTGATTCACTCTTTGTGCTTTTACCGTTGTTCGAGTCTTGTGCTTTTGGCTGCTCCTGTAGTGAGCCGGCCTGTTGCACCTTATTGGTGTTGTTTTGGGTTGATCGTGGCTGCTGTTGCTGCTGGTACATTTGAGGATTGACATAAAGTTGCTGCCCAAAACACTTAGACATGGATTCAGCATTCAGCTCTCCTGTGGCTATCTTTAAGCGATGGATTTCCGCTGTTAATGCTTCATTTAGAGCTGCCAAATATATCAAAATACAATCACATTTGCTGCTATACATTTCTAAGAAGAGGTGACTCCTCAAATGACTACAACAAATGACGAATTTTTTTGAGCAAATAATGAAATATTTTTGATCAAGTGGAAAAACAAACCATCACGAAGCTGAGCTTGTTGCTCCATCGCTTGTAAACGGAACTTTAGCTCGTTGTTTTGGGTGGTAAGTCCAGCAGAATCTCTCTGTTCACAATTAAGAAATGCAACTTAAGACCAAATAAACCATATGCAATAGAGAGCACACTTCTAAATCAATGATCACCTACCTGCAATAATGTAAGTTGTGCAGACAAAGTAGTGGCCTCATTTTGTAAAGTCTGAACCTTGTGCTCCAGTTCTGATATATATCTCATCTTCCTTTCCTTCGAACGAGCAGCTGACAGTCGGTTTGCCAAAATCCTGAAAAGGTACATATATAGCACAAAATTGAATAAGCAACAATACTAAAACATCAACAACGAGAAAGAAAATCATGCATGATTACAGTAACGGATACCTTTTTGCACGTTTAGGGTCAGTTAGAGCAATCTCGGCTAACTTCTCATTAGCCATTATCTTCTTCAGCTCTGGCCCAGTGAATTCTCCATTACCAAATTCCATACTGAACGCATTTGAATTTCCATTAGCAGGATCCTTAAGGGAAAGCTGAGCAACACCAGTACTTGGAGAAGGAGGTAGCTTTGGAGATTCATCCCTGAAATTCATATTCCCTATAAAACTGTCCATAGAAATACTTCTGTAGTGTCTAGAAGTCGGTGCAGCCTCACCTGTGGCACCCCTCTTGCGTTCACCAACCATTGGTCTCTGTCCACTGCTTCCACTCTCATTCACACTGCTTTCAGCTTCATTATCGCTACTTTCACATCCATTTGTCTTCGACCCACTAGCACGACTATCTATATCATCCCGATTCTCATTACCATACTTCTCATCAGTCCCAGAAGAATTCATGGTATCAAGGTGATCCAGATCCATATACGCCGATAACAAGTCATCAACCACTTCACCTTCTACATTACCATCACGAGTCTTATCCCAATTTGATTCCTTCTTAACCAACTGTGCTGGCTTGGCTGAACCCGCAAACTCTCCACCCGACAGAGTCCTCTCCAAACCAGTATGACCTCTAGGACTAGGAGGAACCATTGATGTTCCCGGTGGAGATGATTGAAATACATTATCAAACCCAAACGGAATATCACTAATAGAACGACGATGCAGTTTCCGAGGGGGAAAACCTTCAGTAATATGCAAGGAGTTACTCTTACCAAAAGAGGACGGTGGCAACAACGAATTCCCACAACCATCACGATTCTCCAACGAACCATTCGACGAATTAGCATTTTCAGAACCATTCGTGGGAGAGGTAGAGTTCTGGTAAGGTGAAGGGCTTAAAGGGGGCAATGAATCATTCATGAAAAAAGCCGGTTGCGACAACGATCTCGAATGGGACGGTCCACGGCTAAAATTCTGTGAACCAGAGTGCTGAGACCCTGGTCTAGTCACTGGAATTTGTGAATAAGGTGAAAGGGGTGGCATAGTAGGATGAGATGGTGGTATCCCTGACCTTTTACCATTTTCACACCCAGAATTTTGCAAGTTTTGGGAATTTTGAGGTAAAGGTGGCCTTATTTGGGATATATTTAATTGAGATACATCAAGATGATTACTTGTTCTTGATAAAGCCCCAAAAGGGTTTTGAATTCTATGCATCATATCAATATTACCCCTTTCTGTATCACCCATTTTCATTCAAAAATCAAAACCCTTATTTTTTTTAACACAGAATCACACCCAAATGTTCAATCTAACCAAAATTTCAACCAATTTATCAACTTCAAATATCAACCCACAAAACCCCAAAGCATCAACTGAAGCTCACTATCACACATAAACCTAAACAAACAACAACAAAAAATTAAAAACCCAACAAAACCCAGTTAAATCTCTACCCAAAAAAACAAAAACTGATGAAATAAACAATCAATCAAAAGTACCCAGATACAAAAATTCAATCTTTTTTCATAAACAACAAAAGAATCAAAGAAAAAAAGAGTGGAAGTAAGAATAGTGAGTACCTAACAGAAAAATGAGGTATAAAAATGGTGAATAACTTAATGCACCACTAGCGTAAGTTAAAAAAAGAGCTTCACTCTAATGCTACTTTGCGCCTGATCGGAAAACCTTAGTACAAAGCGGAAGAAGGGTTTTTTTCACTTCTTTCTACTTTCTCTCTCCTCTTTTTTTCTTCCTAATCTCTTGTGTAGTGAAGAAGATATGACTAAAAAATACTGCAACACGGATTTTCTGGTGACTAACGCGTGAATTTAATATAAAAAAGGCCTTTTTTTTACTTTCTCTCTCTAAAAATTAAAGAGGGAGAGAGAGAAATTGCATTTGAATTTGGATTTGGATTTGGATTTCATTCCGACCTCATTTGGACCTCTTATCAATCAATCAATCTTCTTCAATTCTTTCCCTCTATCTCCGCATTATAAAAAGGCAATCTTTTAATTTTTCTTTTTTTTGGCAAGAAAAATTGTAAGTGGTGATAATGATATGCTAATTGTACTTAGTAGGCTCTAACATGTGGATTATATCATAATCAAGATTGAATTATATTAATTAATTGTTTGTTTGGTCTCTCTTTCTCAAATTTCTTGTGACTTTGAAAGAGGACATTGTCATGGGGTCACACCTAAATTACCGGCTTGTTAGTGTACTAATTTTTAGATTATTTGTAAAATCATGTTTGGTTTACAATGTGAAACAATTTTAGGACATATTATAATCATATTTATATTAACATTACTTGTTAATAGATCAATGAACTTAGTGATAATAATTCTATAATAGTTTTTTTTAAAGAGAAATTTCATTAAATGAAGGCCAAACGGCATCTACAATAAGTATTAAAGAAAAACAAGATATAATCACACAAGATCAAATCAAATTCATCTTCGAAGAAACTACAATGAACGGTCGAAGAATACAACAAGAACCCCCCTTGTATTTCTTTGAATCACGCAGCCTATTGATGGGAAGTCTATCATTCTGACATAGTTTGGGGAAGAAAATTCTTGATTTAACCAGGTTGACCGCATCCGAATTTCCAATACTTCGATGTTGATGGTCTTGAACTTCAACCAATAGGAACAATCTCTTATACCAATTTTTAAACTTCCACGTGGGAAGAAACTAAAACTAAACTCCAAACTCCCATAAGAGGAGAGAAAGAACCCAAAAATTGGGTAGAAAACTCTCAAAAAGATAGATAATGGAATATTATTAATAACAAAAACAATAAAAACTAGAAGAAAAAAGAAGAATTGGGGGCTTACCACCATCGAAAGGATGATGGTAGCCCCAAACTAGAAGAAAAAATTAGGGTTTTTTTTGGAGGAAGAGGAGAGAGGGGAGAGGAGGAGGCTAGGTTGAGAAATAATGATTTCCTATAATTCTATAATAGTTAGTGTTTAGTTTCAGTCTATTTCTAATTAAATAATTATTTACTGGTTTGATTGCATTATTGTTGGTTCTTGAACTGTCCGAATAAATGGGAAGTTATCTTGAGTCGTCCTAAAAAGTTAAATATCTTTTGCGTTTATTAGTTGTGCATGGCTACCTAAAATCATTGTGGAAACTATGGCTAATACATTGGAAGCTGATCTTTTTAATTTCACATAGTATTGCTTAATCTAGTGGTAAGAATTTGTATATTATAATTTTGAGGCTATGAGATAAACTCCAGTAGCTCACGTTACATTGTCGGTAGGGGTGTAAATGATGCGAGTCGAGCTCGAGTTTAGCTAAGCTCGACTCGAACTCGAAAACTCGAAGTCAAGCTCGACTCGACTCGAAAACTCGCGAGCTTGAAACAATCAAACTCGACTCGAACTCGAAATCCTAAACTCGAGCTCGAACTCGAATCAAGCTCGAACTCGAACTCGAATCAAGCTCGAACTCGAACTCGAATCAAGCTCGAACCCAAAGCTCGAACTCAAACTCGAATCAAGGCTCAACTCAAACTTGAGTCAATCCATGTACCTTGAGTTAGGTACTTGTAGCCTTTTATAGAGGGAAAAAAGTTAGTGTTTCATTGTTCAACCAATGTGGGACTTTATGAAACAAACTTTGGTAGAAAACAATAGTTTTGTTCCATTTATAAAGAACACAAATTTAAACTTTTGTTTCCCAACCAATGTGGGACAACTAAAATTATACAATAAGGCTCAACTCAAACTTGAGTCAATCCATGTACCTTGAGTTAGGTACTTGGAGTAGCCTTTTATAGAGGAAAAAAACTTAGTGTTTCATTGTCCAACCAATGTGGGACTTTATGAAACAAACTTTGGTAGAAAACAATAGTTTCCACCCAATGAAGAAATGCAACAAATAATTTTTGTTCCATTTATAAAAGAACACAAACTTAAACTTTTGTTTCCCAACCAATGTGGAACAACTAAAATTAAATAATAAGGATAGTTATAATAGTAACATTTTATATTGAAAAAAAAAACTATTGTTTACACTACAAAAACCAATGTGGGAAATTTAATATTTTACATGAAATATCGTTTTTCATAATTTTTCAGTTTGTTCACGAGCTTTAGAGCCGAGCCAAGGCTAAGGCTCATTAAAATCTTGAGCTCGACATGTTAACCATCACCTAAAGACAAACTATGATTAAAGTCCACCATGAAAAATATTTTCTATATTAGTAAAAATCTTATTTCATGGATTAAATTCTTTGAAAAAGTTTGAGAATTATTTATTGAAATTACAAGTATTATATATAATTTTTTTCGAGTTTCTCACGAGCTTTTCGAGTCGAGTAGGTATTAGCTCAGCTCGACTCGTTAGTTATCGAGTCGAGCTCGAGTTTGAGTCGAGCCTACTCGAGTCGAGTTTTGACCGAGTTTTGACCGAGTCGATCTCGAGTAGCTCGCGAGTTGTCTCGTCTCATTTACACCCCTAATTGTCGGGTTCGGGGGAGCCTTCTCTCACTCGTACAGCTGATGGACTGTGCTTGTGTAATTCAGCAAAATTGACCCATGTGGAATTTCGACTCAACACGACATTTCTTCTTATTATATTACACAATACAAGCAAATATTTTCTTGACATTTCAACAAATACAGATTTTTATATATTAGTGCTTCTTTATTATCTTGTATTCTTTGCTATACTTTCCCCATTTCTCAAAAAATGCATCACTTTAACTTTTTGCACTATTTACATGGTAACTTTCACCTTATTTATTTACTAATATGTAACGATATATAAATATCATTAATTAATTTAATTGTATTCGGGTTACTCTCAATATATATTTTTAAAAATTATATTTTTTTTATAAATTTACCAAGATATAACAATGAAAGGTATTCGTGGTCAAAATTATGCATTGACAAACATGTACGATCAAAGCCATGTATATTCATACTTATTATAACAAAGGAACCATATTTTTCAAAAGATTATCTCACGAGTAGGGGTGTAAGAAAATATTAGAATTGTACTACTATTTATATCTTCAATTACGTATTAATATAAATTATAAAAAAATTTAAATCGTAAATTTACACATCTAAACAAATTTATCAACGTCACACAATTATAATGTTTAAGCTTATATATTATGATGTTCTCTTTAGCTTATGTTGCTTAACTTAACTTATTTTTTTTAAACTTTACTTAATTTTGCTGAACTTATTTTTATAGAACTTATTTTTACTAAACTTGTTTTTGCTGAAATTAAGGCTCCGTTTGGTTCAACTTATCTTATCTTATCTGAATTAATCTTATATTATCTGAACTTATCTTACATTAGTTGAACTTATTTTATATCATCTGAACTTATCTTATCTTACTCGAACTTATCTTATATTATATCTGAACTTATCTTATTTTATCTGAACTTATTAATCTTGATGATGTTTGTATCATTAGACTTATGTGATCTTATCTTATCTGAACTTATATAATCTAAATTTATCTTATCTGAACTTATATTATCTAAAATTATCTTATCTTAACTGAACTTATTTTTTCTGAAGTAAGTTATAATGAGTTGAATAGAATATAGCCTTAGCGTAATTTTTTGTTGAGCTTAATTTTTTTTGCTAAACTTATTTTTACTAAAAGTATTTTTGCTAAAATTAACTTAATTTTGCCAAATTTATTTTCACTAAACTTTTTTTTGCTGAATTTAGCTTATTTTGCTGAACTAAACTTAATTTTACTGAAACTTATTTTTATTAAGTTGAGGAGGACACAACCTAAGGGTCCGTTCTGTTCAACTTATAAAAGATTTTATAAGATAAGATAAGATAAGATAAGATCAGATAAGATAAGATAAATAAGATGTTAGACACACACAATAAACTATCTTATAATATAAGATCAGATAAGATTTTATAAGATCTTATAAGATAAGATAAGATAAGATAAGATAATATAAGACAAAATAAGTTGAACAGAACGGACCCTAAGTCAAAAGCAATGAACTTTGACTTTAATAAAGCAAATGAGTAAATTAATAAAAACCAAAGAATAATCTATTATACGATACTGTCATTTTTTTCATACCAAAATACCTTTCTTACAATTTTACAAGTCAATTCATGACCTAAAAATTTATACAAGTGAATAAACAACATTATATAAATATTATGAAATGGAAAAAATATATTATTAGGCGGCATTGGTTTCAATCATTGAGGATATCTCAACATTTATTTAAATATTGAAAATCGGAGATATCAAATAGAAACTTGTTGCATTAGTCACCATTAAAGTCTTTACGTCTTGCCGTAGCTATTTAAATTGAAAATTCAATCATGTTGGTCTTGCCAAGTAGTCAGTTTTTTTTTTGATCCATACGGAACACGGCGCAAAGCAGGTGTCTGATGTTAAAGAAGGGGGAGGGGGAATTTGAACCTGTGACCTATCGTTCACAACACCTCAATCTTAACCACTAGGCCAAGATATCCTTGGTAAGTAGTCAGTAGTCTTAGTACATTGCATAATCATGATTAACTTGGTAATTTAAAAATAAAAGCGGGTCCCACATTCATGAACAATGTTATCTAAACCTAACGCAAACTACATGCAGAACGTGCGATGTCGTTTTTGACTGAATTAGGCGACACAATCGTGGGTTTGTCTCAATTAGGAAATCTTTGCAACACTGAGAAGTTTTCCGGCAAATAAAATTTTGGTTAAGGAGAAAAGAATAGGCAACATGAACATGTGTGATTACCATATTATTGATGTTTGTAAACATGTGGCCTGATCAACTTCATTGGGGTCCACATTGTTTGCTGAGTGCTTGTTTTGGTATTCAATATGAAAAAACATTTTATGCAATTTCCCCCTATTGAAGAATATAATTCTTCATATTTTTCCTTTTTATAGGATTGCTAAGTGAAGATGTCGTATTCTTGCTTGTTGCTTCCAAAATTGAAGGTATAAATTTGACACTTTTTTGTTTGTGGAGGGCCACAAAAAGTAACATTAGAGACGAGTTCTGATCTCATATTCTAAGTTACATATCTTTTTTTTTTGATTTGAGCCGGGCTTGGTCGGGTCAAGTTCAGTTCTACATAACTCGAGTATGTATTGACTCACTTCAGTTTTAAATGAGTTAATACCGGATTATCTCAGATTCGTATAAAGTTCAAATTGGATCATTATCAGTCAAGTTCAGTTCTAAGTAGTGCTATGCACCAAACACAAAATTTTCCGCTTATGAAGCAAGCATCAGCCCATTTAATACTAGGCTCGTGCTCAAATTCAATCGCGTAACATACAAAAAGCGGGCTTATTGTCGAGCAAACGCATCAGTGCTAAAAGCCCAAAGCCTATGCGCATCATGTGTGACAGTGTGAAGCATGCAGTTCAAACAAATTGAATCGTAGTATCGTACTAAACTAAAGGGTAAAGGCCAATATTTATATGCCACAACTCACTCTTCAATATTCATGACATCTATAGTTTCAAAATATAAAATATGTTCATGAAATTTAATTTATTACTCCTATAAAAAAGGTTGATTAATTGTAGTTGTTATAAGTGTAATTACGTGAAACATTTTGACTACTAAAACTTCCCAAGACTGAAAATATGAGATTTGAATATGATAAATCTATTGTGTTGGGCGCAAAAACAATGTATTATATTAGGTCCAAAACATGACAACTAACGCAAATACATTTAGATGAAAAGACAGTACTCTTAGGAATTTCTTCATTGTTTCTAGCGAAATCATTCAACATGTTTGTTCAATAGTAAGCAGATGGATATGAGGTCCTTTTATCTAGGTAATTAGTTATTAGTTGATTTCTTCAAAGATTTTATAAGACAAACAACACATTTATATTGATAAGGGGAGTGCTTCGACAATAGATTACCAAATGTGTAACTTCACTGAAAGTCGCCCATCCATCAAGCGAGAGAAGACACCCCACAAAACAAAAGATGTTCCTTCTTAAAATCATATAAGCATAAGGGAGTAAGCATTTCGCATTATAAAGTGAACCCATCTATCTTCTTTTATCAATGTGGGACACTCATATGTGTTGTGCGCTATACATCATATCTTCAACAAATAGTGAACTAGGGCAACTTCAAAAGCAGGAAAACAAGCAGTCAAGCAAAAACATTTACATTATAACTCAATGAACGGTCCAAGGAGATATTGAGAGTGCGAGTAAACGCCTCAGGAAAAGTCAATGACCTTTTCAGCCTCAACTGATGATCACCGTCCGATTTCAAGGTGGGCCCAACCTCAACACCTTGATCATCATCATGACCATTGGTTGATTCTGATCCAGTACCTTGATCTTCAAGATCAACGTACAGACTGAATGTCCACCACAATTTGATGCTCCATCTCTACTGGAACCTCTTTTCTAGGTTGATCTTTTTCCTTATCATCTATGACACGTGGCGCATGTTGAACCCTTGATTGATCTGATTCCTTTTGATGATCAGGAGCCAAATTAACGGCAGTGATTAAACAGATGAACCATGAGAGTAAGGGGAGTGTGATTACTAGTTTACTGCAAATGCATAGGAGAACAACCAATCATAACCTTGATGATATTGACTGTAGAAAATGTGCTCAATAAACATGGAAAGTCCTAAGAAAAATGTGGAAGTGGTACTAATTATGTAGATTATGGAAATTCTTGGGTTGGGTATGTGATAAAATGCTTTGATTTTCTTCAACCATGATTGGTATGACCTTAGGAGTTTTGATAATGACAAACATAAACTATTTTGCATCATGTATTTTTGTATATATTGTTTTGGTGCAGTGTTTGCTTTGGAAAAGTCGGATGCTCATGTTTGAAGAAATAAGATTGAAGAGTAGCTAGATTTTTCTATATAGCAAACTATGTAATAGTAATTAATTTGGTTAAATGTTAGTATGTGTGCTATGAGTAAAATATTATTTAAAATGTGGTTGTTATAATTATTTATGACTACTAGAGTTAGTAGTATAAATAATTAGAACAAACATATCTTACCATAATGAATTTTACATAAAAGAAAAAGACTTTCGAAAATTATTTTAAAAGAAAAAATATCTTAAGATAATATCTTGCACAAAATCTAATCTCCTAAAAGAGGATAGATTTTAGAAGATAATATCTTGTTAATAAAAAGATTACTTATGTTGTTAAAAGATATGCTATTATCTTGATTGATACTATCATATCTCAAAACAAGGAAGATTCATGACTATATATAATGACATCTCTTCAGTTTTTATAAACACGGTTTTCCATTCTATTAATCGGAGCTTTACAAGAGAAAACCGCAAAATCAGTGGTACAGAGCATAGCACAGAGTTACAGACATTGCCAAGTGAATTACTTAGGAAAAATCGTATCCTCCCACTAGTGGAAAAATAAGGAAGGGCTGCGGTCAAAACAGCCCTAAGGGCTGCGCTTTTGGCCAGCAACCCTTTCCATAGCAGCCCTTCATTAGATAAGAAGGGCTGCGGTTTTTAACCGCAACCCTTCACAACGAAGGGCTGCGGTTAAGGCCAAAAACGCAGCCCTTCTAAGTTTGAAGGGGTGCGTTTTCGGCATAAAAAACGCACCCTTCTTTAGCGAAGGGTCTGCGGTTTTAAGCATGAACCGCGACCCTTTTTAAGTGAAGGGCTGCGGTTTAAGCTTAAAACCGCACCCTTCAAATTTAAATTTTTTTTTTTTAAAAATAGAATTAAATCTGCCCCCATCCCTTATTGCCAACCCCAAACACACCCCCCACCCCACCCCCCACCGCACCCGCCCCACCCCCCGCACTCCCACCCCCGCACCCCCACCACCCCCGCCACCCCCACCCCACCCTGCCCCCCCCCTCGCACTCCCACCCCCTGCCACCCACCCCACCCACCCCCCACCCCCCCCGCCGGACCAGCCCACCCCACCCCCCTACCCCCGCCACCCCCCGCACCCCACCCGGCCCCCCCCTGCCCCGGCCCCCCCCCCACCCCCACCGGCCCCCCCCCCCCCGCCCCGCCCCCCACCCACACCCCCCACACCCCACCCGGCCCCGCGACCCACCCCACCTCTCGCCCCACCCCCCCCCCCACCCTGCCCGGCCCACCACCCCAGCCCACCCACCCCCCCACCCCCGCCCCCGCACCCCCACCCCCGCACCCCCACCCCATGGCGGCCCCCCCACCCCATCCCCCACCCAAAACCTCCCTTCGACACAAAAAAAGACCGATCAAATTGCAATAATATATATATGACAAGTTTTGTGAACGTAATAATTAACTTTAAATATGTATATATTTAATAATGTAAAAAGTGTACATAGAATTGATACAAACTAGTAGATGTATCATAAGCAATCATCACAAATGTGGGACGCCAACTTATCCCGAACTTCATGTAATTCGTCTGTGGTGAAGGCCCTCAAACGTGGTGTGTTATTCATATAAACCTTGCAAAACAACCAAGGAATAAACACATAATATAAGAATTCAATCATTTACCGTAGTTAGTAGTTCTAAAAAATGACATATACCTTCCCGAAATTCAATCAAAAACAAATGCAAGCCTAAAACTCTATACACTAGTTATATTATACCTTATATTATCATTTTCAAAAAGAAAATGGAGTTAAATGACTCGAGAAACATGAATTGGAGGCGAAAAGGCAAAAATAGGGCTAAAATCACATTTATGTTCCCGATATACAACCAACAACAAATGCACGCCTAAGAATCTACATAATAGTTACATTATACCTCATATTATCATGTTCAAAATGAAATTGGGGTTAAATGAAGCGATAATACGAATTGGACGCGAAAAGGCAAAAATAGGGCTAAAATGCCCTTTTCGTTCCCAAAATTCAACCTACAACAATTGCAAACCTAAAAATCTACACAATAGTTACATTATGCCTCATATTATCATGTTCAAAATGCATTTGGGGTTAAATGACTCGATAAGTACGATTTGGAAGCAAAAATGCAAAACTAGGCCTAAAATGACCTTTTCGTTCCCGAAATGCAACCAACAACAAATGCAAGCCTACAACTCTACACAATAGGTACATTATACCTCATATAATCATGTTAAAAAAGAATTACAAATTGGAGAAATTACAGACACTGAGTTTATGTCTCATGATTTATTGACCTTCCGCCGTTTCTTAGGATCCTCAAGTACATGTATCCCTTCCGTGTGATCTACACGCATATAGTTATCCGACATATTCACATCATCTTCCACACTATTTTCAGGATAGGTAAAAGGGGGGAGGTCCTCAAATGCATCATATTCTTCCTCATTATCAACATCACCAATACCGAGGATACTCCTTTTACCAGGTACAACAATTGACCACTTATTATCAGCAGGATCAGTTACAAAAAAAACTTGCTTAACTTGTGATGCAATTACAAATGGCTCCTCAGTTTCACGTAGACGACTAAGGTCAACAAGAGTGAATCCGCAAGGATCATCTTTTCTTACGCAACGTCGATTATCGTCAACCCACTTGCAACACAAGAGGCAAATATTAAAAGTACAATAGTCCGGCTCCCATATTTCTTCTATTCGCCCATAATAATTGCTTTCGGCATGTACGGGCGACTTATCCTTCGAGCTTGCGTATTGCGTAGGCGACGCCACAAGTGAAACACCACTATTTTGTTGCGAAGTTGACTTGAGATCTTGACGTTCGGTCAAAACGTATACCCATTAATATCATAACCCTCATAAGAGCGTACGGCTTCACGAGGACCAAATGCTAACCACTTGGTTTGTTTCGGGAACACTTTTATCCAAATCATTCACTACTCGTTTATGAAACCAATCAATGAAGGTCTTGTTATGCATTTGCGTCAATGCCCTAACTCCTTTTCCGGGATTGCTAACACGTAATTCCTCCATATGTTCATTTAAATAAGGATGGACCAGTTTGCTACGTGATGCAATACAAATAAGTGAGCTTGTTTACGCTTTTCTACGGAAGGTGTGATCAATTTTGAACCAATTGTGCCCTTGCCCTCAAGTCCGCCCTCGTGTCGGGATGTCGGAAGTCCAACAGGATCAACACTAGCAAAATACTCGACCACAAAATTACCGATCTCTTCACCCACAACCCCTTGAATTATATTACCTTACGGTTGTGCGGGATTAGAACTTTATCCTTCAAAGTGCCCATATATCTCTCAAAAGGATAGTACCACCTCAAAAACACTTGGACCACACAAACTTAATTTCTCGAACTAGATGGACAATGAGATGGACCATAATGTCAAAGAATGCGGGGGAAAAAACATCTCAAATTTGCATAGAGTTTCAACTACTCGGCTCGCAAGGAATCGAGGGTCGACGGTTCTAGGACTTTGCTTGCATATTGTATGGAAAAATGAACAAAGTTCGGTAATGGTGTGCCTCACATGCTTTGGAAGTATCCCACGAATTGCAATCGGTAAGAATACTTGCATCATGACATGACAATCGTGAGAATTCATACTCGATAACTTCAATTCACCATTTAAGGTAACAAACCGCTTCATATTCGATGAGTAGCCGGTTGGGACCTTAATGCCATACAATGACTCGCAAAAAATCCGTTTCTCGCACGTGACATCGTGTAGCAAGGCAGGTGGCAAATAATTCTTCTCCGAATCCTCCACCTTCTTTTTACTTTTACGAGTTTCATCATCAACCCTTTCCTCCACTACTTTCTTCTTCCTTCCGTCCCTTTTCCGAGCCCACAACTACGGTCGAAACCCCTGTTTTTCCAAGTAAAGTCGTGACGCCTTAACATCTTTTGTCTTGCCCGGAATATTCATAAGTGTCGCAAGAATAGTTTCACAAACATTCTTCTCTATGTGCATGACATCCAAACAATGTCTGACCTTTAGATCTTTCCAATATGGGAGTTTCCAAAAAATGGACTCCTTTTTCCATAATCCCGTAGGTCGATCAACCTCACTAGCGAGGTTTACCAAAGATTGTTTCAATGCCCTTCACTCGATTATAAACTTGATGCCGAGTTAATGGTCTATGAGCAACTTCTTCTTCAACCGTCCCATCGAATGCCTTCTTCTTAAACCTATAGGGATGGTCGCGTCTCGAGGTGCCTTCGTGTGCGCATATACACATGTTTGCGGCCCTTAAGGTGTGTAGATTTCATGTCATCTACACAAATTGGGCGGGGTTGTTTTCCTCTCGTCTTATACCCGAGATAAGTTCCCATAAGCCGTGGATAATCGTTCATAGTACAAAAAAGCATGACACGCAGAGTGAACATCTCATTAGCATACGCATCAAATACTAACACTCCTTCGTTCCACATCTTACGTAAATCTTGAACAAGCGGTGGAGGTATACATCAATGTCATTTCCGGGTTGTTTGGGCCCCCGATATAAGAAGCGACAACATCATGTACTTGAGTTTCATGCACAACCAAGGAGGCAAGTTATAAACCACTAAGACCACTGGCCATGTACTATGCTTGCGAACCGAGATTGCCAAAAGGGTTCATGCCATCCGTACATAATCCAAGCCTCGATTCCTATCCTCATTACCAAATGCCTTATGCACCCTGTTGATACTTTTCCACTCGGGCGAATCGGCTGGATGCTTGAGCAGACCCGTCTTTCTTCCTACGATCCGCATGCCACCTCAAATTTTTCGCATCTCCTTTAATTGAGAACATGCGCTTAAATCTAGGTATTATGGGTAAATACCACAACACCTTAGGCGGTGGTCCTTCACTACCTCCGGCTCCTTCACGCTTGTACCTCGACAATCCACAACGTGGACACTCATGTAAATGCTCATACTCATTACGATAAAGCACACAATCGTTAGGACAAGCATGTATCCGCTCGTACTCTAAACCGAAAGGACACATCGGTTTCTTCGCATAATAGTACGACTTTGGCGGTTCATTTCCATCGGGGAGCATATCGGCTAAAACTTCCAACAACGATGTGAAACTAGAGTCCGTCCAACCGACTTTCGACTTAATGTTGAACAAGTGTTATCACCGCGGAAAGTTTGGTGTACTTTGTACAACCCTGGATACAACGGCTTTTCGGCGGCCTCGGACATAGACTCAAAAATACGAGGTCGTTTACACGACCGATCTTCAACCTCGTGTATCATCTCGTCTACCCGATCCCTATCATCATCTGCGACTCATCATCCAAATTCTCATCCCCGAACTCATCATCCTTCTTTTCTTCACATACATCGTTCATTACTCTAGAGCTTCCTATATACTTCCCCGCTCACCATGCCAAACCCATACGTGGTATTGAGGCCTAAACCCACGACGAAAGACATGCTCCCCTAACCACATGTATACTACTAACCTTGCTCACATTTCTACAATCGAAACAAGGACAATAAAAGTCGATGCTCCCGAGAGGATGCTTGATATTGTAATGCGGTTGTACAGAATTCCGAGACCCCTTTCACAAACTCAATCGATTCACGACTACCATACATCCAAGTACGATCCATCTCATTCAAGAAGACCTCTAATAATTAAACACAACCATTCATTATAATGCATCAATCATTATTTAAGTACATACACTCACATATCATCATATCACACACGTATAGAGCAATCTAAGATAGTGACATGTTCAATTGTATGCATGCAGCCGAAGGTCCTTATCACTCCAACCTAACCCATCCTTGGACGTCTAATCTCACTAGTGAATGTGTGCCAACTTTTCAATTCTAAGGAAAATCCGGCAGCATTTCCCTACAGTTCTCCAAGTACACAATGTAGATAATTGCTTATCTACATATGTACCCAGAGAACAATGTAGAGAAACGATGAGCCAAGATTTTCCTCAGAATTGAAAAGAAGACACACATTCACCACCTAAGTGAGATCAAACGTCCAAGAACAGTCCCAAACCGGGGACTATAAGTCTTGAACGGGTATCTAGGCATATGATGACAATTCAAACAACTTGTAGATTTCATAGCTAAATTACATTGCGTTTTCATACAATCTCATATCAAGAAATATACATACATTATAAGAAATACATATATATATCAATAAATTATCATAACTTAATCAAATTGAATCACATGACAACTTTGTCTCATCAACAAATTAAATCAAACAAAAAAGACAACGAAATTAAACTAGTTACCTCTTAACACCAATGATAAGCAATGAAGAGAGTAGAGATAGTTGGAACTTTATTTGCCTTCCTAAGCCTCTTCTTCCTACAATTAACAAAACCCACATTGCACATTAATCATTTAATTCAATTAAGAAAAACAAAACTAACTTAAAAACATTAATTCATACTTAACTAAGCAAAAAATTAGCTAAACCCAAGAGCTAGCAATGAAGAAAGAGTAGAGGCGGTGGTGGTGGTAGTTGTTGCTTGCCGCCGTGTGGGTGGTGGGCTGCGTAGTGGTGGAGGAGCTCCACACCCTAAACCCACTCAAATGGTGGAGAAGAGAAGAGAAAAGAAGAGAAGAGAAGCTAAGAGAAGAGAAGAGAGGTGAAGAAAGAGAAGGGTTGTGGTGGTGAAGCAATGTGGGTGCTCCGGCGTCAGGGCTCCGGTGATGGGGCGTTAGGGTTAATGTGCGAGTGAGTGAGAGGGAGGGAGGGGTTTTTCGCTCGTCAAATACGTGTAAGGGAGAGAAATTTAGAAAATATGTCTACCTACTGTACATGTGTGTGTGCGCGCAAAACTGGAGATATGGGATGGGATCAGAAGGGCTGCGGTTAGTCTAGAAAACGCAGCCCTTCGTTTATGAAGGGGCTTGCGGTTTTAGGCTAACCGCAGCCCTTCATTAGTAGGGCTGCGGTTAGCCTCAAAACCGCAGCCCTTCATACTTGCATGAAGGGCTGCGATTTCTTGTTAACCGCAGCCCTTCAATAAAAGGGCTGCGGTTTCCAAAGAAACCGCAGCCCTTCATACAAGAAGGGCTGCGTTTTTAATAAAACGCAGCCCTTCTTGCGCAGCCCTTCCTTTTTTTTCCCCTAGTGTCCACCTGCTTGATTAAGAAGCGTTCTTTTGAGGAGAATATTTCTGTAACTTTCATAATTATAGAGAGTGTTGGGTTGGGTACATGAGTTTGTATTTGATTCAACTTAACAACACTTATAGTTAAGTGTTGGGGAGCACTACTAGAATTAGTAGTGGGGACTTGTACCTTGAGTGAGGTATTAGGGGAATTCGCTATTAGTGGATTTTGTGGACGTAGATCTCGGAGTAGAGATTGAACCACGTTAAAACTTTTTTGTGTCCCCATTGCTATTTACTATCCGCTTATGCAGTGTGTTTCAACTCAATCTCGAAATTTCAATTTAAGTTGAAACACAGTGCATGTTACAGTGCCGTAACTTTAAAAAATCGATTTTTTGCACGATTAATTTTAATCAAATCGATCCTATTCATTTGTAATTAGTATCTTAATTACGAACTAACAATTGACTTAATACAGTATTAATGTTTCCAACATATAGAACTGTAGAAGTATATTTTCACAGCAAGCAACAAATCTGCGGGTGACGAATACAGAGTTCAATTTTCTTTCTAGACATAGAAATTTTTTATTGGGTATTAATTTTGACAAGTTATGTATATATAGCAAAAGATAAAATTAAAAGTTTCAGTTTCATATAGCTATAATGTCATAAATTCATATATTAATAAATCTTCATAAATTCATATATTAATAAATTGTCATGATAAATCTTCATGTGAGAGTATATCATAAAGTTGGGTAAAATGTAAATTCGGTTTAGAGTGTAAAATTAGTGAACTTGACATAGTTGAAATTATCAAGAAACTAAGTTATATGTCATTTATAATTTTCTAGAAAATATTGTAATTAAAATCATTGCAATCACATATATATTAAAATATGACACTTGCAGTTTTAGAAGTAACGTAGAAATAAAATCGCATAAGTTGAACCCAAATGCCTATAAAACCTATACCAGGATTCCAATTTCAAGGAATGCCATGGTGCACGTCCACCACGAACAACACAAGAAATAAAAATTGGATGGGGGTAAATGGTAATATATCAGTTTTATAAACTAAAGTTATGTATAGCGAAGGAATTTGGACCTTGCGAAGTACTCCATCTGTCCCAAAAAAATTTAAACACTTGTTAGGACACGTATTTTAAGGTGATAAGGGTCGGAATGGTTTTGGGTCGGGTTGTATTGGGTCGGAATGGTTTTGGGTCGGGTTTAGTTGGGTCGGGTGGTAGCTAGGTCGGGTGGTAACTGGTTGGATGATAACTGGGTCGGTGATAACTGGGTTGGGTCACAACTGGGTCGGATGCCAACTGGGTTGGGTCACAACTGGGTTGGGTGATAACTGGGTGAGTTTAACTGGGTCATTGACGGGTGAAGTTGGGTGCGGGTTAGTTTTGGGTCGAAAACAGGTTGGGTCTGGGTCGTTGTTCACGGGTGCAACTGACCACGGGTCCACCTGGGTCGACCCAGTTCAGGTTGGGTTACCAATTCCACGGGTTCAACTGGGCACGAGTGGACGTTGGGTTGGAATGAGTCGGCTTTCCAACCGACCACTCTCGGCTCGGAACAGGTTGAGTCTGGATCGCATGCGGGTTCACCCATGGGTCGGCCCAGTTTTTGACACCTCTACCTTTAGCTATGCAAATTGGGCAATCTTCATTGCCATATTTGTTTCAATGCACAACCATGGCATGATGGCAATAAAGTTGCTCTATTTGATATGAAACGTAACTAAGATGGCAACTCATATTTTAAAAACTTCTACAATATAACAAAGAACGTAATCTCTGCTTTGTTCTCTTTGGCTCCATAATATACAATCAAATTATGTTTTGATCAATGCTCACTCTGACTCTCCATGCACCAAAAATATAAATTTGATTTCGAGGAGTGCATAACACTATTACTTGTTTTATTAATCCATCACACCTATCACAAATCACATCTAATACAATCTACAATCTTGATAACAACATCTCATAACTTTGGAGCAACACAAGGCATCAATTCTTAAGTGCATCATACAAATTAATTAATTCCAACTTAAGTCTAAGCCCTTACAAAGAAGAAGAAATAGAAGATGAAGATATCATATGCTTTGAAACATCATACAACAACCCATTTAACTCCTTAACAAATAGGTCCATAGCATTTTCAGGCAAACAAATAGGAACCACAATCCCTTTATTTCCTTTACCATTATTAACTGACATATAAAAATATCGTATAAATGTTAAAGAATAAAGTATTATTGCATTAACAACGTGAGAGTCAAATGATTGCAATCTTTAAGAAAAGGGAAGGAGAAAGTATATAGAAATACATACCAAAAAAGAAGGATTTGTGCACCATGATGTCCTCTAACAATGGAGTAATGGTGGCTTTGATGTAATCTAATTCATCATACTCGCGCTGCTCAAAGGTGACTCTAGGCGAGTTCGGAGTGTTAAAAAGGTGGCGTTCCCACACTGGCTGGATCGATGGTGTTTGGGCTCCATGCGCAAATTCAACCATAGCATTCATGAATTGGACTATGCCGGCTCCATCTGACATTGTGTGGTTTAATAGAAGGGCCAATATAAAGGCACCGCATTTGAGTCTGGTGACCTGTTCACTTAAGAAATGACATCTTGTATGGATTTCACAACATTGACTTTTTATGGGTTTTATAGCACAATGTAATACATTAACTAGTATTTTGTCCCGTGCGATACCTCGGGTCAGTTACAATTACCAAATATATTATTATTCATTTCATAATTGATTTTATTAGCTTTTCGTAATATTATGTCTAGTGCGAAATTGGAAAACGAACGTTATTGCATGATAAATTGTTTAAAAGAAACTTCCAAGGAGTTCGTGATAAAAATAACAATTTTAATGGAATTGGGGGTAAAAGAATGCTATTACTTAATAAAAGTGTTAGAGATCAATAAGCTTGTCTATGTCTTTATAATTACATATAATTATAAGACTTTATTATGTTTTGCTTTGAAACATTTAATATTGAAATTGTAGTGGATTAGTGGTTACACTCTTACATTTTATTTCAAAGGTCATGTGTTTGAATCCTAGTAACTACACATTGTTAATATTTTTAAATGAAATTATAAACATGTGTATTGGAAGTTTGAGAAGAGTACCCCGTGGCACCGTTCCTTTGATAGAAACGCCTTTTAATATTTGTATAGATTTAAAATTACATATTAGAATATGCATCTAAGAAACTTTTACTCTTTCTTTTTACTATAGGAATCTTTGGAGAACCTAAACAAAAAAATACCGAATCTCGGGATAAGAGTAAGAATGATCCCATGCGTTACAGTTGATTCATAGATTAATCACGAGACATTACTAGAATTTTGGTAAATCTTTTCAATAATCGATTGTGTTGAAAAAGGTCTGAAAATTGTCTCACCAAACAGTTTGTATGACTGTAACTAAGTAGCGGTATCATGAACTAGGGATGACAATTGGGCGGGGTGGGTGCGGAGGATGGTACTTCTACACCCGCACTCGCATAAAATTCCCATCCCTATCCCCGTCCCACCACCCATTGCGGGGGAAAATTCCAGACCCATCCCCGCCCCACCAAGTACGTATTTAAACCCATCCCCGCCCCACCACCCGCATGGGTACCCACACCCTCTTCGCACCCGCGTTGTATCCACTTCATCCCCGTCCCACCACTCGCACGGGTTCCCGCACCCGCTTCGTATCCGCGTCATACCCACATATTTATATTTTGCAAGATAAAATTATTAATAATATAAGTATATAAATAAAATTTTAATAATAAATACGCGGGGCGGGCAGGGGTGGGGCGGGGCGGGCGGGGATGGGGTGGGTATAGCATAAAATCCACACCCGCTCCACCACCCATTGCGGGTACGATTTTAAACCCCATCCCCGCCAAACCTAGACCCATCCCCGCCCCACTTGGACGGGGATGGGGCGGGTCTCCTACTTGACCCGCCCCACTGCCATCCCTAGTATCATCTCAAATAATTGGGCCGTGTTCGGATTGAAATTGAGTTGCGTAAAATTTGGGTCGGATTGTACTTGTGTTGTTGATCCTTTCAGGTTTAATTTGTTAATTTTGAGCTGCTTGGATTTGGGTTTGGGTTGTGTCAAGTGTGGGTCGAGCAATTTCTGTTTCGATTCAAGTGTGGGTGGAATAATTATCAGGTTACATTGGATCAAGATCGAGTTAGGCGGTATGCAGTAACTATTGAGCTCGGTTCAAGTTTGTGTTGGAAATATCGAGTGGGATCAAGATCAAGTTGTGTTAGATCATAACGAATTATTTCAGGTTCGGTCAAGTTCTGGGTTCATCCTTTGATTAGATCAATTTTGGTTTGGGTCACCACTAGATCGGTTTATTTTCGGATTAGATCATATGATCTTTTAGTTGACAAAATTCATAATTTTATCGTAACTTTAGATCATCTCATCTCATACTATATCACATATGTACAATGGTTATATATACTAATATATAATTTGAAACAAAAATAAAATCACTTTGTTCCTTTACGAGATGAGTAACAGTATAAGCTCAGAATGACAAAGCTTTATTATCTTAGTGTCCTACTAAACTTATTTCTCATTAAAATGAATTTGAACAAGCTCAAATCACAAGTGAAAAGAACCTCAAATGCTCAGGTTTTTTAGGCCCCAAATGCTCTATATTTGACCCGCAATACTTCCCTAATTTATATTAGTTATACACTTATACTAATAATGTCTGAATGTAATTTACATTGTTTTAAAAAGCTATATAGAGTTCAATTAATAAATAAAATTACTCTTAAGTATGTCAATTCACATAATAAGTCTAATATTCAATCACGGTCATCAACTACTTACTAGCTAGTAAGAACAATAGTAGCGACTAGGGAGTAACAACAATAATGAATATATTAGTTATGATAATAATGTAACAATCTATGTATCAGTAATTAAATTAAGATAAGTGAGGATCTTTTTATCAAGAGATATCGATACCAATAATCATGATTATGGTTCTAAATTCCAATAAAAACCAATAAGTAAGTTTATATAAGTCTAAATATGTGATCATCAACATTCAATGACTTACTACTTTAGTGATGAGATTGGGATAGCGTAAGTATAGCTAGTAACAATAATGATAATATTTTTTTATGATATCAATAGTAATGAATAATAACAATTATTGTAAAGAAGAGGTCTTGGATGAGACCGTCTTAGAAATTGAGACGTGTTTATGCTATTTCAGTTTATATATATTCTTCTATCAATTTATGCATATGTTATCAATTTGAACATATTAGCTACCAATTTATAAGTTTATACATATGTTTTTAGTTTATACATATTTCATATTAGTTATGCATATTTGTTATCAATTTGAACATATACGCATCTTAAATCAATTTATAATTGATATGAAATACTCCTATCATCCTATGTATAAATATTATATAAACAGATAACAACTGTGCATAGACTAATAAGTACTTATTTGGTGAAAGTTTTAATTAAGACCATCATGTTCTTTTGGGGTCAAAATCAATTCACTTCAATTCAGTTCGACTACTTTCTTCTCACAATCAATTTTATTTTAGGTTGGTTCTGTCTACTTATGTTCAATTCAGTTCAACCCAAAAGAATAGGGCCTAACTAATTAACACCTCCTTTCCTTATTAATACACTCACTTTGTACTTTAGCATTATTCATATATTTCACTTTGACTGTCATTTGTGATCTATATACCTTTGAAAAAAACATAGTCATGTTGGATGTTGTTAGAATCGTCTCAACATAAAGTCTCCAAATATCATCTCAACATAAAGTCTCCAAATATCATCTCAACATAAAGTCTCCAAATATCATCTCAACATTATCTGACGTAGTGACGTTGACAAGTGTGAAAGTCAAACTGTGTAGATTGAAATAAAGAGAGGTAGTACTTTTTTTAAATTGTGATAAGTGGAGTTTTTACCTGGAAGAGAATCAAAGGGGTACCCAAAAAAGCAGTAGAACCAGGAACATCATAAAGAAGTTCTTCTAAAGGAAAAGGAGGTTGAATTAAATCACCAAAGTCCTCAAGAGTAACATTAGCATCTGCCTCAATGAATATGATCCCTTCCCCATTACACTCCACCACTAGTTTCCTCCCGGCTTTCTCCCGCAGCCGCCCCGCGAAGGGGTAGTATGGCACCAATGCCTTCGCCACGGCTTCCTTGATCACCCTGGCAGGGTCCCGTGGCACCCCCACGGTAGACTTGCTAGAGTCATTACGGTAAAACAATATGATCGGGAGTTGGAACCGAAGGGCTTCTTGGTCGTCGATGTCAGAAAGTTCTTTGAACTCATACGGGGTGGATACTGCCGGAGGGATTAGCTCCGGCGTCCGCCTCGTCACCTTGAACACTAGTGATTTATTTGTAATGGCTTTGGATTGTGCCATTGTATTGGAGGAGGTGGAGAATTTTCAGAGGGAAAGAGGGAGGTTTGTTTTGTTTGTGGGTTTTTGTAGGGTTGAGATGTTATGTTTTTATAGGCATAATGGAAGAATAGATGATGTATCAGAAAGTACTTAGAATAATAAGTATGTGGTTTAGAGGAAGAGGAGAAAGGAAAGTTTAGTACTAACGATATTATCTGTGCAACTGTACCGATAAACCCTACTACTTATGTACTAGACACTTCGTACAAGTGTAATAAAGTATTTAGTTGAGAGGAAGTAAAATATAGTATTAGTGATATTTCCATGCAACTGTAACGAAAAGGAACCATATCAATCATGTAAGAGAAAGTAGTAATGATTTCCTAAAAGAAAAAGAAAATAAGTACTAACGATATTAATCTATGCAACTGTCATGTAACGAAAAACCCTATTAATTATGTACTAGAAATTAGAATACTTAGGAATACAAATTAAATGATGTTATCTTGTAATCTATGCAACTGTATTACTGTAATGAAAAGGAAACCCTATTAATTATAGAACCTTAGTTTTGTTTTACTTCTTTTTTTTAATGGATATTTGTTTTACTTCTAATATGCACTGTGCATTTGATTTTTTTTTTGGGTGTTACCATCCGGTTCACCCTTCGGGCTAATCCGGATTCGGGGCGAGTTCTGGGTGGATAGGTTCCAGTCCCCTCCCAATTGTTGTTGCGGGGGATCGAACACTCGGTCCGCCCCTACCAAGTTCAACCATTATCACCACTGAACCAACGACCAATTAATACTGTGCATTTGATTGATGAGCTATAGATTACCTCTCTCGCATTATGACTTACATTGGTCAAATGGAGGTGTTTAAACACATTATTGGGTGTTCTCATATGAAGTTAAATCATCTTTGTTTTGCTGATGATTTACTTCTCTTTTGTAGAGGTGATGTAACTTCAGCTTACCTTCTGTTGCAAGGTCTTAAACTTTTTTCAGAGACTTCAGGCTTGTCAGCAAACAATTCCAAGTCTGCAATGTATTGCACTGGGATGCCAGAGGATGAAACAACAAGAATTCAGCATTTTTCTAGGTTCAAGCAAGAAAGCCTTCCTTTTAAATATCTGGGGATGCCCATCTCTTCAAGGAAGATTAAAGCTGCAGAATGTGATGTGTTGGTGGACAAAATGGTTGCAAAGATAAATATTTGGAGCACAAGGAATTTATCTTTTGCAGGGAGAGCTCAGTTAGTGAATAGTGTTCTTATGAGTATTCACAGCTATTGGGGGCAAATTTTTATCCTACCTGCTGCTATTTTGAATAAGATAAATAGCGTGTGTAGGGTGTTCCTGTGGAGTGGGAAGGCAAGTGATGTAAAAGGTGGGTATGTTAACTGGAATCAGATTTGTAAACCCAAAAAGCAAGGTGGGCTAGGTTTTAGAGACATTAAGAAATGGAATGCAGCAGCTGTTGGAAAATTAGTCTAGCATATTGAGACTAATAAGGATGATCTCTGGGTGAAATGGATGCATACTATTTATATCAAGCAACAGAATTGGTGGGACTATAATGCCCCATCTGGTGCCAATTGGGTGGTAAAAAATTTGTGCAAGGTCAAGGAGGAGTTAACAAGACTGCAAATCCAGACTTGGGATAACAATAGCCATTATAAGATCAATAAAGTGTATAAAATGATGACAGAGGAGAATCCTTGTGTTCCATGGACAAAAGTTGTATGGAATAGAATGTCCACGCCTAAATATAAATTCATTTTATGGTTAGGAGTCCAAGATAGACTGCAGACAAAAGGAAGGCTTCACAAATTTGGGGTTTGTCCAGATGACAGATGTTGTATTTGTGGCCAGGAAGCAGAAACAAATAGTCACTTATTTTTTGAATGCAACTACAGTAAACAAATCCTTCACGTGTTGATGAGGTGGATTGGTATCACTCCAAGGAGGAGATCATTAGCTCAATGGATCATGTGGGCTCACAGGTCTTACAAAGGGACCAAAACCAGAAAACAAGTGTTGAATACTGTCATAGCAACAATGACATATCATATTTGGAGAATGCGTAATGAAGCTTACTGGAACCTACAAGTGTATAGTGTAGATAGAAGTATTGAGTGTATAAAGTCCATAGTCAGATATAGAATTCATTTTTGTTTAGAAAAGGATTGTAATGCTACAGATAGAAGGTAAATAGATTGCTTATAATGAGTTGTAATTAGACCTCTTGTGGTCTAGAGTGGCTTTCCTTTTCCTCTTTGTTGGTTAAGGATAGGTTGTAAAGGGTTTTTTTTTGGTTTGAATGCAACTTACTTACCAAAAAAGATTGATGAGCTATAATATTACTACCAGTGAGTAGTGAACGACGTTGTCCTACTTGTAACATGGTTAAGAAGTGACATTCCAATCTGTCTTTAATTTTGTGTGGCGCATCATATATACTTAATTAATACAACATTTGCTGGGAAAAATGAACATTACAAATGAGAGGTGAATTGTTAAGTGACTAATGAGCGTTCTTTTTACGGAATTATGAAAAACGATAATGAAAGGAACAAAGATAATGCAAGAGAGATTTTTGACGAGGAAAACTTTGTGGGTTCAACAAAAAAAAAAGCCGATTCCATACGATTGTAACTCAACTCTCTCACTATAATAGATCAATAACTCTGTTAAAA
Organism: Beta corolliflora; assembly: GCA_947648045.1. Lineage (NCBI taxonomy): Eukaryota > Viridiplantae > Streptophyta > Magnoliopsida > Caryophyllales > Amaranthaceae > Beta > Beta corolliflora. The sequence continues at coordinate 186,551 of CANSZD010000412.1, read as the reverse complement.
CCTACTATCTCTCCTTGAGTTCCTCTACAAACTCAAGTCTGAGCAACAATACCCTCTAATTGTTGTTCTCCTCCAACGTCACTCGAAGTCCCTTCTCTCTCTTTGCTTCAATCAAAGCCTCACTCGTACATGAATTCACTCAAACCCGTTTGCCCCAAACTCGAAATTTTAGAATAGTAAAATAGCCCTAAATGGAACAAGTACAAGTGTGGTAAAGGAACATAACGGAACTGAGGTGATACGGCTCGAGGGCTATATTTTGTTCAACTTATGTTAACTTATTTCAGAAAAAATAAGTTCAATAAGATAAGATAAGTTCAGATAAGATAATATAAAATAAGATAAGTTCAGATAAAATAAGATAAAAAAAGTTGAATATAACGGACTAACTATGTTAGGCAATACAATAAACTAGAATATAAGTTCAGATAAAATAAGATAATTTCATATAAGATAAGATAAGATAAGTTTAAATAAGATAAGATAAATTCAGATAGATAAGATAAGATCATATATAAGATAAGATAAAATAAGTTCAGATAATAAGATAATTTCAAATAGGTCAAAATAAGTTGAATCAAACATAGCCTCAATATAAGTAGTGGAATTCTAATTAATACCGTTGTAAACTAGAAATAAATTTTAAGTGAACACAACTCTTATATGAGAACTTAAAAACAGTGGAATATAACAATCCATTTTATTAAAAAATAGACTTGTCGCCCGTGTTACATGGGTGATAATTTCTTATATAAAGAATATAATTCTTTGATGAAAAACTAATATACTCCAAATTTTAAATATTTTTAAACAAAGTAATCGTAACTAATAATCAATTACAGAAAAGGCTCCACAAAATACCAATTATATTTATGGAATATTTAAATTATGAATTATATTTATATATATGTATATATAATTCGTAATATCAACTACTTTACACTTATATAATTTTTATTATCACTTAGTAAGATTACGTATAATATTATGGAAAGAGTATTAAATATATTTTATATTTAACTTGGCATTTAAAAGTGTGTCAAGTGTTGATCCTCGGGTCAATCTATTCGACTTTATATATGTATAATAAATAGATTATATGTAATCATGTAATCCGATATTACATGAAAAACTTTTTTTCTCAAAATGTATTCATTTTGGATCATTGGCCCCATAAGGAAAATAATTTGGTTACGATTTAGCGCCAAATTGGATTACATATATAAGTTAATTACAATTAACTACAAATGATCACTAGTAGAAATACGTTGATTTGCTCTCCTAAATTGCGTTGTACAACTGGAAAACCGACGCAGAAGGCTACGACCGTATCATTTGCGTCGGATGCGGCATGAAAGCGACGCAAATCATGGTTCATGTGTGTCGGATTTTGGGTGCATCCGACACAAATACTTAAAGCAAATGGATATATAGGAGAATCATGTGCGTCGGATGCTGTTCTTTGTTCGACGCAAATAACTAAAACAAATGGGGCACGATGAACAAATTAAACGATTTGCGTCGAACGTCATTCACGTGCGACACAAATTATTGGGCTTAGGAGATTTGCATCGGATCATCATGGCCCATCGGACGCACATATCATATTCCCATTTTATTTTCGAGTTACCCTTAGTCCCTCACACTTTCTCTTTCTCTTTCTCTTTCTCTGTAACCCTAAAACTCTCTTATAACTCTAAAACCGCCACTCAACTATTCCCCTTCTTCAAATTTTCAATCTCTCTATCCCCTTCTTCTCCTTTGCACATATCGAATCCTTCGATTTCACGCTCTAATAATCCTGCAACATCTCCGATGAAATCCTTTGATTTCACGCTCAACATCTCCGACGAAGTTCGTTGATGTTCCGGCAAACACTCGGAAGACATCATTGTCGAGTTCCTGCAACATCTCCGATGAAATCCTTCGATGAACGCTCAATTCTCACCTTCACAAGCGCTACAAGGTATTCAAAGTTCACTTTTTGTTTATTTTTCGAGTGATAATCTGGGTTGATTTATTTTGTTGTGGATTAGATCTTGAAATATTTGTTGTTTTGTTATGGGTTAGATCTTTGAATGCTTGTTTTTTGTGAAGTTTATGAAATTATGAATTAATAATTTGATTGTAGATCTTAGTATATTCGTTGTGAATCATGAGTTAAAATGTTTCCGATTTCAACATCTTCTCCCACTTTATTTTTAAAATTTTGCAGATCTAGATATTAAGATTTGCGCGACCTTTCTCGGTGGTTTCCGGCGTGCTATTGGTGGTTTGGGCAACATTTTTTGATTGTGTTGTATTTTTTTTTGTGTTGAAATACGGATTTGTATTTTTTAGTGTTGTGAAATACAGATTTGTATCTTTTAGTTATGATTATTTTTTTAAGATTATTTGGTTGGACTTAACATGGCAGATCGGATTGTCTTTCTTGAATTGTTGCTGAAAATTATTTTTTTAAATAGTAATCAAGCAATTTGCGTCGGACGGGGCTACGGAATCCGACGCAAATTACTTTCTTTTAATAATATTCAAGCAATTTTCATCGGATGGGGTGATGGAATCCGACGCAAATCACTGTTTTTTATTGGGTGTTCATTTCGGATATCCGATCCGAAATTTCGGATCAGGAAATGCGATATGAACCTGATCCGAAAAATCTGGATATCCGAAAAATCCGGATATCCAAAAATTTAAAAATTAAAATTTTCAAAGGAAAAGTTCATAAAATAAGGTTCGGATCGAAATAACATCGGATATTTTGAATATCCGGCCTTTAAAACGAATATTTTCGGATATTTCGGATTGGATATCCAAAAATGAAAATTTTCGATAAGTATCTGATCCGAAAATTTTCGGATATTCGATCCGAAATATCCAAAAACTAAAAAACCGTATCGGATCAACCGGATCACATATCAGATCTACCGGATCGGATATTTATGAACACCTCTATATATTCAAGCAATTTGCGTCGGATGGGGCCATGATATCTGACGCAAATCAGTCTTTTCAATGTTGTGTGGACCCGACAGCAGGTACGATGTGCGTCGGATACAAGCCCACATCCGACGCAAATGGTAGTTCAATTGCGTCGAAGTTCCATCTGACGCATATTGTGTCCGGGCCATTTGCGTCGAGGCCTGTAGCGTCGCACCCAAATTCGACGCAAATGAGGGTCTGACATCCGACGCAAATCGAGGATTATGTACTAGTGGATTCACATGTTTCTATATAAGAATTGTTCGCATGATAACGCAAACATGTCTATATATATGTATGTATAACCACTTCATGATTATATCATTGCTCATTATGATTGTTCATGCATGTACAAATTTACAAAATGTTACTTGTTTTTATTCATGGCGCACGTACACATTCACAAATCATTATACAAACATTACAAATTTAAAATCTACAATTGCTGATAACAACGACATCAGATAAGTTTGAAACAACACAACAAGGAATATTGACAGTGCATCATCATAGAGAAGAAGAAATAGAAGATGAAGATCCTGAAGTAACTGTGAGATGTTTTGGAGCATCACATACCAACCCATTTATCTCCTTAACAAATAGGTCCATAGCATTCTTAGGCAAACACATAGGAACTACAATCCCTTTCTCTCCTTCCCCATTCTTAAACGGAATATGAAAAGTCGAAATTCCAATTGTTCCGACCCCAGCTTTAGCAGGCCCACCATAAACAGGCGGGCCCCACCCGTAGTCCAGTTTATCAAACCCAACTCTGGTGACATCAGAAACCCTGAAATTTCGGACCACGGTAAAGGGGGGCCTACCTTTAATGACCAAGTAATCAACGGTTGACTTGACATACTCTTGTGTGGCGGTCGCTTTGGAATTTTTCACGAGTTCCAAGGCATACTCAATAGGGTTGATACAAAGTTTGGCAGCGCTAGAAGTGGCTACGTGAACAACAAAGGCGTTGCCGTAAAAACTCGGAGGTAATAAAGGAGGGTTAAATAAGGTCCTAATGCCAACAACGCACATGATTTTAACTATCTCTTCTGGGTCAGGTTGTAGCGCAATTGTGCGGCAACGCCATAGACATGCAGTTAGAATTTCGAATGTTGTGGTTTTTTGGTTTGGTGGTATGAAGCGCCTTATAGCAGCTATCTCGGTGAGCCCTGGTTAAAGATAAAGTTTAAATAATCATATACTGCTTCTTGTTTCTTAATACTTGTAACATATGGAAGTGACACATGAACAAAGAAAGAACAAAGCATGATCCATGTAATTAACAATAAAGAAAGACTTTCTTTGTATATGAACTTACGCATGTATAAATGAAACATTACAATTATCGTAAAATTTCATAAAGAAATATGTTGCAAGTATTAAGAAACGACGGTAGCGGTAGTTGAGATTAATGTTAATCTAAGTTCAAAACTATGATAGAGTAAGGAATACTATTTTAGGGAACATATTGGTGATGAACAAAGTAGATTGTGCCTTTTAGGTAATTCCATTTGTAGTGGCCAGTGCCCTCGTTTCTCTCTCTTGTTCGCTACCAAACATTTATCTAAACAATCTTTCATTTATAAAAAAAGCACACATTTATATATAAAAACTCAAATGAACTGAAAATGTCTTCTATATTCTAAAAAAAGAAAAAGGCGAAATTGAAATTTATGATCTACTTAACACATTAAGGACTTGGCCAGTGTAGGCCCATGCTAACTTTCCAACGTACTCTCACTCACATATTCGGTGGAGAATACTATGTGTTTAACCATTATTATTTGAGAAATTGAACGATTAAAAATCTTGAACTTGTATTTTTATTATGAGACCAAAATTTATAAAAGATTGACATATAACTTTGAATCATCATTTTATAAAACTTCTAGGTGAGAACAATTCATATATGAGAATGCGAGAACAAAAAAGGAAAGAACAGGAAAACGTGGACTTTTTCTTTTACCTAGTCATATCATATACTCCATCCATTTTATAAAAGTTTACTTATCTTTCTTTTTGGTACATTTCATAAAAGATTGCTCAGTATGTTTTTCTATTTTAAGAAACAAGGTCCACTATAACCTTTTAATTTATGGTTTTTTCACCAGGTACCCCTGTGGTTTTTCAAAATTCATGGGGTACCCCTCTTTTTTAAAAAAAATGCACCAGATACCCTTACTATTTCAATAAAATGCATGAAATGCCCTTAATTACTAACGGTGTCAAGTTTCTATTAGCTTTATTTACCATTTTGCCATTGTTAACCCCTAACCCTAAACCCTTAAACCCTAAACCCTAAACCCAAAACCCTAAACCCTAACCCCTAACCCTAACCCTAACCCTAACCCTCCCCCACCACCCTAGCAGCCCCCCACCACCCCCGTCGAATTCCCCCTTCCCCACCACTCCCGTCGACCCCCCTCCCCCACCACCCCCGTCGAATTCTCCCTTCCCCACCACCCCCGTCGAATTCCCCCTCCCCCACCACCCTGCGCACTTCCCCCTTCCCCACCACCCCTGTCCGAATTCCCCCCCTCCCCCCACCACCCCAAGCGAATCCCCCTCCCCCACCACCCCCGTTAAAATTCCCCCCCTCCCCGGCCGATGGCCTTTGTTAAGCATGTACTCGATGCCGATTACAATGCTCAAAAGCCTGTTTCTTATAGGTCTCAATTTCTCTCTCCTCCTCCGCCATTGATATATCCTTATTTTCGAAAATGATTTTGAAAATTGATTTCAAAACTGATTTCGAAAACTGATTTCGAAAATTGATTTCAAGTTGATTTCGCAAATGCTCGCGCGGTCGTCAGGTCGTGGTCCCGGTGTCCGGGCGGCGGTAGGTGATGCGATGGTGGCGGTGCAGTGCGGCAGGAGGGTGAGAGGAGGTGAGGTGGTGGATGAGCGTGAGTGGGGGGCCTGGGGGGGGGGGGGAGGGGGTGCTGGGGGAGGGCAGAGGGGGTGGGGGGGGAGGGTGTGCCGCGGGGGCGGGCAGGGGGGGGGGAGGGGGTGCGGGGCTACGGGGGTGGGGGTTGGGGTTGGGAGGTGGTGGTGGGGTGGTGGTGGTGGGCTTATGGGGTTAAGGTTAGGTTAGGGTTTGAAGTTAGGGGGTAGGGTTAGAAGTTAGGGTTTAGTTAGTTAATTAGGGCTAATTAGGGTAAGAGGGGTTAATTAACCCTAATGACTAACGGAAACTTGACGCCGTTAGTCATTAAGGGCATTTCATGCATTTTATTGAAATAGTAAGGGTTCTTGGTGCATTTTTTAAAAACAGGGGTACCCCATGAATTTTGAAAAACCACAGGGGTACCTGGTGAAAAAACCGTTTAATTTATTACTCACATCTCCAAATTTATAGTAATTTATTTCTCTTTGACCCCACTTTATTTTATCCCACTAACTTGTCTCCAATTTTTTTAGTTCTTATGGAAATAAAATTGTGTAAATTTTTGAGAAACAAATGGAGCATAGAAAACCAACCAAAGAAGAAGGACTTGTGCACCATGTCCTCTAATGGAATAATGGTTCCTTTGGTGTCGGCTATCGCATGATACTCGTCGTGCTCAAAGGTGACTTGGGGTGGGTCCCGAGCGGGAAGAAGGTGGCGCTCCCACACTGGCTGGATCGATGGCGATTGAGCTCCATGCACGAGCTCAACTACTGCATTCATGAATTGGATTAGCTCCCACATTTGAGTCTGGTGACCTGTTCACTCAAGAAATGATATCGTGTTTAGATTTTTGATACAAAACAAGGTGGAACATAATGTAGAATATAGAAAGAGGAGATGGAGAAGAAAACTTAGGAAATATTCTCATGATTTTTCATTGATTAAAAAGAAAATGATGCCTTTAAATACACAAATACACCCCTTCTAAGTTCTAAACTAACAACATCAATATAGAAAGTGGGGATGATTCCCACGTTATACTCCAACAATATCAAAAACTAACCAACTACTCTTGCTACTAGTCTACTACTATTATTTAGGAACTATACCAATCAAACACCATGTTTATTTGACTAACTTGCTAATTGACCCTAAAACTTAAAACAACTAAGCAACCCACTTTAATTTGAAGTAATATTCCAACACATAATAGAGATGGCTAAATAACGAAATGAAGATTGTGGGCCATATCGGTATCTAAATAAGGTTGTCGAATAAGGAACCCACATTTATTCTCTTGGAAAATTGACAGGAACTGTCCTAATTATGGGCGTTCCACCATTTTAGTACTAATTAAGGATTATTCCCAACTATGCATCATTTTATACAAAATTGGTCACAATTGACTAGTTACCTGTTTAGCATGTTAATTTTTTTTATTTCTTAAACAAGTTTTATACTCCCTCCGTAACGAATTACTAGCAACAATTGAATATTTTACCTCTCACAATTAATACCAAATGTTGCTAGTAATTTGTTAGGGAGGGAGTACTTGCTACATACCATTAACAGTCTTCCTTTTACCTAACTTTGTAAAATACTCTTAAAAGATGGTAGTTTACCACTTTCTACTTTAATATATCTATACCTTTTCCTTCACATACGCCTTTTTATTTAACAACTAGTGGTCCTACACTTTTTGTCTTTACCTTTCTCAAAAACTCCCCAATTTCTTCTCTATGTAGCAAGTATTATTAAACGGAGAAAGTATTCAAACTCTCTCAATCAACTATATTTTTCAATTCAAACTTAAGAAGAATATATTAATATAAAGTCTTATTAAATTTGTCTCAATAAATTTTGATAAGTGGAAAATTACCTGGATGAGAATTAAAGGGGTACCTAAGAGAGCAGTAGAGCCAGGGACATCATAAAGAAGGTCTTCCAAAGGGAAAGGAGGCTGAATTATATATTCCACCAAACTCCACAAGAGTAACATCAGCATCTGCCTCAATGAACATGATCCCTTCCCCATTACACTCCACCACCAGTTTCCTTCCCGATTTCTCTCTCAGCCGCCCTGCAAACGGATAATATGGCACCAACTCCTTCACCACCGCTTCCTTGATCACCCTGGCTGCTGGGTCGGGCTTACCCATCAGGGTGGATCCTTTAGAGCGCGATTCGTTCCGGTAGAATAATATGAACTCGTACGGGATTAGCTCCGGCGTCTGTCTCGTCACCTTGAACACTAGGGAAGTGTTTGTCATGGCTTTGGATTGTACCATTGTATTGGACGACATGGACGTGGTGGAGGTCAGAAGTAGTAGAGACTAGAGAGAAAAGAATTAGCTAGGCTTGTTTTTTTTGCCGGGGGGGTGGGGGGTGTACGTGGGGGTGTACGTAGTAGAGATCAGTATTCAGAGGCAAAGATGGAGGTTCGATTCATATTATCATATTTTTATTATCATATATGTTGTGGTTTTATGTGGGGATAACTTGCTATGTATTTATATATAAACGTTTATATTATTCATATATGTCGTGAAATACTACTTGGAGGTGTAACTATGTGGTTAAGAGAAAAGTAGGATATTATAGTAATGATTATACATGCAAGTCAATAAGTCATGTGTAACGAAAACAAACCTTATTAATTATGGACCAGATAATACTACTATGTGAGGCTCCACTTTCAACTTAGCGTATATAAGTATGTGGTTCAGAGGAAGCATAATCTTCCATCCTACACAAAATATAGTGCTTGTTTTATTTTTTATGGTTAAATTAATTTTTAAAATGTTTCACCAAATTTTCTCATTGATATTCACAAAAAAAATATTCATGTAGGATCTTGTTAGATTCGCCAATGTGTATATAGTTTTATAATATTACTTTTTATAGTTTATATTAATAAGCAACTAAAGATATTCATGGTTAAGATTATGTGTTGAAAACTGTGTAAAAAGAAACAAGCACTATATTTTGGAACACAGGGAGTATAATGTAACCTGCAACTTATTAAATACGCCAGCAGTTTTTGAAAAATTCATAAGAATTAAGGAAATAGGAGAGGAATTGGTGAGAGAACTGAGAAAGGTGAGGTTAAGGAGAGAGAAATAATTTTAAAGTAAGGAAATGTAAGTAATAAAAAGTTATGGTAAACCTCATGTCTTAGAAAAAAAGAAGTGTTTTTTTTTATCAAACTTACCAAACAAGAAATAGTGTGTACTCAATTTCTCTGGCTTTGTTCTTGGAACCTATCTTGGTGGAGGAAAATTCCCATATCGTGATCTTGCACGTTTAGTATGAGAATCTCGATATTTGAGGTTAACGAGATTATGATCCTATTGTAATGAGGATTGAGTGGTATTAGTTAATTATGTTCATCAAGATTGTTGCGATGGTATGTTTTTGTAAGGTAATTTGGGAATTTAGCAAGTTTTTTGTAATTAAGACTGTATGTTGTTGTCCCGGATCCTCTAGAGTTCTAGTAAAACTCTACAAGGTAGAGTTGTATCTGAACCATACATTTTAAAATCAATGGCTGAGATTGGTGGGAAGGAGAAAATTAGGGGGTGGACGATTTTGATGAAAAAAAATAAGGGGGATTTTGGAAAGATAATATATGAGCCATTGATTTTTTATTCAATGGTTGATATTGCTCAAACTCTACATTGTAGAGTTAATTATTTTAGAACTCTAGAAAATCCAAACACGACCTTTAGGTCCAAGATTGAGTATTTAAGTTGATTCCCGTTGCAAGTTCATAGTTAATTGATGTTTATTCAATGTTAATTAAAATTTGTGATTACTAAGTGAGTTTAACTAGTATCTCCAAAAATCAAGGTGTTAATTAAATAGATACATGTGACATAGAGAGGAGTATGTTCTAGAAAAAAAACTTTTTTTTCTTTTTTGAAGATAATGTACTTGAAGATACTGTTGGAACACAAGGTGACACTCAAGAAGGGGGGGGGGTTGAATTGAGTGGCTAAATCTAATCGATTTTCGCAAAAACACCCTTATGGCACAGGTCTGTGCACCGTGTTATTCACTAGATAAAATCTCCGATTTATGTTTTTGCTCAATCGAAAATGAATCAAACAATAAAACAATGAAATCAAATAATAAAACACTGGAATTTAACGTGGTTCAATCTCACCTCTGAGATCTACGTCCACACAAACTACTCTTTTATTATTTGAATCGTAAAATATCAAACTCTTGATACAATTCGATTCCCCCACTACTAACTCTAGTAGTGCTCCCCAATACTTAACCCTAAGTGTTGCTACTCTCCTATAATATAAGAATTACAGAAAGAAAGATCCCTCAAAGACGTGCTTCTTATTCAAGCAAATAGAGGATCGTTACAAGCTTTGTTTAGAAACCTTAACTTACTAGAACTCTGTGCCGTACACTGTGCTCTGGGAGTCCGTTTTCAGCTCTCAAAATCTTTATCTCTCCAAATCTGAAAACGTGTTTTATTACTATAATGATTTCTATCCCTTATATAATTCAATCAACTGAATAAGAATCCTTCTCCAAAATGTATTATCTTTTTGAACAATTTTTATTCCTAAAATAAAGGGATAGAATTCTTTTCCTATTCAAAATCAAATTTTATCTTTTATAAAAACTGATTTTTTCTTTTCCTTATAAGATAAGGATTCCTCCATATCTTATGCCAACTATTAATCAGATTTTAAATCAATTTTTATCCATAAATCTTTATCAAAATCGTTTTCTTTAAAAATCAGTTTTTCTTTTTATAAAACTTTTTATCCGAAAATATTTACAATAAATATTTTCCTTTCAAAACTAATTTTCGAAATTAAAAACTCCCCTTTTTATATTCTTTAAATATAGACACTTGAAATTAATATAATTACCTATTTTTTTAACTCTAAAAAAATAGTTAACCATCCTAATTTCATATTTCTAATTTAGCACAAAGTTCCAATACTTTAATTACATTGCATAAACATGACTAAGAACATAACTAGACCTAAGCTTCCATATCTTCAAGTTCTTGATCTTTCATGAACATCCAATCTTGATAGCTTTCTTAGATCACTGTTACATACATACATGTTATAGCATAAAGCGTTTATCATCATCAAAATAACATTGACTTAGAGTCACAACAAATTCCCCCTTTTTGATGATGACAAACAAATAATACTTCCCCCTCAAAATATGCACCATTAATCACATTAGGGAAAAATAACTCAACATCATTCACAAGTAACATGGTAACCAAGATAACCAATTCATTAGTCTAAGTATTATACCCATCTTCCCCCTTTTGACATTATCAAAAAGGACAGCATCAACATGTTTCGCGAGTCAAAGTTAGATATAGTCAGCAAAATAATGCAAGTAGCTCAAGCAATAAATACTAAGGATGCTGGTGCTATGTCATAATCCAACTCACAATCCGAAGTCATTAAGCAAAAAATAATCCAACTCACAATCCGAAATTATGAAGCAAGAAATAATCATGAAGGATCATGCCTAATAGCTAAGAAAGTAAGATAAAGAAAAGTAATGCAAGCTTGAAGATTTGAAATGGCAATTGGCTCAACAAGTGCTTAAACCTTTCTTTAAAGATTTTCAACTTCCGCAAATAAGCATCATAGGACTTTCATCACTGTGGCACTTGTGTGTGTTTACGTGCCGATGAACAATCCCTTCCAAATATAACTAATCTTCGGAATACTGGAAACGAAAATGATGATCTTCAAAACTTTGATAATTTTCTTCACATTTGAATTGAACTCTAGGACTTATCTAAAATAATTGTCTTACTTTTCTTTTCTTTTCTATTCTTTTGTTTTTTATGAAGGAAAAGCAGACCATACAATATTACTAGAGTCAATCAATAAGAGATCAAAGATAATAAGTTAATTCGGACCTCATTTTCTTTTTGATGCATCTCCTGGCACTGTGCCTTGCACAGTTTGAATCAGTACCTTTCATTCTTTCACGTATTTGTGTTTCATTCCAACCTTTTCATGTTCCCCCTTAACTGATGCGTCTTTTTCTTCCATCATCTTATCAAGATGTTCTTTCCCCATAGATTATCATGAATCAAGATTAAAAGCACTTGTTGAACTTTGGAGCAATGGGTAAGGAAAAGAAGGATAATAATAGGGAAATGAAGATAAGATGAGACATATGAAAGAAAGAAATAATGAGGCACAAATGTCAAACTCATAAATAGAAAATCAGAATATCGGGCTAAAGATCAAGCTTGCCATAGGAGAAAGAATTAACATTTCATAGCTCAATAATTCGGCAACTTAGGATTATAAAAGCTCATTAGTTCGGCAACTTAGGATCATGACATTAGGACAACATCATTAGACCATTACGAGTCCTTTTTATATCACGTAGACCTTTACTCACAAAGCTTCACAAAGACATGCATCAACACTCTAATTAACATATTTAAAGGAGGACAACAAGCATAATACTCAACTAATTTCCAGAAATTAATCCTAAAGCCATAAATTATCTTGTAAAATATTCATGCATGAAATTCAACATAATTACCTTGATCACACAATTGGGATATGCTTAACAAAATTTTCAAACCACTAACCAACATCACATTCTCTATGGAGTGTGTTAAGGATTTGCCAACGTTTCCAATACCACTTATTTCTCCCTTTTTGTTGTCGCCAAATGTAACACAGCCTCCATGGTAGGCTACTAGTGAGAGGAATTGAGATTTATCACCAGTCATATGTCTTGAGTAGCCACTGTGGAGATACCATAGGCTGCTTTCCTCTCACGTTTGCCTGCAAAAAGATCACTTGTTAATTTTAGGAACCCAAATCTGTTTGGGTCCCTTTTTCTTTCGTTGAGCTTCTAATAAGTCTTTTCTAACCCATATTTGAGTTACATACTTTACATTTTTCGCAACACTCCTTTTCTTGATATTACAGTTCTCCATAAGGTGTCCATTTTTTCCACAAAAGTTGCTGTAATCCCCCATAATTTTAAAGGATTTTATAAATATATTTTATCATTTATATATTTATATTTTAGTTGAAATGATGTTATTATTTAAAGAAGGTTGACTATTTTAAAAGTCAAATGAAATTATTTTAAGGATTTAAGGAAGTTGAAAATATTTTAATTAGGCATGCTTTGAAAAAGGTTTGAAATACGAATTTGATTTGGAAAAGAAGTCTAAGTGGACTTGAGGAACCTAAATTCTAAGTAGATTAGGAAAAAGGAGTTATATTGATGCTAGGAGTTCTAATTTATCAATCCTAGTTGTCATCAAATTCTATTCAAACTCAATCTCCTTTTCCTAAGCCCAAAAAGAAAACCCTACTTATAAATACCTTAAGCCCAATTATTTTTACCACAAAAAGATTATTTTCATTCTTCTCTCTCTCAAAACTCACGGCACCCTTAGTCTTCTTCTCTCCTCACCGTTTTTCTTCTTCTTCCTCTCAAGTTTTCTTTCTTCTTCTTCAAGTAACGCTTTCTTCTTCGACAAGAAACGTTACAAAACCTTCAAAATCACAAGTCTTGTGCACCGAATTGCTGCTGGGTGTTCCTTGTTTTGGCGCCTTCATCCTTGTTCTTGGTTCTTTGCTTTGTTGGTTAATTTCTTTCCTTTTTCCTCAAGTTTCCATTAAAGACTATGTTTTTATTCTTTATTTTAATCTTAATCATGTTTATTGATCTTAATTTACTGTTATAATAAATAATCTTGATTCATATATATTATATATTATAAGAATAAAAATTCAGATTTATTTATTATTGTTAGATTGAAGTTTTAATCATTAAAGCATGGATTTTTAGGGTGTTAATTATTAGAAAACCATAGTAGCATGTTGAATAGTATGAGATTGGTTTAGATTATGAATTTAAACATGTTTGAATATGTTTAAAGAGGGTTTTATGATTTTATAAGTTGCTGGAATTTCAGAAAATATTTTATTTATGGAGTTTTAGGAATTTTAATTACTAGTATGGTAGTACTATGCTAGGAATTAAAAGTAATTGAACTTTTGATAGTAAAATCAACTTTTGAATATGTTTAAAGGGGATTTTAAATATTTTAAAGTTGCTGTCTTTTTATTTAAGAGTATTAATTTTAGTTTATATTGATTTCTAGGCGGAGAATATTCCGTAGGAGACTTTTAAAGGGCTAAAAGTGGCCGCCGGATTAGTTTACACAAGGTACGTACATACTTGTGGGATTATATGATTAATATCATGATTTAAGGAGGAAAAAGTTGTAGTATCATGTATAGGAACTTATTAAGTTCATATATGATTTTTAGTATGATTGATTTCTACATGTTTTATGCCTGTGAGCAAGCATGTTAATTATTAGAATTATTATGAGTAAAGAATTGTCATGTTTGTATGGATTTATTGATGCAAGCATGTGGATGGGATCTTTAATTATTAATTCACATGGGGGAATTAATATGCTATTAAGATTGATTCATGATTATTCATGTGTTCCCTTACAAGTATTATTTTCACTACTTTATGAGGACTGTGGGCCTTATTCGGTAAGTTGATAAGTATGCCTTTTAAAGGTAAGTTTGATTGTTGGCTAGGTCCAACCAATGAGAAAGTTAAGATTAAAAGAAAGTAAGTTTTGGATTGTAAGTTGTGACCACTTATTAAATCCTAAGATAAAAGAAGTTCAGTTGTGAATGTTGAATTGTTATTTCTGTGCTGCTTGAATGTGTGTCATAACAAGTAATAATTTGTAATGAACGTAAAGTGTAACAAGGATGGTTATAGACTTTAGGCGGGTGCACGTCTCAGAGTTGGACATTAGGAGTTGGGGTACATGGTGAGCGAGCCATGGCTTTTTACAGGAGATGGATTGATCACCATCCCTTTTTTCGCTTAGCAAAGGTTCCTCGATATCGCGAGGTCATTTCGGAATACGTGGTAGCTCCCGTATTTCGTCTTCGTAAGGAAGGCATTAGTAGATAAGACAACTCGGGTCCAATAACTATTCCATTTGAGTAATAAAAAAGATGTTTAGAGTTTAGTTCAAGAAAAGTTGTCCTGCGAAAATGTTATATTGTTATAGTATTATTTATCCTTGTATGTTATTTATTAGTATCATGTTAGGAATATTTACGTGTTACTATGTAGTACTCAGCTTTGCTGATTACGTGCTTTGTTTGTATGTGTTGATCATGGCTTTGCCTTATTGATCCTGTGATGACCCAAATTTTGGTGAGCAGATTCTCTAGAGCATTATCATTTACAGGTTCGCAAATGTAGCATCATTGGGAATCTGGGAATGGAGAGCTTGTGTAATTTAAATTTTCATGTTTCCGCATTAGTAGGAACGTATTTTAATAAGTTCGTTTGAGTAGACATTTATAGAGTAATTGTTTTCGAAGTACTTAGTTATTTATTTATTTATGATAATTAAGTATGAAGTTAATTGTTTTCCGCTGCAAAATTCTGAATAAGTCGATACGTTATCACACGGGCGATAATACTTGGGTAATTCTCTGAGTTTTATATTATAAAGGTATTTCTGAAAAGAGAGAATTATTGGGGGTGTTACAATGTGGTATCAGAGCTTTAGGTTATTTTCAAAAAAAAAAAAAATTTTAGGCGCCTAACTAACTAGCTTACTAGTTATTTGAAGAAATTCTTAGAATTGCTCCTACTTATTCATTTTGAAAACTTATAGGAATATATTATATTACATAAATTTTAGAGGTCCGAAAATTTTTATAGGAGACCGAATATTTTTTTTTTCTTTTCTCCGAAAATTGTATTGTCGAAATTGTTTTTCTTTCGAAATTTTGTTATAGTTCGAAAATTTTGAATTTTCGAAATTTTCTTAGAATCGATTTTTTTTTCTTTTTCCTTCGACTTTTATAAGCCCGAAATATTTTTTTTTATTATGTCGAAATATTTTTTTTAGACACTTAATTATTATTATCTTATAAAAGTGTCTGCATTATTTTTATGCCTTTGAAGTTTTTACTTGTTGCATTGTGAGAATGGGTAGTATAGGAAGGGTATATTGGATAGAAATATTATATGCCTGCATTGAATAGTTAGTTCAGCATGTTAATATTTTTCTTCCCTGCTAACTATTCATGATTATTTTTCTTCCCTGCTAACTGTTTATATCTTTCTTCCCTGCTGATTGTTATATTTTGTGCCTATGATGTTAATGGCATCTTTTATTATTATTGTTGGGAATTACGTACAAGGAGAGTACTCAAAATGTATTTGAATATATTTATCTGTTGTAGATCCTTAATCATGTCTGCCAGAGTAGGGAGTTACCAAAATCCTATTGTATTAAGTGATGATGAAGGTGACGATAATGTACCTGTCATTGATAATGAATATACCGGTTTCGAGTGGGTTATGCGTAAGATATTAAGGTCGAGGCGCAAACGGTGATGATGAGCTCATTGTGGAGTTCGACCGTGCTAGGGGTCAAACCGGAAGAGACATTTACCATGCATCATTCGGGGTTGAAACCGATTCGAGTCGAGGGATGAAGAGCCTCAACCTTCAAGGAGATCTAAACGACAAAGGAGATATGTCGAATATTATGATGAAGACATAGATGAGTTTGAAGATGAGATCTTCGTACCTGAGCTATACATAGAATTTGAGGACCAAAATGATAATGTGTTACCTTAGGTTACTATTTATATATATTTTTTTCATTTTATTATATTATATAATAAGGTTGGTTAGTGGACCAACAGTGATAGAATAGTTTCATACAATTATTGTTTTCTTTTAGGAAGGTATAATATTATAGTAACATTCATTTTATTTAAATACCCGTTATGGAAGAATAAGAGTTATTATTTATTTATATGAGTGAGTAAGAATTTATTCTGGGCACGTGATGGGAATATTTTATTTTCATTATGCGATCATATTCTGGCTTGCTTGTTTTTACTTGCATGTTGATGTGAATATATTTTACATGGATGATTATGTGATTATTAGAGAACATTTCATGTTGAACTTGGAACTAGTTGAGAAATTGTTTGTTGATGCGATCTTTAATGATCAAATCAAATGTTGCCTTCTTAGTTGGAAATGTGAGTTATGCTGGAACCTAAAGTAGGATTATATTACTTACAGGTCTCGAAGTAGAATGGCTAACAACAACGACCTAACTGCTGCTATTCGCCTCTTGGCGGAGAAATTGACTCAGGAGCGAGCTGAGCGTCCTGAGACTGCTGGGGAAATGTTCGAAAGACTAGCTAAGGTTAAGCCACCATACTATAAGGGGCAAGCTGACCCAACCTTCTTAGAAAACTGGATTAGGGAGTTTGAGAAACTTTTTGAGGTTGTGAACTGCCCTGAAAATATGAGAGTGGGTCAGGCGTGCTATAACTTGAAAGATGAGGCTGATTTATGGTGGAGAGAGAGTGGAGCTAAATTGAGTCTTTGTTGAAGGATTCAATTGGGATGCATTTGTGACTACCTTGAGAGGGAAGTTTTACCCTGCCTTTATGAGGAAGCAAAAAGCCCAAGAATTCATTAACCTTAGGATGGGTAGTATGACCATCTTTGAGTACTACGGCAAATTCATAGCCCTGTCCAGATTTGCACCCGAGGTTGTAGCCACTGAGGAGCTTAAAGCTCAGAGGTTTGAACAAGGTTTAACTGAGGAGATACATCTGGGATTAGGAGGAGAGACCTTTACGTCCCTAGATGTTGTGTATGGGAGAGCATCTCATATCTATGGTCTGCAGTCAAGGAGAGATAAGAAAAATGTAGTAGTAGGTGAAAAGAGGAAAGATTTTAATGCTGGGGGAAACCAAGGGAATTTCAAGAGAAACCGGAATGGTAGTGGGAATTTCCAAGGGAGGAACAACCAAGATAATCACAACAAGGGTAGACCTGAGAGAGTGCATCACTGCAAATTCTGTGACAAAAACCATCCTGGAAAAGACTGTAAGGGAGAACCAGTGACTTGTAACTACTGCCAAAAGAAGGGTAATAGGGAGTACGAGTGCTACTCTAAGCATGGTTAAGATCAGAAAGGTCGGGGGAGTGGAAATCAGGTCAGATCAGGGTTCAATCAGTCAGGGAACCAAGGTCCTAAGTCCGGAGGACGCAAGAATACTCGGGGGAACTATAATAAGCCTGCAAGTGAGAACCCCAACCAAGGTAAGCCTTGTGGGAAAAATGTTCGTGATGAGTCGAAAGGAAGCTGAAAAAATCGCCGACGTAGTTTACGGTAATTTTTATATTAACTCAGTCCTTGTTAAAACATTATTTGATTCGGGGGCGACTTATTCTTTTGTTTCGTCGTCTGTTATCCGAAGTATGGGTTTAGTAGATTCCGAAGAAATTGATTTGCCTGTTAGTATACCTACTGGTGAGACCATAAGGTGTACCAAGCTGTTTAGAAACTTGCCTCTGAAGATAGGGGACTGTGTTTTTCCTTCTGACTTGATAGAGTTTAATCTGGGAGACCTGGATGTAATTCTGGGGATGGATTGGCTAAGTTTATACAAGGCCAAAATAGATTGTGAAGTTCAGAAAGTAGTTCTAAGGAATCCTTTGGGTAAGTTGACTTCGTATCGACGTTTTGGGAAATCCAAGAACTTTGGGGTCATCTCCGCAATGCAAGTGAAGAAGTTAATGAAGAAGGGGTGTGAGTTATATTTCTGTAGTGTGCAAGATGTGAGTAAAGAAGTTGGGGTAAGTATTGAAGACGTTCTGATTGTGAATGAATTTATGGACGTATTTCCGAGTGAGATTTCGGGTATGCCGCCTGTTAGAGCTGTTGAATTCACCATAGACTTAGTTCATGGAACTGCACCTATATCTAAAGCACCCTATAGAATGGCACCTCCGGAAATGAGTGAGTTGAAGACGCAGTTGCAAGAATTGTTCGATAAGGGTTATATTAGACCTAGTGCATCACCTTGGGGAGCTCCTGTGTTGTTTGTGAAGAAAAAGGATGGAAGTATGAGGCTATGTATTGATTATAGGGAGTTGAATAATGTAACCATCAAGAACAAATATCCCTTGCCTAGAATAGACGACCTATTCGACCAGTTGAATGGAGCGAGTGTGTTCTCAAAGATTGACTTACGTTCAGGATATCATCAATTGAGGGTAGCTTATAAGGATGTACCTAAGACTGCCTTTAGAACGCGTTATGGTCACTATGAGTTCACTGTAATGCCATTTGGGTTAACCAATGCTCCTGCTATATTTATGGATTTAATGAATAGGATCTTTCATGAGTTTCTTGATAAGTTTGTGGTAGTTTTCATTGATGACATACTGATATATTCAAGAAATGAGGATGAGCATGATAAGCACTTGAGGATCATTTTGGAGACATTGAGGAAAAACCAATTGTATGCCAAGTTCTCTAAGTGTGAATTCCGTTTGGAGAAAGTAGCGTTTCTGGGTCACTATGTGTCTAAGGAGGGAGTCTCAGTAGATCCTGCCAAGATTCAAGCTGTGAGTGAGTGGCCAACTCCAAAGAGCGTGTCAGATATCAGAAGTTTCCTAGGTCTAGCTGGTTATTATAGGAGCTTTGTGAAAGATTTCTCAAAAATAGCAAGACCTATGACCAATTTGATGAAAAAGGAGTCAAAATTTGAGTGGAGTGAAAAGTGTGAAGAAGCCTTTCAGATTTTGAAAGATCGTTTAACCTCTCGCACTGTTTTGACCCCCTTGGGATGGGAATGAGGGATTTGAGGTATATAGTGATGCTTCGAAGAATGGTTTGGGATGTGTGTTGCAACAGAATGGGAAGGTGATTGCGTATGCATCGCGTCAGTTGAAACCTTATGAGGCTAATTACCCTACCCATGATCTAGAGTTAGCTGCCATTGTGTTCGCCTTGAAGATTTGGAGGCACTACCTGTATGGGGTAACTTGTAAGATATTCACAGACCATAAGAGCTTGAAGTACATCTTTACCCAGAAAAACCTCAACATGAGGCAGAGGAGATGGCTAGAGTTGATAAAGGACTATGACTTAGACATCCAATACCATGAGGGGAAGGCAAATGTAGTCGCTGATGCGCTGAGTAGAAAGTCGAGTCATAGCATGAATGCCTTGATAGTTCCTGAGGAGTTGTGTCGAGATATGCAAAGGCTTAGCGTAGAAATTCTAAATCCTGGAGAGATCGAGGCAAGGTTGAGTGTTTTGTCATTGGGATTGTCAATTCTAGACGAAATCAAAGAAGGTCAAGTCGGGGATGAGCATCTAGAGAAGATTAAGGAGAAGATGAGACAGGGAAAAGAAGGTGATTTCAAGATCTATGATGATGGTAGTTTGAGGTTTAAAGGAAGGTGGTGTGTACCACAGAAATGTGATGAGCTTAAGAGACGTCTTATGGATGAGGGCCATAATACACCGTACTCTGTGCACCCTGGGGGTGACAAGTTATATAAAGACCTTAAGGGTGTCTATTGGTGGCCAAACATGAAGAGAGAGGTAGCTGAGTATGTGTCTAAGTGCCTAACCTGTCAAAAGGTGAAGATAGATCATAAAAGACCCATGGGAAAAGTTCAATCCTTAGAGGTTCCGGGATGGAAGTGGGATTCCATATCGATGGATTTTGTAACTGCTTTGCCTAGAACAAGGAGTGGCAATGATACTATTTGGGTTATTGTGGACCGTCTGACGAAGTCTGCCGTGTTCATACCAAACAAAGAGACATGGAAGAAGAAGCAACTTGCGAAGAGGTATGTTAAGCATGTGGTGAGACTACATGGAGTTCCAAAGGATATCATTTCTGACCGTGACTCTAGGTTTCTTTCGAAGTTTTGGAAAAAGGTCCAATTAAACCTTGGGACAACATTGAAAATGAGTACAGCCTTTCACCCTGCGACTGATGGTTAGACGGAGAGGACTAACCAGACGATGGAGGATATGTTGAGAGCATGTGCTATTGATTTTCAAGGTAGTTGGGAGGACCAATTAGACCTGATCGAGTTTTCTTATAACAATAGTTACCATGCGAGCATTAAGATGGCACCTTTCGAGGCCTTATATGGACGAAAATGTAGAAGCCCCATTTGTTGGAATGACTTTAGTGAGAATATAGTCTTGGGGACGGAATTTATTGAAGAAACCGTCAAGAATGTCAGACTGATTCAGGCTATAATTCAAGCTGCGCAAGATAGACAGAAGAGTTATGCTGACTTGAAGCGACGTGAAGATGAGTTTGCTATAGGTGATAAGGTGTTCTTGAAAGTATCACCCACTAAGGGTGTCATGAGATTTGGGAAAAAGGGCAAGTTAAGTGCTAAGTATGTAGGCCCATATGAGATTCTGGAGCGAATTGGGAAAGTAGCCTACCGATTGGCTTTGCCAATGGAGTTTGAAAAGATGCATGATGTCTTCCATATTTCCCAACTTAAGCGTTACATCCCTGATGAACGTCATGTCCTAGAGCCTGAGCGAATTCAGGTCGATAGTAGCCTCACATATGAGGAAAGGCCTGTCAAGATTCTCGACAGAAAAGTGCGTAGTACACGCAATAAAGACGTCCACATCGTGAAGGTACTTTGGTCTAACCACGAATCTGAAGAGGCAGCGTGGGAAGCCGAAGATGAGATGAAAAAGAAGTATCCAGACTTGTTCCTCGAGGTGAGTTACGAGGGCGTAACTCGTTTTCTTTAAGGGGGATAGAATGCAATAAATTTCGCGCTTTTTGTCTATTTTTATGAGATTTTTTATGCATATGTACGCCTATGTTGGGCAATTTGCACATGTTAGTGCTAAAAAAGTAGATTCTCCGCATAAGAAAGCGTGTTCATAAGTAACACAAGTGTTTTAAGTTAGCAAAAGTGTGCACAAGTAGCACAATTCTTTGTAAACTTTTGAAAAGAAGAGTTCAAGTTTTGAAAAATATATGAGTTTTCGTGTCAAGTTTCGGGAAGAAACTTCTTTTAAGGGAGGTAGACTGTAATCCCCCATAATTTTAAAGGATTTTATAAATATATTTTATCATTTATATATTTATATTTTAGTTGAAATGATGTTATTATTTAAAGAAGGTTGACTATTTTAAAAGTCAAATGAAATTATTTTAAGGATTTAAGGAAGTTGAAAATATTTTAATTAGGCATGCTTTGAAAAAGGTTTGAAATACGAATTTGATTTGGAAAAGAAGTCTAAGTGGACTTGAGGAACCTAAATTCTAAGTAGATTAGGAAAAAGGAGTTATATTGATGCTAGGAGTTCTAATTTATCAATCCTAGTTGTCATCAAATTCTATTCAAACTCAATCTCCTTTTCCTAAGCCCAAAAAGAAAACCCTACTTATAAATACCTTAAGCCCAATTATTTTTACCACACAAAGATTATTTTCATTCTTCTCTCTCTCAAAACTCACGGCACCCTTAGTCTTCTTCTCTCCTCACCGTTTTTCTTCTTCTTCCTCTCAAGTTTTCTTTCTTCTTCTTCAAGTAACGCTTTCTTCTTCGACAAGAAACGTTACAAAACCTTCAAAATCACAAGTCTTGTGCACCGAATTGCTGCTGGGTGTTCCTTGTTTCGGCGCCTTCATTCTTGTTCTTGGTTCTTTGCTTTGTTGGTTAATTTCTTTCCTTTTTCCTCAAGTTTCCATTAAAGACTATGTTTTTATGCTTTATTTTAATGTTAATCATGTTTATTGATCTTAATTTACTGTTATAATAAATAATCTTGATTCATATATATTATATATTATAAGAATAAAAATTCAGATTTATTTATTATTGTTAGATTGAAGTTTTAATCATTAAAGCATGGATTTTTAGGGTGTTAATTATTAGAAAACCATAGTAGCATGTTGAATAGTATGAGATTGGTTTAGATTATGAATTTAAACATGTTTGAATATGTTTAAAGAGGGTTTTATGATTTTATAAGTTGCTGGAATTTCAGAAAATATTTTATTTATGGAGTTTTAGGAATTTTAATTACTAGTATGGTAGTACTATGCTAGGAATTAAAAGTAATTGAACTTTTGATAGTAAAATCAACTTTTGAATATGTTTAAAGGGGATTTTAAATATTTTAAAGTTGCTGTCTTTTTATTTAAGAGTATTAATTTTAGTTTATATTGATTTCTAGGCGGAGAATATTCTGTAGGAGACTTTTAAAGGGCTAAAAGTGGCCTGCCGATTAGTTTACACAAGGTACGTACATACTTGTGGGATTATATGATTAATATCATGATTTAAGGAGGAAAAAGTTGTAGTATCATGTATAGGAACTTATTAAGTTCATATATGATTTTTAGTATGATTGATTCCTACATGTTTTATGCCTGTGAGCAAGCATGTTAATTATTAGAATTATTATGAGTAAAGAATTGTCATGTTTGTATGGATTTATTGATGCAAGCATGTGGATGGGAACTTTAATTATTAATTCACATGGGGGAATTAATATGCTATTAAGATTGATTCATGATTATTCATGTGTTCCCTTACAAGTATTATTTTCACTACTTTATGAGGACTGTGGGCCTTACTCGGTAAGTTGATAAGTATTCCTTTTAAAGGTAAGTTTGATTGTTGGCTAGGTCCAACCAATGAGAAAGTTAAGATTAAAAGAAAGTAAGTTTTGGATTGTAAATTGTGACCACTTATTAAATCCTAAGATAAAAGAAGTTCAGTTGTGAATGTTGAATTGTTATTTCTGTGTTGCTTGAATGTGTGTCATAACAAGTAATAATTTGTAATGAACGTAAAGTGTAACAAGGATGGTTATAGACTTTAGACTGGTGCACGTCTAGAGTTGGACATTAGGAGTTGGGGTACATGGTGAGCGAGCCATGGCTTTTTACAGGAGATGGATTGATCACCATCCCTTTTTTCAGTTAGCAAAGGTTCCTCGATATCGCAGGTCATTTCTGGAATACGTGGTAGCTCCCGTATTTCGTCTTCGTAAGGAAGGCATTAGTAGATAAGACAACTCAGGTCCAATAACTATTCCATTTGAGTAATAAAAAGATGTTTAGAGTTTAGTTCAGTAAAAGTTGTCTGCAGAAATGTTATATTGTTATAGTATTATTTATCCCTGTATGTTATTTATTAGTATCATGTTAGGAATATTTACGTGTTACTATGTAGTACTCAGCTTTGCTGATTACGTGCTTTGTTTGTATGTGTTGATCATGGCTTTGCCTTATTGATCCTGTGATGACCCAAATTTTGGTGAGCAGATTCTCTAGAGCATTATCATTTACAGGTTCGCAAGATGTAGCATCATTGGGAATCTGGGAATGGAGAGCTTGTGTAATTTAAATTTTCATGTTTCCGCATTAGTAGGAACGTATTTTAATAAGTTCGTTTGAGTAGACATTTATAGAGTAATTGTTTTCGAAGTACTTAGTTATTTATTTATTTATGATAATAAAGTATGAAGTTTAGTTAATTGTTTTCCGCTGCAAAATTCTGAATAAGCCGATACGTTATCACACGGGCGATAATACTTGGGTAATTCTCTGAGTTTTATATTATAAAGGTATTTATGAAAAGAGAGAATTATCGGGGTGTTACAGTTGCAAATCAAATATTCAGGTAGATCAACATATTTTCTTGTACGAAAGTCTCTTTCGAAATTTCTGGCACCGTGCCGTACACTGTGTTGCTGACCTGTATATCCCAAACCAGTTTTGTTTTGATTGTTAGTTGTACTAGACAAATAATCGAGAGCTTTTAGACCATACGACCACTTTTCATACATTTTTCGAGCAATAGTCAATTGTGATTCCAAGAATTCAACAGAAGTATTTAGATCACTATTTCTTTTTCTCGAAATTTCTAATTCTCTCTTAACTTTATCAAGTTTTTCACTTATCTTAGCATCACTAGGCAGCATTAGTGGAATAATTCTTGATTTCTGTCTTGAATTCTTTAGTTCAACTAACTCATGATTTAGCGATTCAATTTGCTTTTCAAGACTCGATTTTTCAGATTCTAACACAGTGTATGGCACTGTGTCATTTACGATTTCGTTAGCAAGAGACTTTTCGTATCTTAGAGCGTTTATCTTAGTATCTTTTTCTTCAATAATTTTTTCAAGTTCATCAGTCTTCTTCATCAGTTCTTTACAGTCCTTTAATAAATCCTTATATTCTAATTCCAACCCAATCTTTTGCATAGTTAAATTTTTTACTTCCTTTTTCATGATTGAAAAATCATCATTCATTTCTTGACAATCATCAATGATATTTCCAAGCAAAGTAACAAGTTGGTTTTTTGAAAGAAGATGTATTGAAGGTTTTAGAGAAAGAAGACTTACCTCACTGTCTTCAGTTTCATCTTGGGAGTTCGAACTTTTCGCCATTAGACACAAGTGAGAGTCGTCCTGGCACTGTGCCTTTCTCTGTGATGTCTGTACAGCATTCAGACATAATTTTTCCTCATGGCACTGTGCCTCTGACTGTTCTTCGTCAGAATCCGAATCTCCCCAAACGGCAGCTATCATTGCCTTTTTGAATTCTTTCTTCGATTGCTCCCTTCTTTCTTTGGGCTTCTCATCATCCCATAAGGGACATTCTTTAATCCTGTGATTTAACTCTCCACACTTGAAACAACCCGAATTAGTAGCACTTTTCTTAAAGTTAGAGGTAGTGCTCATACCTTTGAAGTTTTCATATTTTCTAGGATTGTTGTTTATGTTCTTTTTGAGAAATTTTTTAAATCTCCTAGTAAGAAAATCAATATCATCATCACTATCACTATTTTCAATTTCCAATTCAGTTCTAAAGGCTATACCTTTACTTTTTGGTTCATTAGTTTTAGAATCTAAGACAAGTTCATGAGTCATTAATGATCCAATAAGTTGTTCTAGTGAAAGTTTAGTCAAATCTTTAGCTTCTTGAATAGCGGTTAATTATTTTTTGGGAGCCATCGACTTGTTAAACTTCTTAACACCTTTCTCACTAAATCTTCAGAAGTATATGTTTTGCCTAGAGAACGTAATTCATTAGTGATTAGTGTAAATCTAGTGAACATCTCTTTAATAGATTCGTCCTTATTCATAGTAAACAATTCATATTGTTGGACAAGCAAATCTATTCTAGATTGTTTTACCTCATTCGTACCTTCGTGGGCCAACTCCAGCGTGTCTCATATTTCTTTTGCTGTAGTACAAGCCGAGATCCTTGAGTATTCATCAGGTCCAATTCCATATTGGAGAATACTCATAGCTTTGAAGTTTTTTTCGGCTTTTGCATAGTCGACCGAAGCATAGTCATCTTCATCCTTGTCGACCATCTTTCCTTCAGCATTTTTGGTTTGGACAAGGATTGGTCCTTTTCTTATGACTTTCCAGCATTCATAGTCCAATCCTTGGATGTAGATCCTCATCCTAGCCTTCCACCATCCGTAGTCCCTTCCGTTGAAAATTGGACACTTTGTGTGTCTATCTCGAGAGTCATCTTGCATGTTCATGACTTCTATTCTCTAGGGATGAGCCTTTCGAGAATAGCTCGCTCCCGATACCACTTGTTGGAACACAAGGTGACACTCAAGAAGGGGGGTTGAATTGAGTGGCTAAATCTAATCGATTTTCGCAAAAACACCCTTATGGCACGATCTGCGGTGCACCGTGTTATTTACTCGTAAAATCTCCGATTTATGTTTTTGCTCAACCGAAAATGAATCAAACAATAAAACAATGAAATCAAATAATAAAACACTTGGAATTTAACGTGGTTCAATCTCACCTCCGAGATCTACGTCCACACAAACTACTCTTTTTATTATTTGAATCGTAAAATATCAAACTCTTGATACAATTCGATTCCCCCACTACTAACTCTAAGTAGTGCTCCCCAACACTTAACCCTAAGTGTTGCTACTCTCCTATAATATAAGAATTACGAAAAGAAAGATTCCTCAAAGACGTGCTTCTTATTCAAGCAAATAGAGGATCGTTACAAGCTTTGTTTAGAAACCTTAACTTACTGTAACTCGTGCCATACACTTTGTCTTCGGGAGTCCATTTTCGACTCTCAAAATCTTTATCTCTCCAAATCAAAACGTGTTTTGCTATAATGATTTCTATCCCTTATATAATTCAATCAACCGAATAAGAATCCTTCTCCAAAATGTATTATCTTTTTGAACAATTTTTATTCCTAAAATAAAGGGATAGAATTCTTTTCCTATTCAAAATCAAATTTTATCTTTTATAAAAACTGATTTTTTTCTTTTCCTTATAAGATAAGGATTCCTCCATATCTTATGCCAACTATTAATCAGATTTTAAATCAATTTTTATCCAAAAATCTTTATCAAAATCGTTTTCTTTTAAAATCAGTTCTTTTTATAAAACTTTTTATCCGAAAATCTTTACAATAAATATTTTCCTTTCAAAACTAATTTTCGAAATTAAAAACTCCCCTTTTTATATTCTTTAAATATAGACACATGAAATTAATATAATTACCTATTTTCTTAACTCTAAGAAAATAGTTACCTATCCTAATTTCATAATTCTAATTTAGCACAAAGTTCCAATACTTTAATTACATTGCATAAACATGACTAAGAACATAACTAGACCTAAGCTTCCATATCTTCAAGTTCTTGATCTTTCATGAACATCCAATCTTGATAGCTTTCTTAGATCACAGTTACATACATACATGTTATAGCATAAAGCGTTTATCATCATCAAAATAACATTGACTTAGAGTCACAACAGATACGTTTTACAATTTTTTTTTAACTTATAGGAAAATAAGTATGTGGTTAAGAGGAAGAGGAACTAGGGCTGCTTATCGGTCTAGCCGAGTTCGAACCGTGGTCTGCTCGACTTGTGTTCGTTTAAGTTTATTCAAGCTCGAGCCGAGCTTGAAGCTAAACGAGCCGAGCTTGAAGCTAAACGAGCCAAACTTTGTTCGAGCCGAGCTTTGACCAAATCTAAACGAGCCGAGCTCAAACTGTTCACGAAGAGGCTTGACTTTTTATCACCCCTAATTTTTACATGTTTTCTTTGTTTTTCCTTGTTTAATATTTGAGATTTATAGGTTTTCTTATAGACAATGAAACTATTAACTTTTTATTGTGTGGTATCTAGGTTAACATATTTATGTATATATATAAATATATTATTAAACTATATAAAAATATAATCGAGCTGTTCACACACTTTGGAGCCGAGCTTTGCCTACCATTCGGCTCGTTAAGTCTCGGCCAGTTCGAATCCGGCGCGAACACCACTAACAGCCTTTGATCGTGCGGATCCCAAATTATTTACGAACAGACCAGACTCATTAACACCCCTAAAAGGAACTCTATCAGTCCCATAAATACATATTGCTAGCGATATTATTTTTACAACTGTAACGAAAAGGACCTCCTTTCGCTATAAACGTTTTTCACGATGCGGTATACTAATGCTCCTTCCAACGAAAAGTCCTTTAGTGAACGACATTTTACCTACTTATAACATGCATGCTTAAGATGTAACACTTTGGCTCGTCTTTTATGTGATACGTCACATATTTAACTAATGGGGTAACATCATATCTTTGTATATAGATTTTTCATTAATAGTAACTGATTTGTGCTTGTCATTAAGTAACATAATATAGTCGTAACCTTAGTAATTTTTGTAACTCCATATAAATATATCACTATATATATATATATATATATATATATATATATATATATATATATATATATATATATATATCTATACAAATATATTAAAAAAGCTGGCTGACAACATCTATGCGCCACGTGACATCCTCCTTTTCGCCACCGCAATTTTGCCACGCGTCTACATTAACCAACAATAAAAGCCAAGGATCATTATTTAAAAAAATATATATCTTTGCCGCCGAACCCCGACCTTAGATAAGGATTTTCAAAGACTCACCATCTAAACTAACATCTTTTAGTGATTCATGTTTCCACATAATTATAGATATGTGTTGTAATTAGTAATGTGGCAGTCAATGCCTACTTCCAGCCATAAATTTTAATTTTCTTATTTGTTTTTTTTTGTTGTCATCCTCTTGCTCCATCTCCCCTTTCGAAATTCACCATGAATGTTAGACTCCTCTACTTCGTAATTAATGGACTAGCGGTACAAATTATTCTTGCTGCTAATCGAATCTTATTGTTGTTGTTCGAGAATACAAATCAAGAGATGGAGTTTAAAGGTCAGAGGGCAACGCCTATAAAAAAGGTCAGTGAAATTGTTAATCTTAGCACAAATCCCTTGATTGCAGATATAATTTAATTCACTAATCACTCCTAAATTATGTTAATATTCTCCTTGCACATTGAAGTTCAATTATCAATTCAGTAATTGCATAATTTTGTAACCGAAATATACTCCCCTATATATATATATATAACTAATAGGGTAATTGTATGATCCTCAAACTTTTGTTGTTCCTCTTCAAGAAGGTATTATCTAATATAGCATAATTTTTTTGGGTTTTTGCTTGTGATGGATGAAACTTTATTTTTCAATTCTCTTCTGTTTATTTAACTGATTGGTTTTCTCTTCGATTTTTTTGTCAGAGGATTTCACTAATCAATCAACTTAGCAAGGTAATATGTTCATCTTTTTCTTTGTTTCTTTTGTAAATTTCTTCACCATCTTAGATGCAAATTACAAAGCCAAAAAAAAAACAAATTAACCATCTTTGCTTTCTTGTCCTTCTTCACCTTCACTAATGCAGCTGGACCATGCTATTTTAATCCACATACTGTCCTTAAAAGTATATGTAACTTTTTGCTTTCTTGTCCTTCTTGCTTTTTTGATTTACATATTTAGAGTAGCCATTGCCTATTGGTTGTGTAAATTTAGGGAAATTCTCTAAAACTGAAGGTCTAATTCTAATAAATGGACAAAATATTGTTAATTTTAGATAGGCAATGTGATTAGTCATTTTCTTAAAAGATGGATAGCGAAATTAGAGGTTTATTTATCAATTTTTGTAAGGAATCAAGGTAGTTATTTGAAGTGAAGAAGGAGACTTTTGTTAATTCAATCAAACAATTAAAAAAATACATATCAAAGATCCAATCGAAGCAGCAACCCCAAAAATTATGATCCTAAGCAACTAGAATAAGAGCATTGTCTGCAAAACAATTTCTTTATCACCTTACAATGTTTTCCTTATTGTTTTGACACGCACTTGACATATTTCTACTGTGGAAAAGTAAGAATGACGCTAAACTTCAGTCAACATTATCCATTGCATAACACAACTTACAAACTACATGGTATTACAAACGACATAAAGCAAATAACACGATTTCCATAAACGATACAAACAATAGTTAAACCATACAAAGAAGTAAAAACAGTACCACCCGGGGTAACGCCCGAGCTACACACTAGTATATATCTAAAACCTAAAGCAAACAAATGTCATATTGCCACATGTACCTCCCCCTCCGAAACAAATAATACAAAGTATTAACAAAAATGTATGTGCGAAGACTCGAACATGCAACCTCTCATTTGAAATACAAACAAATAGATCTAAGAAAAGCATTTAAAGATATGGTAACTTACATCTCACAATATACCCCCACAATTATTGAGGAGAGCCACTATTAATTACATCCAATTATTTCAAAAGTTACGGCCAATAATACTTGGTAGCTTATGTGGCCTACCAATGTTGTTGGAGTAAAAGTACACACTACTACCGCTAATAATCCTTCCTTCATTTGCTTGCTCCATACCCATCAAAAGATCCAGACAAACCATCAAATACACACTCGGATGACTTATCAAGCCCAACATTCTCATAGAAGTAAGAAGTACAACTGCTAACCTTCCCTTCTCCATTTAGATGTTGCATACCCGGCCATGCATGATGTCACATGTACTCGCTACTCCCTCCCTCCCCAAACAAATGATGCAAAGTAAATATGATTTATCATGTTGTCACATGTACTCCCCTCCCTAATCAAATGACAAAAATTAAGTTATAAAAATATAGTGTTTTTATAGCCTAATTGTAACTACACCAGGGGTGTTAAGGAGACCCGATATGTTTGACCCGTCATGTGGACCTGTCTACATGGAAAAAAGGTAATATATATATGAAATTTTATTTTTATGTGAGGGTAACCGACCCAAAAAAAGATGCAAAACTCGGGTCGGTTAATGGGTTTGCTTTTAAGTTATACGTGTATCTCGGATAAACACATCGTTATATATTGTTTTTTTCTTTCTTTTTTCACAGTTACATTAATCTCTTCTTACAATAAACAATTGTGAAGGAGGAAAAGTTTCCATGCTCAACAAAAAGGAAAACATCGATCCCAGAGGATTTATTTTAACTCAAGTCTTCTCACTATAATAGGCTAACAACTCTATTACAAGTTACAACCTATTATATATATTTCTCTTTGAGTTCCTCTACAACCTTAAGTCTTAACAACAATTCTCTTTAATTGATGTATCTCTGCTTCAACTTCACTCCAAGTGCCCTCTCTCTTTGTTTCACTCAAAATCTCACTTATACAGTTATACATGAATTCGCTAAAAACCCCCTTAACTCCAAACTCAAACTTACATAATTGCATGTAGAATAGCACTAACTGGAACAAGTACAAGTATGGTAAAGGAACAATGAAACTATGCAACGGAGGTGGTACATACTCAATATAAATAGAATTCTAATTAATATCTTTGTAGACTAGAGTATATATACTTAGAATAAAGTTTAAGCGAGACCAACTCTTATATGAGAACTTAAAAACAATGTAATAATAACCATTTTATTAAAAACTATACTTGCATTGTCACCCTTGTTCTACATGCACTACTACAAATATGTGCAAAGTAACCACCCATAAGAGACCACAATGATGATATAGGTGATTATTTAGCAAAAAATACCTTATTTCTTAGATAAGAGGTCTCTTATATTATAATAGAAAAGACCTACTTTTTAGAAATGTGGTCTTTTTGCATATACTCAAAATTAACAATATTAAAGAAACCACTTATTCCTACTAAGTGGTTATTTTGATTTTATATCATTTTGTAGAAAAAATGGATTCCTAAACATTAGCGGGAGAATTGAAAATTAAAGGGAAAAAAATTGTCTGAATTTTGAACGAGGAAAAAGATTTGCAGGACAGCTGAAGGGAGTGAGAAATTTTATTCCTATTCTACAAAACCCTAATTAAAGGGAATTCTTTAATTCTTTCATCACATCTCCTTCCTCTTCCTATACCATCGAATACCGATAGCACAGAAGAACTGCCAGAATTTTGTGCGTGAACCGTTGCAAGCACTTCAAACTCGTCGGCCAAATTTCCTCGCCAGTCTACTCGTCTTTGTTGGCCAATTATCCCCGCCAGTATACTCTGTTCCATTTCCACCACCACGTTATCGCCACGACCCGGATTATCATGGTAACTATCAATTCCTCTCGCATTCATACTTGTTTGTTTGTTAGGGTAATTGAATTGTCATATTTCTTTTATTGGAATTCTTGTTTAATTTGTTTGTAAATTTTCATTTTAAATTAGATGGGGCGAGTATACAGTTAAGGTTTTTGAATTCCAATAAAAGACATATAGTTAATCAGCAGATCTTCTGCATTTTAAGAAAAAGAAGAAAAAATGTTTTGTTTACCAAATATATTGCATGAATCGTCACCATTTGATACAAGCATAGTGGTATCCATTACTGTGTTCATCAGTTTAACATGTTTGTGTATCATTTAACATGTTTGTGTAACATTGTTGGTCATTTGCTCGAGGAAAAATCGGTGGGGCAATGAATCTATCACCTCCCTTCTTCTGGTACTTATTTTTTCTTTCTCCTAAATCGAAGTTTAATAATACCACTTGAAAAGTTTGAATCTTTCTGATTGATTTTTGACCCAAAGTAGAATTTCTAGAGTACCCAATTGAAAAGTTTGAATCTTTTTATAGTTTTGAACTGTGAATTTAAGTAGAATTTTTTTGGATTCAAGTTCTGATTGTTCGGTTTTTTTGCAATTAGTTTCGAGGTTCGATTGGTCAATTTTTATTTTCCAATTAGTTTCTAGTTCTTATTGTTCGACTTTATATTCAACTGGTTCCTCAAAATAGTAAGTTGCTGTTGTTGTTTGATTAATTTCCTACAAAGATGAAGGGTTTACCATTGAAATTCTCAAAATAGAAAGAAATATTATTAGTTGCCCAGTAGTCCATAGATGAGAGTTCTAAATTGCAAACTTGAACTGGTAAAATTGCAAACACGTTGAGCCATGAAGGCAGGGGCTACTAGGATTTTCAATTAAGATTGAATTAGGTCTGCCCAAGACTTAGATTGCCTTTAATACGACTCAAAATGTGTTGGCACACCATTTTTCAGCTGCCCCATTGATTGGGAAAGTATTGACTGGTTGCTATAGGCTATATATAGTGACCTCTATTTCACATCAATCATTATAACACAAAAACTTTGAAAGTAAAGTTAAGCTCGCTATCGACTCTATATTCTATTGAAGATGGTGGTGTATATCTGGAATTAGAATGTACACATGTCTGAATCTATATCGCAATTAGACAATGCAACTATCATTGGCATCTCTGGGTTGTTAAATTTGGCTCTTAAGTTGATTGAAATGTAGTTGTTTGTTACACTGTAAATTTTGAAGGATTTGAATAAGCTTTTGTGTATATATATCTAATGGTATATGTTTTGGTTATGGAATTTGATTGACTTTGATGTTTTAACTTAGGGTGTGGCGTCTGGAGCTGTTGTTTACTTGTATTTAATGAAGAATTCTTCATTTACCTGCTGCCACCAATCATTTTCAATGCTAGGTAAGCTCTCGTTTTGGGTTATGCTTGAATTAGTACTTCATGGCTGAAACTTGTGTCATGTGCAGTGCTAGTGTGCTACTACTTAAGCACTTTGATCCAATGCCTTTACTATGGTCTGAGATCCTGATGCTTCAAGTAGAGTGCTCTAAGCTTAATTGAGTCTCTATACTTTAATATGCAGTATTGACTCAGATGGACATATGCTTTTCTACAGCCCGAAATTGTTGGAGAAAATTCTGATGTCCTTGATGCAGTTGGGAACACCACAAAAGCTACTAATGAAAGGATTCACAATTGAACGCACATACAAGATTTTTAGTGTGCGGGTGCCTTGCTCTTGGTTATACATTAATTGGATGGGGAAGAATTTGAAGATAGCGTGTATTTTGACTAGGACGTAGTATATATTAGTGTATCTACATCTTTTTTGTTTTTAAAACTTTTGTCCATATAGTTTGATATATTCTTAATTTACTCATTTTACAAAAATATATTCATTTTAACTTTGAGTGTTCAAGAATATTATTATGTAAATGATTATTTTCAATGAAATAATATTTGTTTCAATATGGTACTATATATTACAAGTACATGTTTAGTGGACGGGTAAATCGTATAAAGTATGTAATTATGTAAAGAGTATTTTTTTTAATTAAAAAAGGGATATACGTAAATTTTCAGCTAAAAAAGGTCCACGTAAACATTAGTTATAATTATGTTGAACAAAGAAACCACTTTCCAAAAATAAGTGGCCTTTTTAGTGGAACCAAAAAGACCACTTATTTGCCTAAGTGGTTTCTTGGTAGAATTAAAGATACCACCTAATTAAAATAACTGGTTTCTTTTTCTTCTTCTGTAGTTCCTCCAACCAAAGATCTAAGTCGACCACTTATCTTAAATTGTGGTCTTTTTCTTTTATTTGAAAACCACCCCTAAAAAGTGGTCTCTTCTACAAAGAGATCGTTGGAGCTAGAGACCACCCCTAGCGTGGTCTCCTACAAGATTTTGAAGGTGGTCTCTTTATGTCTTTTTGTAGTAGTGATGTGTGAAAATTTCTTATGTAAAGAATATATTTCTTTGATGAAATAAATTATATACTCCTAATTTTAAATTTTTAAATAAAACAATCGTAACTAATAAACCAATAATAGAACAGGCTCCACAAAAAACAAATTATATTTATAGAATATACAAATTACGAAAAGATTATATTTATGTGTATAAATAAATCGTAATATCAACTAGCCACTTTCCACGCAACTTATATTAATGATATTACTTACTACGATTTCATGTAATATTATGAAAAGAATATTAAATATATTTTACATTTAATTACCTTAAAAAATAGTGACACTTGGCATTTAAAAGTGGTGTCAATTGTTGATCCCCGGGTCAAATTTATTACGGAGTTAATTGGCTAAACAACAAAGATAACTACGCTTTTGAGTGAGATTGAAGAAGACAACCTTTGATCTACAGACCAGAAGACGAACTTTAACTCGAGGTGCAACGTGTAGCATAAATGTGATCCGATGTCGGAGATTATGATTTGCTGGAGTATAGGAATCTTGATTATTTTATTATTTTCATTTCATTTTCCCTTTTAATCCATCCTCTACCTACAGAAATAATGTGCCTCTTTTGTACCTCTTATTTCCCCTCTCTGTCTTCTTCTTCTCTTTCAACCTCCTTCTCTGTGATTGATTTCAGCAAAGGAAGAAGACTTTGAGGCTGGACGCGATTCAAATTCAAAGGGTGAATTAAATTCTCTCCACAATTTGTTGAACTGAAATTGGGCAAGTTAGCTTATTTTGATGATAATGTAGGAAATACAGTACAATGGCCTCCTAAATTGCTTGAAATGAATGTGTTTGTTGGTGTTGTTTTTTATTTGAGATGAATGTGGCTTTCTTCTTTATGCTCGTGTGTTTGCGCAATAGGTAATGGCATCTGGGTTTAGTATAAAATTGAATCATGGACTTTGATCGATAATGTACTCAAAAGCCATATTTCATTCCATAACCAGCTTACCAGCATTAAAAGATACAAGGTCATTGTTACTCCAACAAGAACTACCTGCTTACTAAAATACATGTATACAAACATCCATGAAATCAGAAGTACTGAAATAAAAGTGGTTTGTTGTTGTTCCATGATTATGTTCAGCCTTAATCCTCTGACCCCCATTTTTAACCCTTGAAATTTTTTATTTTTTTGGTAAACTAGTAAGATGTATTAAAGAAACCAAAACCACCACTACAACTTAAGGGAGCAAGCAAAAAACCCCCACAACACTAACTGGACCGGACCAGTATCAGAACGCCACACCTATAAACTTTCAAGCCAAACTCTATCACTATCTTTCACCTTTACACCCAAAATTTGTACAATCCTATTTTTCACAATATATTTAATTTCCTTAACTGTTCTATCTATAGTCATTATAATGTGATCCCAGAAAGCTGAATTTCTATTCAACCAAATCAAGTAGACAGTAGCAGCAATAGCAGCCAAGGCCACCTTCCTCCGGAAGCTAGAGCCTTTGAACCTATTCTTCATCCATCTACAAGTCTGCAGCAAGTCTTTCCCATTACAAATAATCCCAAGCCACGCCAATATGCTATTCATGCACTGCATACTAAAGTGACATTCAAAGAAGAGATGTCTTATATCTTCAGTTTGCTGTAACCCTTGAATTTTCCTCTCATATATCAGCATCAATTTTTGCTGCAATTCCGCTTTTCAATCTTTTCCTTTGAATGCGCTATTAGTGGATATCAAAGCTAGGATAACCTCAGTAGAACGTTGGCCACATGCTTCCTTATCAATCCACATTTATAGAATTCACAATCATCATCCTATCTATCTATACTAATATATTAAAAGGCGTTCCTAAGAATGTTTATGTCTTACGTAGGACTCTCTCCCTAAGTCTAATGCAAATCTTTCATTTTCACGTCAAACCCCTCAACTAAAAAAAATAATATTGTAGTTACAAGGTATCGAACACACGACCTTGAAAATGAAAAGTGAGAGCCTAACCATCGATCCAACATAATATTATTATTTAAGTATTTCAAAATAAAATATAATAAGATCTTGTAATTATATCTCACTAAAAGACTTACACAAAGTAGTTAGATACCTAACACATTAATGGTAATGATAATGTAATTATCAGAGCATAAACTCTTACTCCAATTTCTTGTATCCTTCAAATTATGACGTCAATTTTTTCCTCACAAGCAAAAATTTACGAAAAAAAACAACCCGGGGCATCTCCCGAGACACTCACTAGTTTATTAATAATAAGTGGAGGAATGAATTTCAACACAATACAACATTACTGATAGAGAATAATATTAGAGTAATATTTCGCTCATTATCTTAGGATATATTTTGTATAGTTACCTAACTATGTTAGGACTCGGATGTGTGAACCTATATATTGATCAATACACAACACTCCAAACTCAAGGAGTTTTCCATAATCCAACATAGTTATTTGTCCAAAGAATCTTGTTCGGCATCGCCGTACTCAAACATGTTGAGTTGGATATTCACTTTAATTTGTTCGGGAAAAGGTTGCTTTAGGACAAGTTCGTGTTTTACATGTGCCTACTAGGTATCAGTTTACATATATTTTCACAAAAGGACTTCCCAGGCAACTATTTTTGGATTTAAATCCAGTCTTAGCGTTCGTCCTCCTCCCGCTATGACTGCGGGGGTGTGATAGAGAATAATATTAGAATAATATTTTTCTCATTGTCTTAGGGTATATTTTGTATAATAGTTACCTAACTATGTTAGGACTCGGATTTGTAAACCTATATATTGATCAATACACAACACTCCAAACTCAAGGAGTTTTCCACAATCCAACAATTACCTTCCACTTTGAACACCCACAAACGTCTGCCATAGTTCCCGTTCTTTTTGCTCACAATTTGAGCCATGGCTGGCAACCCATGATGACGATAAACTCTGCCATGCCTTCTAACCATGGTGAAGGTTGATGAAAGTATTGGAATTTCAAAATTAGGGTTAATTGAAATTGGGAATTTCAATTAGAATTGGAAATAGAGAAAGAAGCTAAGTTGAAAGAGAAGAAGAGGAGAAAGAGAAAAAAAGTGGCACGTGATTTTTGTAGGTAGAGGAAGGATTACAAAGGAAAATGGGAAGTAAGTAATAAAATAATCAAGATTCCTATATCTTTGGCAGAATCATCAACTTATAAGCATATTTATGCTACGCATTGTCTGAAGTTAAAGTTAGGCTTCGTCGCACCACTAATAAAGGTTGTCTTGCCTACAGCACTTTAAGGTATATAATTAGTTGTTGTTTTTAACCTAATTAACCTTATATATATATATATATATATATATATACCATAGTTCATTATAATGGTTCATGTACCAAAATTATGATTTCAAGGAGTTCATAAATCCATATTACTTGTTTTTATTTATGCCTCACGTACAGATTAACAAATCACACACGCGCATTGCAAACTTACAAACTGTAGTTTTTGATAACAACGACATCAGATAAGTTTTGAACAACACAAGACATATTGATAGGGTGCATCATCAAAGAGAAGAAGAAATAAATTAAGCTCTTGAAGTAACTCTGAGATGCTTTGGAACATCATACAACAACCCATTTAACTCCTTAATAAATAGGTCCATAGCATTCCTAGGCAAACAAATAGGAACCACAATCCCTTTCTCTACTTTCCCATTCTTAAACGGAATATGAAAACTCCAAATTCCAGGTATTGCTCCGACTCCAGCTTTAGCAGGCCCACCA
Source organism: Beta corolliflora (assembly GCA_947648045.1). Taxonomy (NCBI): domain Eukaryota; kingdom Viridiplantae; phylum Streptophyta; class Magnoliopsida; order Caryophyllales; family Amaranthaceae; genus Beta; species Beta corolliflora. The sequence goes on along the minus strand of CANSZD010000412.1, from coordinate 148,078 downwards.
TAAGCAGGCGGGCCCCACCCGTAGTCCAGTTCGTCAAACCCAACTCGAGTCACGTCAGAAAACGTGAAATTTCGAACCACTGTAAAGTGGGGCCTACCTTTGATGACCAAGTAATCAATAGTTAACTTGACGTACTCTTGTGACGTGGCGGTCACTTTGGAATTTTTTACGAGTTCCAAGGCATACTCAATTGGGTTGATACATAGTTTGGCAGCGGTAGAAGTGGCTATGGAAACAACAACAGCGTTGCCGTAGAAACCTGGAGGTAATAATGAAGGAATTGTGTCCTTGACTCTAATGAATATAACATGGATCATATTATGGAGATAATAAATTCATTAAATTGGGTCGTCTATCTTTCTTTCTTTAAAGATGCTTTATATAACTTCGGGTTTAGTAAATAATAAACCGGAGCGATTAGATGGATCTCTACAAAGTCACACTTACACAATCCGGATCAATAAAAGAATGACCTAGAGCCCATGTAGGACTCTAGGAGTGGCCGGCCAAAGAAATAGAAAAGGGGAGGACTCCTAACCTAATTAGTTCCTATAATTAGGTGTGGGTGAGAAAAATAAAGCGATCGGTTTTATTCTCTCATTATTTTCTCTCTCACTTTTCTCTCTTTGAAAAGCTACGTAATCGGCTCCAAGAAATAGAAGAGTCCCTCTTCCTTCCAACTAGCATTGGTGGAGCATTGATCTGGATTCGTGGACCTAGTAGAGTTGCGGTTCTATCTCCGGATCTCGAAGAGCTTTGTGGAAATCACGCGTCAAAGGTTAATTCTTAACTATTATTTGATCCTTGAATGTATATGCATGAGATCCTGTTTTAAGTGCTTATGAATATGATTCATGAAATTCCGCTTAGAGTACTTATAATCTTATAGTGGTATCAGTTTTAGCCTCTTGCATTTAAGTTTTTGGTCATAATAATTAGATTTATTTTGATGTGTTCATGACTAATTTTAATTTGATTAAGAGGAGGAATTGAATTATGGAATGAATAATTAATTGGAATTGATTAAATGGAGATTTAATTGCTTAATTTTTCAATATAGAGTGGCCGAATTTTTGAAAATTCAACCCTCATTTTCGAAATTTAAATTCTAATTTTATTTCGAATATTAAGTTCATATTATTAATCTGATTTTCATGTTTAAATTTGTTTATGTATGAAAATTAATTTATGTGAAAAGAGTTTTATATGAATTAGAGATTAATTTATGTGAATAACCCTAAAAATAATTAAAATGGAGATTTTGATTTAATTTTCTGAATTAGGCATAAAAGGGTTTATGTTTAATTTAATTAAGATCACTAAATTAATTTTGCAAATGTTGTAATTTTAATTTCCTTCAATAAATAAATAAAAAAAAAATAAGGAGGAGGAAGAGGAGCAGCCACAGCTGGTGGCTGCTCCGGTGGTCTGCCGTCTGGACGTCGGCAAGGGATTGACAGTCTGCTGGGCAGTCGGCGAAGGCCGGTGGTGGCGGCAGCCACACTGCGACGCACGTTCGACGTGCGCAGCAGCGTGCTGCTGGGCGCTTGCTGGCGCTGGCAGGTTGTTGCCGGCGTCGGCTCGAGATGGGTTGTCGGCGAGTTCCGGTGAAGTCGCTTGACGTGGGTGGCCGAATTTCTCGCCGTGTATGTTGGCGTGGAGTTGGGACTGGCAGCCCTTTGTGCTGCTGGTCTGGTCGTGGCCTCCACGGCTGTTTTTTTTTCAAAATTTTAATTTTTTCTTGTGTTTTAAATAAAAAATTTTTTTTTTTTGGATATAAACTGACATCCGTAAAACTGGGCAGCAGTATCTTGAACAAATTTTTTTTTTAAATTTTGTAAAACAGAATTTTGAGAAGATTAAGCAAATTCCAATTATATTAATTATGTTATTTTGACTGGGTCATAAATTCATTTCATAATTTGATTCTTTAATCTAATTAAAATTAATATGCTAGATTTTCTAGGATAGAATCTTTAGGTGGTTAGGAATTACTTAAATTTTTTATCTACTTGCTATAATTAAGAATATTTGATATTTTGATTGATGGCAAGAATAATATGTGATATTATTATGTGGCTTTTATATTTTGATATAATTGCTATGTATGACTAGTATGGCCCAAATTAAGTTAGAAAATACGATCTGCGTATCGTGATGTATTCTTGTAATTTTAAATACGATCTGCGTATCGTTAAATATTTTTGTAATTTATTTAATTTAGATATTATTTAAATTATTTTGATACTTATGTAATCCAAAGACGGACCCCATCAGAAGGCGCCCATGACCAAGATGGATGGAGATCCACGAAGAGTCGAAGGAGCGATTGATGCTTGGTTCTTAGGATTAGAGCCATACTAGATCATTTATTTTCGCATTTTATTATTATTTAAAATGCTTATAAGTTTATTGTATGTTGTTTGTTGATGCGCTAGAGTTCACTAATTCATAACAACATAATAAACTTAGGTCCCGCAAATATTAAGGTTAGCTTTTCAAACATAAAGTGCTTATTAACCCTTAATTAATAGTAATAGGTCATGCCTCCGCAGGGTATTATCAATAATTTTGGGAGATAAGGTAAAATTGCGAATTTTACTACTTAGTTTGGTTATCCTTAACAAAATCATCAAAAGCGTTTTGGGTTTTGAAGCAAGAGATAGTTAAGCATGCGATGTTTACCAATCTAAACAAGAATTATAAAGTGTTATAATTAGTAAAGGAGTTTACTTACCTTGAGAATGTAACGTTAAGATAAGGCCTCCGTCTGCTTAGTGTTGCATGTTAATAGGATCTTGTATTCACTTATTCAAATGGGACATTAAAATTGAATAGGTGATCAACCTAGAAACCTTTGCATGTTTTAGGTTGTTTTATAAACATAATAATGAACTTTGTTTTATTCTGTCTGTAGATACTATGTCTAACAACAACAACAACTCTGTTTTCAACATTCGTCCTTTCCTTGAAAAGGACAGGCTAAATGGTGAAAATTTCATCAACTGGGAAAGAACCTTAAGACTCGTATTGAGGTCTGAGGGTCGAGAGGATGTCTTAGAAACCCCACTTCCTGTGATTACTGATGATTCGTCTGAAGCCGACAAACGTCGTGCTAAGCGAGCCAATGATAGGTGCATGCCGATCACTTGCTTGATGATAGCAGCCATGGAGCCGGACCTCCAAAGGAGGTTCGAAACCAAGGATGCTTATACCATCATGCAAGAGCTGTGGGCTATGTTTCAAACACAGGCCCGAGTTGAGCGGTATGAGACCAATAGGGAGATACTAGAATGTCACATGAAGTCGGGTCAAGCTGTTGGCCCCCATGTTTTCGCTATGATGGGTCTTTTCGAAAACATGGAACGACTTGGATTCCCTTACAGGGTTGAGTTGGCTACTGACATTATTCTCCACTCATTGCCTGACAACTTTAATCAGTTCAGGATGACCTTCAACATGAATGAGTCTGAAAAGACTTTGCAAGAGTTGCACGGGTTGTTGGTCAATGCTGAGAGGAATATCCCTAAAGAACCAAAGAAAGAGGTTCTAATGGTTTAGAAGGGAAAGGATTTTAAGAAGAAATGGGCAGGAAAGAAGGACAAAGGCAAGCAAGTTGCCGTTGTTGCTGAAAAACCTAAGCCAACCGCCAAGCCAAAGGTGGCCGTGGAAAGCAAGTGCTTCCATTGTCACAAGATAGGACACTGGAAGAGGAACTGCCCTCTATACTTGGAGGAAAAGAAGTCTGGGGCTTCCACTTCAGGTATATTTGTTATAGAAAGCAATTTGACTTCTATTTCTTTATGGGTATTGGATATCGGCTGTGGTTCTCACATAGTTAATGATGTGCAGGGACTAAAAAGAAGTAGGAGGTTGGCAAAGGGCGAGGTAGAGCTTTGCGTTGGAAATGGAGCACGGGTTGCTGCACTTGCCATAGGAAGCTATAGTCTGCATTTTCCATCTGGCTTTGTTTTAGAATTAAATAATTGTTATTTTGTTCCTTCGATAACTAAGAACATAATTTATGTTTCTATATTGGATTCTGAAGGGTTTTGTTTTGAAATTAAGAACAAATGTTGTTCCATTTCTTACAATAATATGTTCTATGCTAGTGCTAAATTGATAAATGGCTTATATGTGCTTGATAGGTCATTACAAGTCTATAACATAGATAGCAAGAAACAAAAATCAAATGAATCAAACCTAACCTACATTTGGCATTGTCGAATGGGTCATATAAACCAAAAGCGCATCCAAAAGTTACAGAAGGATGGCATTCTTCCATCATTTGATTTTGAATCATTTGATGTATGTGAATCATGCTTGATGGGGAAAATGACAAAGTCACCGTTTACTGGAAAGGGTGAAAAGGCCAGCGATCTCTTGGGCCTCATACATACAGATGTTTGTGGTCCTATGAGCACAAAGGCAAGGGGAGGGTTTAATTACTTCATTACCTTCACTGATGATTTGAGTAGATATGGATATGTCTACTTAATGAAACATAAATCGGAATCTTTTGATAAATTTAAAGAGTTCCAGAATGAAGTACAAAATCAACTTGGTAAGACAATTAAAGCACTGCGATCCGATCGTGGTGGCGAGTATTTGAGCCAAGAGTTTGATGATCATTTGAAGGGTTGTGGAATTCTTTCACAATTGACTCCACCAGGAACACCGCAGTTAAATGGTGTATCTGAAAGGAGGAATCGGACCTTATTGGATATGGTTCGATCAATGATGAGTCTTGCTGATCTTCCGATTTCCTTTTGGGGATATGCTCTCGAAACAGCTGCACACACACTAAACAGAAGCCCGTCAAAGGCTGTAGAAAAGACTCCATATGAGTTATGGAATGGAAAAACTCCAAACTTGTCTTTTCTTAAGATCTGGGGATGTGAGGTCTATGTAAAACGTTTACTGTCAGACAAACTTGCACCCAAGTCAGATAAATGTCTCTTTGTGGGATACCCAAAAGAGACAAGGGGTTATTACTTCTATAACCGTCAAGAGAACAAAGTGTTTGTTGCTCGTGATGGTGTCTTTCTTGAAAAGGAATTTGTTTCTAGAAAGACAAGTGGGAGTAAAATAATTCTCGAAGAAATTCGAGATGAGCAACAATTGGATGTGGTTCACACCACGTCAGAGACGGCCCGACAAGACGAAAGTCTAGTTCAGGAGATGACGTATTCAACGCATGAACCTCCTACCGTCCCACTTGAATCTAATTCAAGCGAAGATCTTCAAGAAGTTGAAGAGAACATTTCTCTTGATGCTCAGGCCCCGCGTAGATCTAGTAGAGAAAGGATTCCAAACAAGAGGTTGGTTGATTTCCTGTTAACTGAAAACTCTGAAATTATAATTTTGGAGAATTCAGAACCTACTACCTACAAACAAGCTTTGACGAGCCCAGACTCTGAGAAATGGCTTGAGACCATGAAATCCGAGTTAGACTCCATGTCTGAGAATAAAGTTTGGACCCTGGTCGACTTGCCTGATGGGGTTAACCCTATTGGATGCAAGTGGGTGTTCAAATTGAAAACAGACAAAGATGGGAATGTCTATGTCTATAAAGCAAGACTGGTTGCAAAAGGATTCAGACAAATTCATGGTATAGACTATGATGAAACCTTTTCTCCAGTAGCAATGCTTAAGTCAATTCGGATACTTTTAGCGATTCTTGCATTTTATGATTATGAAATTTGGCAGATGGATGTCAAAACAAACATTCTTGAATGGGTTCTTGAATGAGAATGTGTACATGACACAACCTGAAGGTTTTGAGGATCCAGAAAATCCTAAAAGGGTTTGCAAGCTTCAAAGATCCATATATGGATTGAAGCGAGGCATCTCGGAAGTTGGAATCTTCGATTTGATGAGGCAATCAAGAAATTTGGTTTCATCAAAAGCGAAGAAGAGTCTTGTGTTTACAAGAAGTTTAGTGGGAGCAGACTTAGTCTTCTTGGTATTGTATGTAGATGACATACTACTCATGGGAAATGACATACCAATGCTTGAGTCGATCGAAGGAATGGTTGAAAAGTTGTTTCTCCATGAAGGACCTTGGAGAAGCCGAGTACATACTGGGAATTAAAATCCATAGAGATAGGTCTCGAAGGATGATTGGACTAAGTCAAGAAACTTATATTGATAAAGTTCTTGCAAGAGTCAACATGAAAAACTCGAAGAGAGGATTCATTCCTATGTCACATGGCATATCGCTTAGCAAGAGTCAGTGCCCGACCGAGCCTCGATGAATTGAAGCGAATGAGTAGCATACCTTATGCTTCGGCTATAGGGTCTATCATGTATGCTATGATAAGTACTCGACCGGATGTTGCATATGCCTTGAGCATGTGTAGCGGGTTCCAAGCAAATCCAGGGAAGCACATCTGGATTGCGGCTAAGAGCATCCTTAAGTACTTGAGAAGAACTAAAGGCATGTTCTTAGTCTATGGAGGTGAAAGTGAGTTGGTTGTTAAAGGTTATACTGATGCGAGCTTCCAAACCGACAGAGATGATTACCGCCCTCGGTCGAGGTACGTCTTTTGTCTAAATGGAGGAGCAAGTGAGTCGGAAGAGCTCAAAGCAAAGCACCTGTAGCGGACTCTACGACGAATCGGAATATTTAGCAACGGTTGAAAGCGGCTAAAGAAGCGCTTTGGATAAAGAAGTTCTTGACAGAGCTGGATATTATACCTAGTGCTCTGGAAGGGATTGAGTTATTCTGTGATAACAATGGTGCTATTGCGCAAGCAAAAGAACCGAGATCACATAACAAATCCAAACATGTAATGAGGAAGTATCACCTCATTAGGGAGATTGTTGACAGGAAGGATGTCAGGATCTGCAAAGTTCACACGGATAAGAATGTGGCTGATCCGCTCACTAAACCACTACCTCAACCCAAGCATGAATGTCACGCTAGGGCTATAGGCTTGAAGCAAATGTTAGAGTGGCTTTAGATTGTACTAGGTTTAGAGAAACTTATTACAATGTAGAGACATGGTTTTGCTATTTTATGTTTATGAGAAATAAAATTTTATATTATTTAATTTTGGTTTGGTATTAAATAAAATGTCCAAAATATATCTTGAATTCAATGGTTTTGTCAAATATGTGATTTGATGAATGAAACACCATAAGTGAACAGAATTCATAGAATATTATAGTTCCTAATCTAAGTCGTTAAATTGGACATAAATGACTTATTAAAGGATTAGCATATAAGATTGATTGATAGCGTCGTTTCATGGGCTATGGGAACATGGAGATGTTTAGTCAATCATATGGACATGTATAGTTGATACATGATCGAACAGACCTACTTAGAAGTTTATATAACTTCGTAATTATATTAGTGGATTCCTAAGACATGAGTGGAACACTACTTAGCCTAATGATTGGTATAACTTTGATGCTGTCAAACGTCATGCCGTAAAAGGGGACTATAAAGGCAGTGTTCGGGTTGTGCTAAAAGTTGAGTGGGAGTTTTGGTTGCCACAAGATTGAAAAGTCCTCCTATATGAGATAGGAAGGGTGTCTTGGCCCCTTGGAGAGTGAGAATTGAAAAATGCAAGGTCGTGCTCAAATGGATTATATGATGATCATTTGTTTGTCAATTCGAACTCGGATTTCAAGGATTAATTTGAAGACTAGTATGGATGATATAGTGATATGGTCTTACTATCAAATTGGACACTAAGAGACTTAAGGAATTTGAAGATTGCACACTCGTCTCGGACAAGTGGGAGATTGAAGGAATTGTGTCCTTGACTCTAATGCAATTACTAAATATAACATGGATCATATTATGGAGATAATAAATTCATTAAATTGGGTCGTCTATACTCTTTGCTAGAGGATGCTATATAACTTCAGGTTTAGTAAATAATAAACCCGAAGCCCAATTAGATGGATCCTACAAAGGTCACACTTACACAATCCGGATCAATAAAAGAATGACCTAGAGCCCATGTAGGACTCTAGGAGTGGCCGGCCAAAGAAATAGAAAAGGGGAGGACTCCTAACCTAATTAGTTCCTATAATTAGGTGTGGGTGAGAAAATAAAGCAGTCAGTTTTATTCTCTCATTATTTTCTCTCTCCTCTTTTCTCTCTCTTTCAAAGTTACGTAATACTGCTCCAAGAAATAGAAGAGTCCCTCTTCCTTCCAACTAGCATTGGTGGAGCATTGATCTGGATTCGTGGACCTAGTAGAGGAATCTCAATTGCGGTTCTATCTCCGGATCTCGAAGAGCTTTGTGGAAATCACGCGTCAAAGGTTAATTCTTAACTATTATGTGATCCTTGAATGTATATGCATGAGATCCTGTTTTAAGTGCTTATGAATATGATTCATGAAATTCCGCTTAGAGTACTTATAATCTTATAAATAATGAAGGGTTGAATATGGTCCGAATACCGATGACACACATGATTCTCACTATTTCTTCCGGCTGGGGTTGCAGTGCACTTGTGCGACAACGCCAAAGACATGCAGTGAGAATTTCGAATGTTGTGGCTTTTTGATTCGGTGGTATGAACCGCCTTATAGCAGCTATTTCGGTGGGGCCTGGTTAGAGAAAAAAAAATCAATTAATCACGTACTACAATCTTTTCTTTGAACTGAAATTAACTCCACTAAACTCAATTGAATTAGACTTAATTGAACTTGTCAAAGGACCAACTCAACCAAAAGTTTAAGTTGATGGTTGGAGTCCAAGGACAAGTTTTATACTCTATCACGCCCTTTCGCGCGTGAGCCCATTGGGCTTCAAGTGTGGATGTAGCACATGTCTCCCTCATACCTGGCGCTAAATATTCCACTTAAAAAGGAGGGGTGGATAAGATTTCAACCTGTGACTTTTATGTCACGCTGGCTCTGATACCATGTCAAAAGACCAACTCAACCAAAAGTTTAAGCCGATGGTTGGAGTCCCATGAATAGTTTTATACTGTATCAGAACTGATTAAGTCCAAAAGAACAAGGTCGAAATGATACATTAACCAAGGAGACGGAAAAAGAGTAAAACGTGACACATGTTATTAACAATATCATAATATAAATTTATGCATAAGGGAAATATTACAAGTATTGTGAAATATCTCAAAACAGGATATATTGCAAGTATAAAGAAACAGAGATAGCAGTATTTGAGATGAGTATATAATCTAAGCTCAAAACTATAATAGAGAGTAAGAAACACTATTTAAGAGTACATTTTGGTGATGAACAAAGTAGATTGTGGCTTTTGTGAAATTTATAAAAGAACAATAAAGACCTTTGAATAATCATTATTTTATATAAAAGTCTGTGAGCACGTTCATTTCGTATATGAGAACGCGAGAAAAAAAGAACAAGAACCCATGAAAATGTTTGTGTCCTTTCGAACTTAAATCCAGTCGAGTTCAGTTCAGTTGAATTCAGTTAGTTTCATCTCACAATTTCAGTTTGGCTCAGCTCAATTAAGTTTATTTTAGTTCAGTCCATTTTAGTGTAGTTCAATAATTCAGTTAAACTCAACTCAAAAGAACAAAAGATTTCTTACTTCTTTTTTTGGGACATGAGGCCACTATAGCTTTTTACTTCGTTTAAGACTCACATTTCTAAAATTTATAATTATTTATTTTTCCTTAACCTCGCCTTTATTCCATATCTCTCACCAAATATTAAAAATATATATGAAAAGATTAATTATATATTTATTATTCTATAATACTCCATCGTTCCTTAATAGACTTCTCATGTCTAATTTTGGCAAAAGAAAACCTTTCAAATTCTTTCCAATAGGTAAGGAAAAAATATAACCATGTGGGGGTCTTGTTTGATTCGTCTCATTGCGTAGATTACGAAAACCAAACTTTTATAATCGTCTTTACTGATATGTAATAAAAGATAATAATGATACGAAAAGTGCATTGGCAAACATGAAAAGGAGAAATGGGAAGTCTATTGGGGACGGAGGGAGTATATACCTAATAGTAAATTTTCTAGAAAGGGATGAAGTATAGAAAAAGTGAAAACCCACCAAAGAAGAAGGATTTGTGCACCATGTCCTCCAATGGAATAATGGTGCCTTTGGTGTCAGCTATTGTATCATACTCATTGTGCTCAAAGGTGACTCGTGGTGGGTCCCGAGCGCGAAGAAGGTGGCGCTCCCACACTGGCTGGATCGATGGTGATTCGGCTCCACGAGCGAGCTCGGCTACTGCATACATGAATTGGACTAGGCCAGGAAAACCGGACATTGTGTGGTTCAATCGAAGTGCCAAGATGAAGCCACCACATTTGAGTCTGGTGACATGTTCAATGTTCACTCAAGAAATAACATCATGTTCGGATTTTGATACAGAAAAAGCCTAAATTAGTATATACACACGTTCATAGGATGAGAACCATACGCACGATGAACATGAAGGACTAGATTATGAACACAGAGGCCAATACAAATGAACATGTACCAACAAATATGTACATATGTTCATTTGGCTTGTTACCCATGTACATGTGTTCATTTGGCTTGTTATCCATATACATTTGGACTGAAAATGGCGGATCGCCCATAATTGGGAATGCTCCTCATCTATCTGATATGTTTTTGATCTATTACATCATTTGGATTTTATATTATCTATAGACTCCTATTTGACTATATTTTGTAACACAGACTTAAGCAAAAATATATCCATGTAGAGTCTTATTAGATTGGTCTTGGTAAATTTAAGATTAGAGTGTTACCTGGATGAGAATCAAAGGGGTGCCTAGGATAGCAGTAGAGCCAGGGACATCAAAAAGAAGGTATTCCAAAGGAAAAGGAGGTTGAATTATATCACCAAAATCCTCAAGAGTAACATCAGCATCTGCCTCAATGAATATGATCCCTTTCCCATTACACTCCACCTCCAGTTTCCTTCCAGATTTCTCTCTCAGCCGCCCTGCGAAGGGATAGTATGGCACTAACGCCTTCGCCACGGCTTCCTTGAGCACTCTGACCGGGTTCCTCCTCCCCATATGGGTGGATCCTCTAGAGTGCGATTCATTTCGGTAGAATTGTATGAACGGTATTTGGAACCGGAGGCTCTCTTGATCGTCGATGTCCGAAAGTTCTTTGAACTCATACGGGGTGGGTTCTGCCGGAGGGATTAGTTCCGGCGTCCCCCTCGTCACCTTGAACACTAGGGATGATTTGGCAATGGCTTTGGGTTGTGCCATTATATTGTGTTGGAGGTGATGATGAGAAATAGTAGAGAGATAAGAGACTAGCTAGGCTTCTTTTTTTTTCTTTTTTGAGTTGAGATTAGTAGTGAGAGGGAAAGATGGAGGATCGATTTGTTGTGGTTTTATGTGGGGATAATTTGTTATGCATTTATAGGCATGCATGGAGGATGCATAGATCATGTACTACCTAGAAGTGTAACTATGTGGTTAAGACTTAAGAGGGAGAGGAAGTAATATATGTTAATAACGATATTAACCATGCAACTCATGTGAACCACTATTAGTTAATCCCTTTGTATTATTTTATTATGCCCACTATTTATGTGCATGTTTGGCGATGCACTTCTTTAACGTTAAATTACATATTAGTAAAAATAAACGATTGATATTGATAAAGTATTCATTGAAACGAATCAGCAAGACAGCACATGACAATTTTTTTCTTATACATTGATAAGAATTTAGAAGATTTTCTTTACCTGTGGATAGTGTTAAGATTCTAAGTGGACATAATAAAATAGAACAAAGGGAGTGTGTACTAGAGAATACATGTGTCAGGCTCCACTATTAGCTTATTAGAACTTAGAAGTGTAAGTGTTGTGTGGTAATTCCTTTGTTTCTAAGAAATTTACTCACTTCTATTTTCACAAGAATCAAGAAAATAAGAGAGAAATTGCAGGTAAGCAAAATGGAAAAGGAGGGTTAAGGAAAGAAAAACAATTATAATGTAAGGAGATGTGAGTAATAAAATTAAAAGTTATGGTGGGTCTAATTTAACAAAATAACTAGAAAAACAGAAGTTGAGCAATCTTTTGTAAAACATACTAATGAAAAGAAAAATGAGTTAATATTTGTGAAATGGAGGGAATATGTATAGGAAAATAATTTTTTTTCTTTTTTGAAGATGGTGTACTAGAAAATACTTTTCATGTATTGTTTTTTACCTTAGAAGGCTAATAAGTATGTATTTTTTGGTGTCAATGAGCGACTAAGAGCAGTGTTGTAGATGGTTTCGATCCCACGTCTTGGGTACCACCTCCACAAAATTTTACCAACTAAGTTAGATGACATCCACAAAGCTAATAAGTATATATGTGATTGAGAGGAAGTATATAATATAGTGCTAGCGATAATGTTAACGCAACTGTAATGAAATAGAACTCCATTGAAATTTGAATGTAGACTAACTTTTTTCTCCCGATGCGATATTAGTCTATCAGATATCGTGGAAAATGTTTTACAGCCCTAGTTTTGTTTTGTAACCAAAAGAAATCCTAAACCCATCCCTTACCACCCTCAAGGTACCATGTTCGAGCCTCAACCCTGTGCAGGTCAGCGTGCCGCCCTCCAAGAATGGATCTCCAGAAGACTCGCCGGAGCAAGTACCAGTTGACCGGGATAAACCACCTGACCCCTCCCCCACTCCTAACCCCCCCTCACAATCAGGAACACACTGCCCCGTTAACCCACAACTCACTTCACCCAACCCAGATTTCGCACCCACTCCCTTTTGCGACGACTCCTCCTTCTTCCATGGGGGAGGGAGATGTGGTCATCCCTATTTCTCAAGCTGAATATGAAGAGTTGGTAAAACAATGGGCAACAACGTTAATTTGCAAAGTTGTAGGGAAATCTCTATCCCGGGAATTCATAAAGGATAAAATAGTGAAACTATGGAAGCCATCTGCCATGATTAATATGAGTTCCCTGGGGAAGGGATTCTATACTGTTTCAGGGTTATCTCGGGAGGAACAAGGGAGGATAATGACTGTTGGGCCATGGTTCATTCTTGGGCACCACCTATCAATTACTTGTTGGACCCCTGGCTTCAAACCGTCGCAGGCGAAGGTGGACAAAGCCCCCATATTGATTAACCTGCCTGAATTACCAACGGAATTTTATTCAAGGAAAATTCTTGAACAAATAGGAAACGCCATCGGAGAGGCGTTAAAGATTGATACTCTCTCCATTGAAGGTGAAAGAAGAAGGTATGCACATATTTGTGTTCTTGTCCCCAAAGACCATATTCCCCCAAAAGGTGTTTGGTTAGGACGACATTACCAGGAAGTGAGTTTTCAGGAGGGCCCTTGGTATTGTCCAGCATGTCAGAAATTTGGCCACACCTTGAAAGAATGCCAAATGGGGAGGAAACAACCCCTAGCATCTGCTGTGGTGGTGGGATCCAAAGAAAAGAAAGCGCCGAAATTACAGTGGCAAGTAGTAAACATTGGCCCACCAAAAAAGGATTCACGTGAGTCCAACATTCTTATGAAAACTCAAATCAACCATACGAATAGTGGAGAGGGGGACCCAAAGAAACATCTATTCTTAGGTGAAACATCAAATCAAGAGGAGAGAGAAACTCTTGGCCCTCAAATCTCGAGCAACAACCCCAACCCTGCTTCCTTCGAAAGCCGAAATACTTTTGCAGCTTTAATGGAATCCTCTGAAGATTGCCTGAAAAATCTTGTATCCTCACCCTGTCAATTTGTGAAACGTGGCCTATCATCTCAGATGAGCAAACCCAAAACCCTCTCTCACCCAAAAAACCCCGAAACTCAGCCTTTAAATATGGCTCCACTCCATCATACACCTATTACCATAAAAAACCCAACTTCAGTGACCTCCCCAAAAAATGGAAAACCAAATAGTAATTGAATAATGCTCTTCACCTCCGCCCACCACTCCTCCATCATCACCATCTCCTCCCCCTCCTCCCAAGGTGAAAAGATACAAAATAATAGGCATGTCCGAGTTCACTCGTCCAGGTTCTCCCAGTTAAGTCCCAAATTCAACATCGGGTTCGTGGACTATCTAGTGAGGGACGAGGAAGGGTGGAGCAATATTCTACTCCAGGAGATAAAAGAGATCATACTCAAGCCGGAAAATGCAGGGAGTATGGAGGAGACGACCGAGATGTACTTGAACAACGAGTTGTATCTCCAACCTCATCTGCCGCAATATCAAACAACAAGTCACCTTCCAAAGATAATGAGAACATTCCTCAACTGGTTCCTCCAACACCAAGCGGGGACCGAAATCGAGGAGAGAAGCTTGTTGCAGAACTTAGGGCCTTGGTTGGACCCCTCTCCACTCATTCCCCACACCAGGCCACTTTTCCTCATTCAAGCAATGCCCCTGAGGGTCTGGGCAATCAGCAACTCGAATGCATTTCTCTTGGCCCAAATACCATACCCGGCCAAACAATTGGAACTAATGATGAATTGGGGAGGGGTAAGAGGCAGAAAAAGTCAAAGGAAAGCAGAGATGGTACTAAAACCGTCGAGGAGGTTTTGGATTTGTCCGGTCTCACGCCGGGAAGTAGACCCACGAGCCGACGAGGACGAGGAGCTCCTGCGCAATCTAAGGCGCACCCCACCACTACCAGTTAACATGAACATCTTATTTTGGAATGCGAGGGGCATTGGGAGGCCATCTTTCCAAAATAATTTTAGGAACCTCGTTGAAGAGCACATGCCTGATTTGGGGATTCTTGTCGAGACTTGGGTTTGCCGGGTAAAGACGGAAATTATCATGAAGGAGTTGGGTTTTGGCAACTGGTACTTGATTCCTCCGGTGGGGCTCTCGGGAGGGATTTTGGTGATGTGGAAGTTTGACCACATCAACTTTCATTCTCTTTGGGAGGATAGGCAGGCCTTGCATGGGGTGCTTGAGGTAAGTTCCACTAACCCTTGTACATTTATTATTTCGGCTGTGTATGCTAGTACAAGTGTCAGGAATAGAAATAAATTATGGTCTGATTTAGAAACAATAGCTGAGCATGTTAAAATTCCTTGGCTTGTTGTAGGGGATTTTAATGAGGTGTTAAATCAAAGTGAGAAAATGGGGGGGGGGGGACCTATTATTATAAAAAGATGTCAAAAATTTGTTGATACTATGGATGCTTGCAAACTGAGTGACCTAGGTTATAATGGACCGAAGTTTACATGGATAAATAGACGTAAAAGAAACCCCATTTATGAAAGACTAGATAGAGGGTGGGGAAACATGGATTGGGTTAACTTGTTCCCGAACTCTAGTGTTTGGCACTTACCTCGAATAACTTCGGATCATTGTCCTTTATTAATCAAATTTGAAAATCGAGTTGTAGGATCAGGAACCAAATCCTTCCGCTTTGAACAAATGTGGTTATCTCACCCGGATTTTCAGCCTATGCTAACTAGATAGTGGCCTAAAGGGGGGACAATCTTAGAAAAGAGCCTTGATCATATGCAAAAAAACTTTGAAAGCATGGAACATTGAGGTGTTTGCCAATATCCATAGACGTAAGGCCAAAGCCATGGCTAGACTTAGAGGCACTCAAGCTTACTTGCAATCCAACCCTAGGTCGCGCTATCACCAAAACCTAGAGGAGGACCTTCAAAATGAAATTTGCCAAATCTTGGACCAGGAAGATGCCGTTTGGAGAGCCAAAAGTAGGGAGAAATGGAATGCACAGGGAGATAGAAACACCACATTTTTTCACCTATCTGTTGTGTTAGAAAGACAAAGGAGTAAAATTCTTTCCCTAACTAAGTCAGTGGGTTTGACCCTCACGTCCCCAAATGAGATTGAGGAACACATAAATAAATTCTTTTCCACGATGTACTCCACTGAACAAAATTCTTCTCAGAATATGTATGTCCCTATATCTTCAGGGGTTTCCATAGCCATGTGTCCTTCCCCGGAGGAAATTCGCCGAGCCTTGTTTGCAATGAAAGGTCTCAAAGCCCCGGGCCCTGATGGATTTCAACGAATCTTCTTTCAGAAAAATTGGGATGTGGTTGGCCCGATAACTTGGTCAAATATCCAAAGATGGTTTGTCAAAGGGGTAATTCCGCATGATCTTAGCCGAACCTTAATCTGTCTCATTCCAAAAGTCCCTTTTCCATAAACAGTTAACAACTTCGCCCAATTAGTATCTGTAATACCACGTACAAACTTGTGACTAAGATTCTTGTCAATTGGCTAAAAGACCTTATCCCCAACTGGATTTCACCTGATCAGTATAGTTTCATTAAGGGGAGGGGTCCAGATGTGAATCTAGTGGTTGCTACCGAGGTTCTCCACTCGATGCATAAGAAAAAAGGGAAAAATGGGTGGTTTGTGCTCAAGGTGGACTTGGAAAAGGCCTATGATCGCATGGAATGGAGTTATGTTAGGGAGTGTCTAATTGATTTAAAACTAGATACCCAGTCTGTTAATCTCATCATGGAATGTATCTCTCATGCTTCGTCTTCTGTGTTGGTTAATGGAAAAAGATCGCAGCCCTTCAATCACACTAGAGGTTTGAGACAAGGAGACCCTATGTCCCCTTATCTTTTTAATATATGCATTGATGTCTTGTCCAACTCTATTAATAAAGCTTGCTTGCAAAAGGAATGGACCCCTTTTTGGGTAGGTAGAGACAAAGTTCCCATTTCCCATCTCTTGTTTGCTGATGATCTCTTGTTATTTGGAAGAGTGGACGAAACGACCACATGCACTATGAGAAATATCCTTCAGGATTTCTGCCTTGTGCCAGGGCAAAAAATTAATGAGGATAAGAGCCGGTTCACTTTCTCCCCAAATACCACTCTAGAACACAAAACCCTCTTTCAAGACACCCTTTCGATCCGTCAGAGTGAAAATGTGGGTACAGGTCTCCCGTTAACTCATAAAAGACCAAAAAGGAGTGAGATCCAATTTATCATTGATAAAGTGCGGGGGAGGCTGGCTTCATGAAAAACTTCCTTCATGTCTAAAGCGGGGCGGTTATGTCTTGTCACTTCTACCTTGAATACAATGTCCTCGTATTATATGCAAGCCACCGCGCTCCCTGTTTATGTTCATCAATCTCTTGACAAAATCTGTAGAGACTTTCTTTGGGGTAGCTCAGAGAGTAAAAAAAAGCTTCATTTAGTATCCAAAGAGAAAATCTCTAGTTCAAAAGTCTTGGGAGGCCTTGGAATTAGGAACCATGGGCAATTAAACTTAGCATATTTGGCTAAGTTAGCTTGGAAAGCCAGTCAGGGCCCTGATAATTTGGCTAGGAATTGTATCATGTCTAAATATGTCCATCCTACTTACATCACTAGCACGAAGAAAGGGTATGCCTTGTGGAGAGGCCTAAACAAGGGCTGGAACGTGTTAAATGGGAATATTGCTTGGAACATGGGGAGTGGAAGTGAGATATGTTTCTGGGGAGATAATTGGGTGGAGGGTCGATCACATAGATCCTATGTGAGTGGTCCCCTAGGACAACATGAGTTGAATCTTAAGGTAAGTGACGTGTGTGTAGAGGGTAGGTGGGACTTTCAGCGTCAATCCATTTTGCTCCCACCTGAGATCATAGATAGGATTGGCGACATGCCAACACCTCATGACAATTTGCAAGATAGTATGTTTTCTACCCTAATCACCCACAAGGGATTCTCTATAGCCAAGGCGTATGACGCGAGTCTTTCGTCCCATTCACTTTTGGATTAGCCCCAATTATTATGGTTGTGGAAATGCCCCACTCTTCCGAAAATTAAAATGTTCATGTGGCTATTGTACCTATCTAGAATACCTTGTTGTGTCCATTTATTCATTGCAGTATCATCCAAAGCCCGCAATGCCCTAGGGGTTGCGAGGATGATGAATCTGCCCTTGACGCGATTTTCTCGTGTACCTATGCCAAGCAGGTTTGGGCGCTTACTCCTCTCATTACGGGTACCCATCTCTCCTTGGAGGTCCATATTCAAGAAAATATTCACTCCCCTTGTACCTTAAGGGGGATCCCATGGCGCACGTGTTTTACATTTATATGTTTTGAAATCTGGAAAGTACGAAATGAGTTTGTGTTCCGCTCACCTGATCTGCCCTCGACTCCCATGGTTCCTGATCCTAGAACTATCTTGGCCTCCGCTCTACGGATGCTTACTTCTTTTCTCAAAGCAATGTGTGTTCAGTAAGTCCCAAATGCATGTATCCCCACCCCTAGTCCAGTCCTCATACCATCGGGTTTGTTTGCTGCGTTTGTGGATGCTTCATTTGTAACGGCTGAAAGTCCTTCAGGTATATATAGCAGGCATCCTAGTATCACGTTCCTTGTCTTGGGTGGTTGGGTTCGAGAGGAAGGTTAGTGTTGGAAATGTCTTGTCGGCTGAACTTAGGAGTATTAGGGAAGTTCTTGGGGTGGCTAAAAGAGGATCCATTCAAAAGATTGTTATATTTTCTGATTGTTTCTCTGCGATTAATATGCTTAATCACCCTGCTGATTTTATCAATCTTCACTCGAACATTTTGTCTCAATGTAGGGATCTCAGCCAGGATTTTGAAGAGGTGCGGTACACTTTCATCCCAAGAAATCAAAACCAAGTGGCAGACAAGATGGCAAAGGAGCGTAGGGCTAGTTCTTTAGAAAGTAATGTAACTAGGATTATCCATCATCCTCCTAGTTATTGTATGAGTGACTTAAACTCATTATGTATTGTGGATTCTGAAGTTTAATTTTAATGAATGGTTACTTTTGAAAAAAAAAACTACACGTATTCTAGTGCATTTAATATAATGAGCTAGCTATAAGTAGTCCAATTAGTGAAGTACGTTGTCCTACTTATAACATGCTTAAAATGTAATACTTATTAATCTTTTATGTGATGTGTGATGTGTGATATGTCAACATGCTCAACTAATAGTGTGACGTAACTTTTTATATGTATTTTTTGTTAATACTACCTCCGTTCCTTTTCTATTGCAATAATAGAGTTTTCACGCTTGCCAATGCACAACTTTAACTATTAATATCTTTAATTATTTTTTAGTAAAAATTATACAAATTTGATATTTTAAAAGTATAAATCGAGACAAATCTAATAAGATCCCACATGACTATATTTTTCCTTATGTAAAAAATCATAAGAGATAGTGAAAGGGTGGTGAGTGAATAGTGTAAAAATCTCATTGTTGCAATAGAAAAAGAACGGAGGAAGTATATAGTAACCTGATCTGCGCTTGTTATCAACTATCTAAGCATTAACAATAATTGAATTCTCCCGTCAAAAATAAAATAAAATAATGGAAAAATGGATCAGAATACCCCCAACTTTGGGCGGTCCGCTTTTAATACCCCCAGCTATGGGTTATTTTTAAATCCCCCCAACTATTGGGGTGGTACGCCAAAAATACCCCCCTTTCACTTGTGACCTGCTGTTTCGGTAAAAAGAACCTTTTTCCCTCCATTTGCTTGCTTCACCTACCCCATTAATGCGTAATTTTCGAAACCCAGTGTTCATCAACAACAGTTACTGTACTCCCTTCATCTTCTCAACCAAGTTTGGAGATTTATCATCAAGTGGGGGAAAATTCTGCAACCTAAGTCTGCTTGAGAGGTAAATTTTCATCTTTGTTCTTGAATTTTGGATTTTTCTTTTCCGTTTTTAATTTGTTAAATTTAGGGTAAGTTGGTTTGTATTTGGTGTAAATTGGTGATTCTGCTTGTGTTGTTGTTGTTTATTGGACTTTTGTTGATAATATATCCTTGCATTACATTAGGTACCATGAAAAAAACTGTTATTGATGACTCCATTGTTACCGTAATTATTTGGCATGGTGGGACTTTTACTAAGAATAGATTAGGAGTAATGCAGTATGTTGGGGGTGAAGCAAGAACATTCCCTGTAGACGCAGATGAGTTATGTTGGTTTTATTTGGAGGAATTAGCACAGAAGTGTGGAAAGTACTCAAAGGTTGATGAAATATACTACCTTGTACCTGGTAGTAGTTCTTTTGAGGAAGGTTTGAAAAGGGTTAAATTTGATGATGAAGTGAGGGTGATGATTGAACTTGTACTTAGAAGTAGATGTATTGACTGCTATGTGGTCCATGTAGTTGATGTTCCTGATGTTGTTTTGTTGTTAGAGGGTGGATCACAACCCAGTGGGATGACCTCTAAAGACACAACCCAGCCTAATTCTAGTAGTGCTGGACCACAAACTGGCCCCATCATAACCCAACAAATTAGGCCCAATAAATTGACTCCTAGGAGGCCTAAATCTGACCCAAAAAAGGTGGGAAACATCAGCAAAGGAAAAAGTTCAGCTGCACATCTATCCACCTCACAACAATTATAACCTCCACCAGAAAACACCCAAAAATCTGCACCCACTGATCCTCCTTCATTTATTCCTTTTAACACTCCCTCATCTACTCCTTTGACTACACCTGAACCTAATACACAAACTGAACCTAGGACACAACCAACTACAGAACCCTCTGATTACCATGTATGGTATGATGAAAGACCTGACAGCCCCCTGAACTGGAGTCAATTGTTAGATGGCTATAAGACAGATGATGAGTGCACCAAAGATCCATAATATTATCCCACAGATGATGAAAGTGATACTGAACTTGAAGAAGGTGACTTAGAGGAAGAGCATATTGAACTTAATGAAGATGGTGAGGCAGTAATAGATGACTTTGAGATTCTTGAGTGCCTTGTGGAGCAACTTGATGGATTAGGGAATGACACCAGTGATGATGAGTATTGGGAGTCAAGAAAGAGAGTAAGTGGGTGGAATGCAAAAATCATTGGCATAGCAAATCAGTTACAAAGAGATGCTGCTACTGGGAGATCCTCATGAAGACCCTAAAAAATCTGGTAAATTGACTAAGCATGGAGTGGAGATGTCCTGTAGTGTGTGCAAGAACAAGGGGCACAACAAAAGAACATGCCCCGACAAGGGTAAGGCAAAGGGAACCAACACCTAAAAAGCCATGTGGCAGACCTAGGAAAGACAGCACTCAACCAATAAGCACTGCCAGTTCTGCCCCTCCTCCTTCACACCATGAAACAACTGCACAGCCATCAAGGATTGGTAAAAATGGCAGGGTGGTTGGAAAAGGAAGAAAGAAAAACACTGGTCCTTCAAAAAAAAGGGTGAGTTACTCTATTTAGTCTTTGTATTAAATAAACCTACATTAATCCTTTCTAACTCTATTTGTGTTTGTGCAGATGCCACAGGGAGTTGGTGTCCTTTTTGATTGCCATGGCAACACTGTCATCAATGTGAGTTTTTTGGCAACCGAATTCATTTTCGGTATATTGAGATATTATGCCAACTTAACTAACCATAACCGAACTCACAATCGGGCTCCCGACAGAGTGGTGGACCAAGAGTGGTGTCCCGAGATGGCAAAGAACATAGACAATTAACTCAAGGAAGTCAAGCTTCAAGCACCACAACACATTTGAATTTAGGAAGTTAAATTGTCCAAGACTCCCATGTTTTAACTTATGTTTTTAGGTTCAACCTGACATTAAACAAGTTGTGGTCTGGTTGTTTTTTTGTTTATGCTTGTGTATTGAACTTATGTTCTATTAATGACATATTTGGTTTACTTTTGATATGATTGGTTTTGGTTATTTGTATTTCCTTCAACACTGTGAATTAGCAAAAAAAAAGCAAAAATAGTTGACATAAAAGATTCCAAGATAATTCAATTAGATTCCAAGATCATTCAAAAACCATTACACCATTGTCTTGGCTGCAAATTACACAAAAAGGGCCAAAAGAGCAGCATTTACACCACTATCATCAACTACAACTTCCTACCCTAACCAAAATCCTACCCCAAACCAATACTACAGAGTTTCAGTTCTCCTACAACTTCACATACACCTTCCTACGCCAACCAAAATCCTGCCTTCTCCTACAACTTCACATACATTACTTCAACAAGAACACAATTGCAAAAAAAACCCAAGACATGAACAAAGCAAACAACAACTTCTTCTCAGTGGTGTTGGACTTCAACTCATACAGAGTTTCAGTTGTGGCCATACCCATTTCCTCAACTTCATCCACCAACTTCTCCTTCTTCATTTTCAACTTCTTTATTTTCTCTCCCAAGAAAATATTCTGCCCTTCAAGTTCAGAAATAAACCCATCCCTTACAAAGATCCCATGTTGGAGTTCACGCACATCATCCACCTCGTCTGCCCATCTGAAGAACCCACATGTTTGCTGCAAAATTAAACAAAAAAATAAGATTTTGCAAACCTAATTAAAAACAAAAGCCACAAAATTCACATACTTACAGGCCAATAAGCACAGCCATAAAACCGTTTGCCTTTTGTTGGCCCTTCAACCCTAACAACCCTCATCGGCGCAATTTCTTGATGGTAACACACCATGTGACCACCACTGTTGGACCTTGTGGACCTAGACCTGTAAGAAGAAGAACCAGTTGTGGTGTTCGACGCCATTGAAGAACGAAGAAAAAGACGAAGAGAGATGAGGAGAAATGTGAGCAGAGAGATGTGAGGAGCAGGGGGTTTTTATTGCCCCTCATTAACGGTAAAAAATTAATATGGGTAGTTGGTCCATTAACCAGGCAATTAACATCACGAGTAAGGCACGTGCCTTTTTTAACCAGTTCTTCCGGTGGTAATAGGTCAGCGAGGTATTTTTGGCGTACCACCCCAATAGTTGGGGGTATTTAAAAATAACCCATAGTTGGGGGTATTAAAAGCGGACCGCCCAAAGTTGGGGGTATTTTCATCCATTTTTCCTAAAATAATTGAATTCATGTTGTAACCTTAGTAATTCTCTGTAACTCCATATATATAATTATATATCATCGCCTAAAAAAACTATATCATGATTAGTAACTATGTCTATGCTAATCAAACACTCACATCTTCTTGTCAACTAATGGGGTAGTGTATGGCATTCAAAAATTTGTGAAGAAACAATCTATTATTCCATATCAATGCAACAAGCCTTCTTATTCAAGATGTCCTAGCTTGTTCAAATTTTTTTTTTTATTATTGTACATGTCGTAGTATGTTTCGTAATAGATATGAGTCATATGGCAATAAGCTAAGCAAAATTAGTCTCAACACTACAAATTATGCCGCGATTGCACCCAGCACCACCAACTTTGACTAGTAGCCAAAACACCACAAACTATTGGCCTGGGTGCAGTGAGTGTCATAAATGACGCTAAAGCTAACTTTTCTCGACACACGCTCACGTGACTTAGGCTTCTAATCAATGAAAAAATTGGATAAATGAAAGAAAAAGAGGAAAATGGGAAAAAATTTAACACGGATTCCCCGCCGTCGGCAAGAAAAGTTAGCTCCGGACACTCCCTGCACCCAGGCCAATAGTTTGGGGTGTTTTGGCTACTAGTCAAAGTTGGTATGTTGGATACACCAGCGCCATATATTGTGGTTGATAGGCGTGTCGCGCACCTAACAAAAATAAATAACCTAACTAATCCTCCTAGCTATGTAGTAGGGTAAGTCAGAGTCGATCCCACAGAGAGAAAGTTGTTCTATCATTAACCCTCAAATAATAGTAAGACTAAAGGAGGTTAATATCGAAGATGGTCGAATCAACTATACTAATCAATCTATAAATAAAAGACTCTATAGTTAAGTATCCCCACTAGCATGAATTAGTACAATAATAATTCCTGCCCCAAACTAGTCAATTAAAAGTTTACAAGGAAAAGTACATCCTATAAAATACCATAAACCTCTCCCGAGTATCTATGGCTTCTCTAATATGCACTCAAGCCTACTCCCGTGGAATCATGCAAATTAAAGACATTAAACGCGGCACTCTAACTTCCTAACAATTCATTCTACCTACTCCCGTGGAGAATTTCATGTCCTTAATTGAAATACCCAAATCCGTCAAAACCCAACTCCCGTTGTGATCAAGACAATGAAATAATAACAATACTAATTATCCCTAATCTAGTATCGGAATATGCACAATCAATTAAGCAAGAACAATTAAACAATTAATTTGGGAATATAAAATAATCATGAATTAATTCATACTAGGGTTCAACTTAACAATAGATAAAAGAACTACTCAAGCATAATTGAAATAAATAAATAAGTTAGAGAAGAATAATTAAAAATTCATAATTGAAAACAAAGGGAAAAGAATGAGAAAATAAATACTTGATTTGATGGAAGAAAGGTAGAGTCTTGAAGAACAATGAAGATCTACAAGTTTTTCTCTCTAACTTCTCTTTAGAAACCCTAAAAAGTGTATACAGTGAACCCTCCCCTTTTTCCGTCATTAAACGAATAAAAGGTATTTATAACTTCCTAATTAAAATAACAAAACCGACAAAA
Source organism: Beta corolliflora (assembly GCA_947648045.1). Classification (NCBI taxonomy): domain Eukaryota; kingdom Viridiplantae; phylum Streptophyta; class Magnoliopsida; order Caryophyllales; family Amaranthaceae; genus Beta; species Beta corolliflora. Next base: position 123,736 of record CANSZD010000412.1, on the reverse strand, counting down.
TAGAACGCGCTACGGAGCAGATCAACACGGACGTGTCAATAATGACGCGGACGTGTTCACCTGCTACTACATAAATATCCTAAAACAGAAAAGCTACTGCCTCGAAGAAATCAGAGTGACACGGACGTGTCATAAGTGACACGGACGTGTCATAAGTGACACGGACGTGTTGTCCTGTAATCGTCAGATTATCCATCTCAACTTCGAATAGCTATAACTTTTGATCCAGAGATTTGTTTGGTGCATGTAATATATCGTTGGAAAGGTCTTCAAGTATAATTTCCAATTCAGTTAGAATCACCTCATTATCATTTTTGTGTCAAAATTTATGAGTAAAATGGTGCAGAGGTGTCATATTTTGCACAAGTACACAAAGTCCTTTGTATCTTCTTCAATTCCAATCCGTTTTGGTCACATGATATATCGTTTTGAAGGTCATACAAGTGCCTTAATCATCATGTCCTTAAAAAGGAGTCCAAAGTACTAGAGATTACATTAAAAGACCAAATAACCCTTGAAAGCACCATAGCTTATGAAAAGGGACCTAAATATGCATAAATGCAATGTAAATGCTCTAATACTACATGTAAATGCACCCTAATATGCAACTAAATGATGTTAGCATATGCACTTATCAGTGGTGTTGAGACTAACTTTGCCATATGACAATAAGGTTGTTGATGACCAATATCACTAGTTTTCAACCTGTTGAACCACTGGAAAGATTTGGCGGATAAAGATCAGGCAGGTACTTATTAACAAAGCTTGGGCTATTTTTTGGACACGAAATTCTTTTGGACTGTCCAATAGTTACAAAATTTTACATGTTAAAAATGCGCTTGTGAGTTAAGTTCGGCGCTACTTTGGGTCTCAACATATTAGTTCTGTACTCAAACCCGGTCTAATTACCGCACTTTTGAGTAAAATGAGTGGTCTTCTAATAGTAATCTCAACCATGAGATATATTTTAGAACAATCCCAACTTTTAGAAGATCCATTTCCTAAATGATCTCAATTATATATGACATTTTTGATAGAACTTAGCACATTAATCATCTGAGCTTCTAAATCAAGTTTGTAGGTCACTAGATCATTTTGAGAAGACACTTCAAAACTGAGAATATTCTTGTAAAATTTTCTTACTATTGTTAATCTTAATCATACATATTGTTGGATTAGAGATGCATTTGGCTTTTATATTTCATATCAACATGAGTGAATAATAGTATTGTTATATCATAGTTTCCTGTAATACTTCTGACACTCCCCCCACCTACTATTTGTTGGATTATGCTCCAAAATTAAAGTTAGGACTAGTTGCTAATAATTAGATAGTGGGCTAACAAGTAGTGGTCTACATAATGGTGTCTATTTAGTGGGATAGCAAGTAGTGGACATGTTCCTAATTTCTCTCTTTAGTGGCTCATAGTTAAGATGTTATTAGTAGTGCTTTGTATGCCTATTTAAAGGATGCTTTTATTTATTCATTTATGTGTGAAATATATAAAAATGTAATCTCTTTTTAATTTTCTCCAAGTTTATCTTTTTTCTTCTGTACAAATTCTACATGGTATCAAGAGTATCAGGTTAGATCCTCAAAAAAAAAAGTAGAGAGTAATGAAGAAGAAAAAGAAAAAGAAAAAGAAAGGAGATAAAAAAAAGTTAGGAGGGAAAATTATAGAAACAAAAAAAAATTGTGAGTGTTTGATCAACCATGGTAAGTAATGGTTTTTTTAGATGTGTGGATGGGTTCTCTTTTAGTCCATAAAATTATTTTTGGTTACTATAAAAAAGAGGGAGAAAATATTTAGAGTGATGGGGCAACCTTCAAGAAAATCAGATAATTGGCAATCTGATAATGGTGGAAGTCATAGTCAACGCAGACATGGTTTCCGAAATTTTACTAGTGGATGTGGTCAAGTTTGCAAGACTACGTCGATGAGAGGTTATGGAGAGAAGTGCTCCATTCATTGAAGGTTGATGAGAAGTGCATCAATAAATTTGAAGATGGTAATGAGAAGTGCATTACATTAGGAAGAGAAGTGCTTCCATGTTAATGGAGAGAAGTGCTCCATGAAGATAAAAAAAAAAATTGAAGGTCCATCATGCGGGAAGAATTACCAACAAGCAAGATTGTGACACAATGTTTAATGTTGGCTCCTACAAATTTTGGAGCAAGGGGGTGTGTTGGATTATGCTCCAAAATTAGTCAAATAGTTTTCCTAATAGTTAGGACTAGTTGCTAATAATTAGTTAGTGGGCTAACAAGTAGTGGTCTACATAATGGTGTCTATTTAGTGGGATAGCAAGTAGTTGGGCATGTTCCTAATTTCTCTCTTTAATGGCTCATAGTTAAGATGTTATTAGTAGTGCTTTGTATGCCTATTTAAAGGCTGCTTTTGTTTATTCATTTATGTGTGAAATATATAAAAATATAGTCGCTTTTTAATTTTCTCCAAGTTTCTCTTTTTTCTCCTCTAAAAATTCTACATTGTTGAGTATGTGTTGAAGATGGTTAATGAAGAAGAAGGGGTGTGTGTGTGAAGCAATGGCATAGCATAGCCATTTACCCGCGAGATTCGTAGCTAAGCCTGCAGCCTTGGTGACTCGTGGAACATAGCTTGCTGCCATTCCACAAGGTATTCCCGCGGCCGCGGGATCCTTCGACGGACCGCAGCATGTCCAGTCTGCGCACGCGGGATTGTGCACCCAAACGCGAGCCTCTTGTCGCAGCACTCCAGCTTTTTGTGGAGCTAAGGTTACTTAGTTTCCTAGTTTGATTAGGTTCCTAAATAATTGTTACCCTAGTATAAATATGTTTGAGGCTATTATTGTTTCATTATGTGAAGAGAGAAATATTTTTATATCTAAAGAGACTAGAGAACCTAGATAGAGGTTAGAGAGTCTAGAGAGATTAAAGAATTCTCCTTGTATCATCATCTCATTTTCAAAGTCCTAGTGCAGTTTGATTAGGGTTTCCACGTTAAATATTCTTGCGTTCTTTATTACTTTGTTTATTAATTCCTCCGTATATTATACTTCGAATACTTGATTTTGTTAGCGCCTTCGATACATATTCCTAACACCTACAGTATCTTCGCTCGAATAATAACTGACCCCTTCTTTATCTCGATCGTACTTATATGTCGAGTGAGGCTTAGGCGCTTAGCTAATGTATAAAACTTCAAAATTACCCTTCAACTGATCTCTTGTAACTGTTTTAAAAAGGATAATAATTTTGCACCTTATTAGCTAATTAACTAGTTAACTACTAAGATTATATTTTTTGTTTCATTATTTGTGTGCAAGGGCGGGGCTTAGCCTGCGCGGGGTGCTCGACCGCGCAGGGCCCCCAAAAAATAAGGGCCCCAAATTTTTTTTTATGTATTCTTATTGTTATACTCCCTCCGTCCCATAATATAGTGCTTACTTCTCATTTTTCACGGGAATTAAGGAAAATAGAAGGAGTAGTAGGATTTCTCAAAAAGTATATTTAAGAAAGTGTTTATTTGGTACTTTTGTCTTGGAATTAGTTCTTTATTTTATTTTTCCTTTTAAAAAAATAAAAAAGCAATGAATGTTTCTTGGAATGGTGTAAAAGAATAAATAGGGGCACATATTTTGAAAGAAAAGTAGGGGTATTTTGGAAAGTTTGTGTAAAAATTGAGGATAATTTAGTCCAAGCAAATTAATGAAAAAGAAAACAAGCACAACATTTTGGGACACCAAAAAAGGAATGTGAGCACTATATTATGGGATGGAGGGAGTAGTTTATAAGCAGAGAAAGATTGATTTGGACTAGTGGTAATTAATAGGGCTCTAAATGTCAGAGGTTAAGAGGTCAAACCTTAGTAATGTATTTTTTGAGAGGAGTCACAACTTTCCAAAATTTATCTTTCCCTCACCTTGACTTGTGGCCACTTTCCCCTCACCTTCATCTTTTCATCTTCCCTCATCAATTTCCATCATAGCCATTAATACTTCACCTTTTTTATTTTTATACAAATTTTCCAAGATTCATATCTTAGTTAATTAGTCCATTAATACTTCACTTTTTAAGTGATTATTTACATATTTTCTTGTAGATGTATCATGTAATTTGACATTCTCTCTATAATCTAGTGAATATTTTTATGTTAATAAAATCATCTTTTTTTTCAAAAAAAAAGTGGAGATTTAAGGATCCTTGTTCATAAAGAATATGCATAGGGCCCAACATCCTAGCCCCGGCCCTGGCCTGTTTGTGTGTGAAGCTCGTTAAGCCATGTGTGATGCATGTGCTCCACATGATGCCAACATTCAGCCTCAGGTGGTTGGATGTCAATTTATGCACAACTATAGTTTGGTTTTTGGTAATAGTCCATATCAAAACATCAACTATACCATGATTCCGTATTGAATCCGACAAATCATAATCCCCTATACGTTCCTTGTCTATATCCTCCCTAATAACATCTCCTCACATAAACAGTATAATCGCTAATCTATACTAATATATTAAAAGGCGTTCCTAAACAATGAACGTTGCCACGTGGCGCTCTCCCTAAGGGCGTTTTAATCCATGTAATCTACATACAATAAAAAAAAAAGTAAAAATTGCATAGTATAGGGTTTGATCCCGCGACCTCAAGAATATATACTAAAGTCTTAACCACTAGACCAAGTAATGTTTAGTGTTATCATCTTAAAGTATAATATTAATAAATGAAAATTTTGCTTACCCGGGGTGTAGCCCGGGCCTAATAACTAGTTGTTATTAATATTAGGGTTTCTTTGTCGAATCCGAGAAATGATAAGCCTATAACAATTCTTGGGGCTATATAGTTTTTTGGGTATAGCCCACTGGAGATATTAATTTGGGCATGGAATGGAAGTAAACCCAATCCATAATTTTCTTCCCCAACCCAACCACTAAGAACTTGCGCCAAGCTGTATCATGCTGTAATTTGAGCAGCTTTTTATGTAAGACGAGACTACGATTAATCGGTTAGACAAAGTTGATCGTTTATAGGGTACATGATGACATTGTGTCATTTGCTAAAATTGTAAAAGACGTAACCTTCTACGAATAGAAAGGGTCACTTCACTAGCAGCTTGAGACATTGCTCTATATTCCGCCCTCGGAATGAGCTCTTTGAAATAGTACCTTGTTTCTTTGATTTCCAGCTCACAGGAGAATTGCCTAGAAGTAGGACATATCCAGTTACAGATCTTCTAGTAGTTGGGCAGGCAGCCCAATCAGAATCACTAAAGGCTTGTAAAGTAAGCTGAGCAGTTGCCTTAAGCATGATACCCTGACCAGCAGTGTGCTTGATATACCTGAGAGTATGAGTAAGTGCTTTGACATGAGACATCCTGGGGCTGTGCATGAACTGGCTTAAAGATTGCACAAAGAAATGCAATGTCAGTCCGGTGTGGGTTAAAAAAATTAATTTACCCACATAGCACTCGTACATCTCAACATCATCATACATAGGAGTGTCATCACCGAGAGTTTAAGATTTAATGGAAATGGAGTGACAAAGACCTTTTAGGCAAATCAAAAGGACAATCAAGTGAGCATCTCCTTTGTAAATTTTTTTGAGTCAAGATGTAACCAGCTGGAGTATGGCTAATTTCTATGCCAAGAAAATAATGTAAAAGACCCAAATCTTTTATGCTGAAGATATTATGCAAGTGAGACTTCAAGGCTGTAATAGTAGCTTCATGGGAACCAGTGATTATTATGTCATCCACATACACTGCAGCAATTGTAACATCACCATTTTCCTTCTTTAAAAACAGTGAATAATCATTTTTAGACTGTACAAAACCTTGAGAGAGAAGTTCATCAACAAGTCTAGCAAACCATTGCCTAGATGCTTGTTTTAGGCCATAAAGTGACCTTTTTAGCTTGCAAACAATACCTTTAGGAGCCACAGCACCATAAGGAACTTTCATATAAACCTCCTCATGAAAAAACCATGAAGGAAGGCATTGTTAACATCAAGCTGAAATAAGTTCCAATTTTGACTTGTTGCATAAGAAATCAAACATCTCACAGTAGACATTTTAACTACTGGTGAGAATGTTTCAGAGTAATCAAGACCACACTTCTGAGTGAATCCTTTTGCCACCAAACGAGCCTTGTACCTCTCAATAGTGCCATCAGCATGCTTTTTAACCTTGTAAACCCACTTACACCCTATTGCTTTCTTGCCCTTGGGAAGAGGAACAAATTCCCATGTACCATTCTGTTGCAAAGCAGTGATTTCTTTTGACATAGCTTCTACCCAATGATCATCAGTAGCAGCTTCATTATAAGTAGTAGGTTCAATACTGTCAATTTGAGAAGCAACAAGAGCCTTATGGGATTGAGGAAGAGATTGGTAGGAAACCAAATTACACCAATGTGTGACTGAAGTTAAACACACAAAGTCTTTTAAGTGAGCAGGAGTTTTAATAACTCTAGAAGATCTTCTTGGTGGAGATGGCTGAGTAAGTGGCTGAGAAATAATGATATTATCATCATTACCAGGAAGAGAAGTATGAGAAGAGGTAAAAGAATTGTCAGTAGAAAGAGAAGAAAAATGATGTGGAATGACAGAAGTAGTAGGGGAAGGAATAGGAGTGGTAGGAGTAGATGTTGATGAAAAATCTGGTGTAATAACAGGAAGGAAAAATTGAGTTGAATATGTGTTTTTAGGATTAGAAGAAAAATGAAATGGAAAATGCTTTTCATGAAAGTGAATGTCTCTTGAAATTATAATTTTGTTGGTGCTAAGATTAAGGACTTTATAAGCCTTATGACTTGAGGGATAACCTAAGAAAACACAAGCTTGAGCCCTTGGTTCAAACTTAAGTCTCTTAACAGAAGAAGTTGAGATGCAACATAAGCAACCAAATATTTTCAAATGAGAAAGATCAGGTGGTTTGCTAAAAAGCTTTTCATAGGGAGAAGAGAATTGAATGCTTTTGAGGGGCATTCTGTTAACTAAGTAAGTGGCAGTAAGAATGCATTCATTCTAATATTTGGAAGGTAGTTGAGATTGAATGGATAAAGCTCTTGCTGTCTCTAAAAGGTGTTTGTGCTTTCTCTCCACAACACCATTCTGTTGTGGAGAATTGCTACAACTCTTTTGTTGTACAATCCCTTTGCTAAGAAATAAAACTTTCATATCTCCTTCTGTCAAATCAGGAGCATTATCTGATCTTATAGCTTTGACTTTCAATTCAAATTGAGTCTCCACATATTGCAAAAATTGAGTCATAATAGATACATAATCTTTTTTATTCTTCAGAAAATGAGTCCATGTCATTCTGGTGTAATCATCTACTATTGTAAGAAACTGTGTACATCCAAAATGATCAGGAATAGCATATGGTCCCCATACATCCAAATGCAACAATTCAAATGGCTTATTAGTCTTAATAGAACTAACATGAAATGAAGATCTTGTTTGTTTAGCTAAGGGACAAATATTACAAAAACATTCAGCTATACACCATTTGACATCAACCCCTTTGCACTCTTGATTTTTCCAAATGAGATGTGTCCCATTCTCAAATGCCATAATTTGGCTTCTTCAATCTCAAGTGGAGGATGCAAAAGTAAGAGCAAGAGACGTAATTTTATTAGATGCAGAGCGGTAGATGACGTAAGAGAAGCATCCAAAGATATAGAGACCTTTCTCCAGCCTACCAAGCACAATTTGCTTGTTCAAGGAAAGGTCCTGAAGCACACTTGTATCATTTACAAATGATATTGAGCAATTAGCATCATGACACAACTTAGAAACTGATATTAAATTGAACTGAAAGCCTGGCACATGAAGAACATTCTCTAGATTAACAATACCTCCTAGAGAAATAGTGCCTTTATGTTCAACTTTTATCTTATTTCCATCTGGTATAGTTATCATAGGATGAGGTTGTGTGATTTTAACATATGAATCAAACATATATATGTAATTCTGAACACATATGATCAGTGGCGCCACTGTCTAATATCCAAGAATTGTGATATTTAGAAAGTAAACAGACATTACATGTTAATTGAGAACTGACAGCCAAACCAATTGTTGATTCATGATCAGAATTTTGAGTTTGTTGTTTCTCCAGGTACTCCAAGAACTGCTTGTGTTGCTCTTGTGTAAATGTAGCATGAACAACACCAGTTTCTTCAGCAGAATTCTCAATAAAATCATATTGAACTGATGCAGCAACTCTCTTGCCTTTGTATTTGTTATCCTTGGGATAACCATGAAGTCTCCAGCATTTATCAATTGTATGATTCTTCATCTTGCAATGATCACAGAACAAGTGATTCTTAATTAGCAGACATTCTTGTACCACTATTGATGAAATTCTTGGAGAAATAAGGCTTATTATTCATCCTATTTACTGAAAATGCTGTATTATCAATATTTGAAGTAGATTTCAGATTAGCTAACTCCTTGTGACTCTCTTCTTGAAGCAATAATCCATATGCTTTAGATATTGTAGGAAGAGGATTCATCATGAGTATTGTACTTTTTGTATGAACAAATTTTCATTTGTTTTCATCAAAAGTTGAATCAACCTTTGCTTCTGTTGAGATTTCTCCAATTTCTGAGTAAGAGTGCAATTACAACCAGTACACTCACAGGAAGGTAATGGATCTAATCCATCCAACTGATCCCACAACAACTTGATTTTTGTAAAGAAATTAGTAATTCCTTCATCTACTCCTTGTGATATATCACCTAGTTGCTGTTGTACAGAATACAGCTGAGGTCCTGAGGATTGACTAAACCTTTCTTCAAGATCAAGCCATATCTCTCTTGCTGTCTTGAAGTATAAAACACTTCTACTTATTGAAGGTTCGAGAGAATTTAAAATCCAGGATATTACCAAATCATTACATCTGCTCCATATCTTGAAATTTGACGAAGTAATTACTGGTTTGGCTAATGATCCATCAACGAAACACAATTTATTTCTCGCTGATAATGCAATATTCATAGATCTTCTCCAATCATTAAATCCAGTGCCATTGAAAGTAGAATTCACCAGTTTGGATGAATTAACATCAGAATTGTTCAAGAAATATTCTGAACTAGGATTTTGTGATGGATCTTGAGTGTTTGAAGAAGAATTTTCAGCTGACATTTTAGCTTTTGAATGTTTAAAGAAAACAGAAAAGAAAGATGAATCAGATTACAAGAAATCTGGAATTTCTTTGCGGAATTGAAAGAAGAATTGATCTACTGATCAATAACAGAAGAAGAATGCAGGATCATAAGATCCGCTCTGATACCATGTCAGAGTTCAAGATTAAGAACTCTTTGATTGAGAGAAAATAGAGAGAGTAATAGAAAAGAAGAGAGAGAAGTGTGTTTAATTTGTATTGTATTATTGAATCATTACAGCATTGGTTTGCTATTTATACAAGAGGGTTTGAGGTGTCTAACAACCTCCTAACTAACTCTAACAAACCGGTATTTTGTATCTTATACAAGAAGTTACATAACTAACATAAATAATCAACTATGTTATACCAACAGGGGTACTCAACCAAATTTGAGAGAAAGCTTGGGGTATCGATAAACCGACAATCTCACGATTTAGATTTAAGACGCAGAAGCCGAGCTACGGAGCTCAACCTTCTTGTCCGGCTAACTAGAAGAGCTTGGCAGCGGTTCGATCCCCGTGAGGCGAGCAGTAACGCTTCCAAGTTCCAATTCTATTATTCAACTTGTCTTGGCTTACATATCTACTAGTCTTATATGCATGTGATGCGAAAATAAAGCTAAATTGTGTTACACCTAAAAACCTCAAATAACATGTACAAATTTTTTTCTTCTTAAAGTTCTCTAAACAAAATTTTGTCATAATCCATATTTAGCAAGCATCTAGCTAGATAGTGCAACATACAACGTAGTTTCAAAGTAACTAAATTAAGAGAGTTGGGTTTGTATAACAGTTTATGATAATAATGCAGCTTCTGGTTGCAAATATGTGTTTTGTAAACTGTCTCTATGTCGTGCGAGCGCATTCCGGTGCTCGGGATGCAATGCAGATCTGAGCAGTTTTCCAAAATTAAAAGATTCCTTTTATCCTGTATTAAATATTATGTTTTGAAGTCCGAAATCAATGATCTTAAGGAATAAAAATCTGATTTTCATAATATCTTTGAATTTAGAAATTTTTTATTAATTATCAAACTAAGAATAATTATTATTTATTAAAAAAAATACAATTAATTATCAAGAATAATTAATTGGGCTCTATGAAAGTGGGATGAAAAATTAATTATCATGAATAATTAATTGGACTCTTAAAACTGGGCTTGGAATAATTGAATAGACTTTATGTTCTTAAAACGATTTTGGGCTTAGCTTTTCAGATCGCTCATCCTTTGGACCGGACCAATTAGAACGACGGTATATTTCATCATGGATAATAAAAGGAGAGACATGATTATGTGTTTACAGGTATATTTATAGAGCTTTGAGTCAGTCGTCTATAACAAGTTGCTTATAATTGGTAACTTGGCAAGTACGTTTTGCCTCTATACTTTTTACTCTTTCGTCAATTGGTAAGAAGGAAAATTTATGTACAACTTGGTAACTCCCCCTGATTAAAAGTGATCCTATTTGGTCAGTAAAGAGGGGCAATACAACAACAACAAAATGACTTGGGATCGGCGAACATAAATCATCATAAAAACTCATTTTCTTGACAATATTAGGAGGGCAATAGAGAAAAAGACGGTTAATCAAAATTAGATAGTAAAGCGAATTACATAGGGAGAACTTTTAAATAACACAAAAATGGAGGCGTGAAAGATTCTTAAAGAACAAAGGGAGTATGAAAAAAACTACTTGTTTACATTATTCCATGACCAATTTTTTGAATTTTCCATGAACGGTAGACCATGCAACATTTCATCAAGATCAACCATAGATAAGCCATGGGCATGGCCACCATCAACCACGCGGCTACTACAAACAACATCGTTGCCTCCATGGCTAACACCACCACAACTTTCAGGTCGTAGAATATCATCCCTAGGAGTAGGATGTGGCTTACGCTTCGTCGTCGAAGCGTAAGAAGGATCTCCAATCCATGCAACTGAAGAGTTTTTTCCCGTTAAGCTTTGCACCGTAGTTTTGAACTCTTTAGCTTCAACTATGACATGACGAGTTTGAATGAGCGTTACCTTCATAGGCTCAACTTCTTTACCTCTATTATCCATAACACAAATTTTCTATTATGTGGTGTACTAATGTTTGATTAGCTTCTTATGTATTTTTGAAGTCTTTATTTTGTTGAGTATATGAAGTAGATATTTGCTATACCAATATAATTTTGAGGAGCTTGGGTTTTCATAACTTGGGGGTTAAAAAGAGAGAAGATGTTGAAGATGCTACTTTATTGACCAAAATTAGTAATTAATGAAGAGGAAGTAGTCAATAATTTATGAAAAACAGTCTTTTGTGGGTCAACTTCTTAGCACCCGCTCTAGCAAGTTGAAGAGCTTCTAAACAAAAATGAAATTTCAAGGAATACGATTTTGCGCAAGTGGTATGAAACTCTAAAACTTATTAATGATGAGATGACAAACTCGATCTTTTTCAAGTTGCCATATTTATAAGTAGTTGAAAAAGATTTTTGCAAAATTTTGATCAAAATTTGGCAATTTATATATTACGGAAAATATTGATCAAAATTTGGCAATTTATATATTACGGAAAATATTGATCAAAATTTGGCAATTTATATATTACGCAATGCATATAATACTACATAGACAATTTGCATCAAAATTTGATCAAAATGTATATCAAGTTTTTGCAAAAAAAAAATTCCATAATTTTTTATATAAAAAACTACCTTATATAGTATTTTTATTTATTTACATTGCAAACCACTACCTTATATTGTATTCCGGATTGTTGACCTATGTTCTAGTGTTGATTCTTATGTGACTTGCACATGACGATAATTATTCCTTTTTTGTCTTATTCCCTCCTCTCTAAGACCCTATAAAAATATAGTGATATAATTGGCTTTAATTATAAAAAGTGATTACGTTACAACTTTTTCAATGCTTGATATGAATAAATGACTTATAATTCTTTTGTTTTAGCACCAAATGATTTATTACCACTTGACAAAAGTTGGGCACACAACAACTCAGGGCATTGCTCGATCAAGTCACTCACTAGTTCAGTTTTAGAAGGAAAAAAAAATCTAAAAGCTACTCCCTCCATCCCACTTAATTCCTTACACTTATCAGGAAACTTAGATGATAAGTTGTTGTTTACTTATCAAATGTTATATTATTCAAAATTTAGATTTGATACGAGTTAGTGGAGTATTACTATATTTAGAGGAGAGATAATGGAAAAGTAGAAAGATGTAAATAATAGCTAGTGAGTGATATCCAAAAATAGAAGTATACTTCCTCCGTTCCATAATAAGTGAAACACTTACTATTTTAGAACGTTTCAAAATAAGTGAAACATACCTTAAATGGAAAAAAGAAAGTAACAAAATGACAAGAATACCCATCACAAACTTGTGTGGTTTGCTTTTCTCTCTCCTCCTTTTGATAATGAAAAGGGTATTTTATGACTTTTTGGCTTTTGAAAGTGATGTTTATTAAATCTTGTGTCCAATCCCTATGTTTCACTTATTATAGAACGGAGGAAATATGATCGAGCAAATGAATATAAAAGTCTAAAGAGTAATGTAGAACAAAAGGTATATAATTTTTTTTATACATAATTCCTCTTCTCCTATATAAGTGTTACATTCACTTTTTTACGTAACTCATCATTTATATAATTGCGCACAGGTAAAAATTTTCAAAAGTTGATATTTTGAAAGTATACATTGAGACAAATCTAACAAGATCTCACCTGACTATTATTTTCTTTATATAATAGCGAGAAAATAGAGTCAAAGTTAGTTGATGAATAGTGTCAATGTACTCAACGTAACACTTACTTAAGAACAGAGGAAGTATATATTAAGGAAAATACAGCATGTTACATAATAACATTTCTTTTCATACATTATTAATAAAAGAATATCGCTGAAATGGGGCATAAAAAAAGCGTATGCATGTAGAAGCTAGTTGTTTACATTATTCATGAGCCCAATTTTTTTAACTCTTCCATGAGAGGCAATCCTCGTAACATCTCATCAATATCAGCCGTCGACAAGCAAGTGAAGCCACCATCGATGTCGCTGCTACAATCAACAAAATCATTCCTTCCATGGCTAACGCCGCCATCACTAGGTTGTTGTGGTTGCTGCTCTAGCCCTGGATCTACCTTACGTTTCTTCCCGCTTAGAGAAAAAGCGTAAGAAGGCCCTTTAACCCATGCGACAAAAGAGTTCTTTCCCGTTAAGCTTTGCACCATATACTTGAAGTCCTTAGCCTCAACTATAACATGACGGGTTCCAATAAACGTTACCTTTGTAGGCTTAATATTGTCACCCTTTTCATCCATATTGTATTGTATTAATAATTATTCTCTTAGTTTTTCTTTAATTTCTTTGTAATAATCTTTTCGTTGGTTTTTGCTTTTTTTTTTTTTTTTTTTTTTTGACATCGAGAAAATTTGCATTAATTAAAAAACAGAATTACATCCTAAGGATAGTACATCCATTATTGCGCACGTACGTTTCTTTGCCAAGTTTGAGGAGATGAAATATATATATATATATATATATATATATATATATATATATATATATATATATATATATATATGTGGATTGGTGATCGGCTATCAATTATTGCGCACGTACGTTTGTGCGGGTCTGATTTATCATGAAATAAGCTAAGTAGGTACGCCGATAGAGAAACGAAGTTGGAGTTGACCAACATCAGAAAATCATGCAAAATTAAGGTGTTCATGATTGACGAGATAATTCCCTTGTTGGTCAGTTTCTAAGAACAAGTTGAAGAGCTTCTAAATAAAAACGAAATATCAAGGAATACGATATTGTGTGCAAGTGGTATGAAACTCTCAAACTTATTAATGATGAGATGACAAACTCAATCTTTTTCAATTTGCCATATTTGTAAGTAGTTGAATTGTCTATGTAGTGATATATAGAACTGTTACGCCAATGTATAAATTTAGTTTTCAACTATTAAATACTATGAGGAAAATTTGTCAAAAATTACCTAATCATATCAACTTTTTGTAAATACCTTATAATTTTTTTGTCACAAACTACCTTATATAATGTTTTTACTTATTTATTGCAAACCACTACCTGATATTGAATTCCGGACTATTGACCTATTTTGCAGTGTTGACCCCTACATGACTTGAACATGACCATTTTCTTTTTCTTTTTTGTCCTATTCCCTCTCTCTAAAACTCCATTAAAAATACTCCCTCTGCTTTTTTTTATTTGCTACATTTGATTTCTATTAATGACTTGACCGATTATTTTGATTATTTTATAAGTAAAAATATAGTCATGTGTGATCTTGTTAGATTCGTCTCGACGTGTAGATTCATAATATCAAATTTTTATAATTTTTACTTAAGCGAAATAAGAGATATTAAGAGTTAAATAATGCTTTGAAAACCGTGCAAGTCAAATGTAGCAAATAAAAAAAAGCAGAGGGAGTAATAGTGATATTATTGGCTTTAATTACAATAAAGTGATTAAGTTGCAACATTTTCAATGCACAATATGAATAAAATTAAATGACTCGTAATTCCTTTGTTTTTGAACCAAATTAACAACACCTCTTGATTGATCATAAATTCGTAATAATTCTCACCTTCACCTGAAAAAAATTATAACGATTTTGCACCGCTTGACAAAAGTTTGGGACACAACAACTCAGGGCATTGCTCAAGTCAGTCACTAGTTTAGTTTTAGAAAAATAATCTAAAACTAACTTCCTCCATCCCACTTTATTCCTTACACTTATCGGAAACTTAGTTTAATTAGATGATAAGTTGTTTAATATCAAATGCTATACTTCCTCCGTTTTTTAAAGAATGTAATATTTACACGCTATCCAATACACTACTTTGATCCTTAATATCCTTAATTTGTATAAGTAAAAATTATAAAATGTTGATATTATGAAAGTGTAGATTCAGACGAATCAAAAAATAAGACTCCACTTGACTATACTTTTCTTATACATTATTTGTGAAAGAATATGAGATAAGGTTGATAGATGAACAGTGGCGATAATGCAAATGTAGCATGCATCCTTTAAAGAACGGAGGAAGTATTATTCAAAATTTAGATGTGATATCAATTAGTGGAGTATTACTTTATTTAGTGGAGAGATAATGGAATGTAGAAAGATTTAAATAATAGCTAATGATTAATATCGAAAAATAGAAGTGTAAAGAATAATGTGATCTAGCAAATGAATATAAAATTCTAATTAAAGAGTACTGCAGAACGAAGGAAATATTTTTTTATAAATATATATTATGACAAATACAACATTTTACATAATGACATTTCTTTTCATACATTAATAAAAGAATATGGTCAAAATCTGGCATAAAGACATGCAGTGTATGCATGTAGAAGCTACGTGTTTCATCATTCACGAGCCCAACTTTGGAACTCTTCCATGAGAGGTAATCCTTGTAACATCTCATCAATATCAGCCGTCGACAAGTAAGTGAAGCCACCATCAATGTCGCCGCTACAATCAACAAAATTATTGCTTCCATGGCTAACGCCGCCGTCACTAGGTTGTCGTTGTGGTTGCAGCTCTAGCCCGGGATCTACCTTATTACGCTTCTTACCACTTAGAGAAAAAGCGTAAGAAGGCCCTTTAACCCATGCAACAGAAGAGTTCTTTCCCGTTAAGCTTTGCACCATAGATTTGAAGTCATTAGCTTCAACTACAACATGACGGGTTCCAATAAATGTTACCTTTGTAGGCTTAACATTGTTACCCTTTTCATCCATATTGTATTGTATTAATAATTATTCTCTTGTTTTTCTTTAATTTCTTTGTAATAATCTTTTATTGTTGTTGTTGTTGTTTTGTAATAACCAAGTTTGAGGAGATGAAATATATATATGGATTGGTGGCAGGCTATCAATTATTGCGCACGTACGTTTGCGCGGGTCTGATTTATCATGAATTAAGCTACGTATACCGATAGAGAGACGAAGTTGGAGTTGACCAACATAAGAAAATCATGCAAAACTAAGGTGTTCACGATTGACGAGATAACTTCTTTGTTGGTCAGTTTCTAACAACAAGTAGAAGAGACGTTGAAAAGGCCAGCCTTTTTCCTAGCAACAAGTTGCACAAAGGTTTGATAGGTACGACCGTACGAATATAGATAGTACGAGGGCTGGTAGTACGCCACATAAATTAAAGTCTTGAATTTGTTACTCAAGATGAGGGGCATTTTCATAATTTTCTTCTTTTCTTCCTGTTAAATTTCGTGTTTAGGGAGGAAGAAAGGAGAAAAGATTGAGGTCAGCCATTGATGACTTAGAGAGAGCTTGAAGAGTGTAGAGAGAAAGAGAAATGAAACGTGTGTTATTATGATGTAAGAAGTAAAAAGTGAAGTGTTAGAATATTACAACCTACCTATTTATACTAATTACAATAGGTAACCAAACTAATGTTAGAATTACGTCTAACAAACTAACTAACAATACTACTAAACTCTTAACAACCTAACTAACAACAATAACTAAATCTTAAACTCCAACACTTCCCTCCTTTCGTAGTTCACTATCATCATTTCACCAATTATTGGTTATCAATCTAGTGGCGTCGACGACCACCATAATTTGGGCATTACCATAATTATCAAGTCAAGTTGACAACCATAAACATTACCGAAAATGTTTGGGTGATTCTATAGGGTTTAAGGGTTGGTAATGTAACAGTCACGAGAGAGATAGAGTAAAAATCATATTAAATTCAATAATTTAAAGAGACAAAATGTCATTATAACTATGCATTCATTATGTTTTCTCTCTATCTCTTTCATAAAAATTGTCAACCGTTCGAGTCACTCTAATGCCAGACATAATCTCGTCAAAGCATTCCAATTTCCAATATTTATATTTGGTTGCCATTATTTATTTTACTATATGTCGGAATAAACGCTATTTGACTACCACTCTAGCACAATAAACTCAACACTTGCGATATTATTAAAATAAATGTCATGTCGTTGAGAAAACAATAATGTTAATTATACAAATATTTCATGAGAATATTTTGGTTTTATCTTTTGTCTTAATTTTATATTATATTGTCTATCTTTTCACATGGTACAACCGTATCTATACCCATTAAAAAGCCACAAGTCTGGTTACTGTTCTTAGGAACAGTGCTTTGACGTCTTTGCCCCTCTCCTTGAATGATTCCACATTCCTGCCCTTAGTTCCCTCCAACCTTGCTTGAATGTGTTTCCCCTTGCTTCAATTCACAGTTCACACCTTCTCTTCCTTCCTGGTTTTCCTCCAAGCCATTCATCTTCCCTTCTTCCAAAGAATAGCAAGATCAACAACGGCGAAGAACGACAAACGCATTTTGCCGATTTTATCTACTTTTGCAACTCTTCTCTCTTCCAACTCTTCGATATTTCTCTCTCTCTTTCATTCATTTCGTGGTAAGCTTAGCAATTCCTCTAATTTTTTTCATCATTTATGTTGTTTATAATTTCAAGTTTCAGTTTTTTTTTTCGTTAAAAATTCTCCCTCTCATGTCGTTTATGTCGATTCTCATTTTTTTGTTTCGAATTTTAGGGTTTTAGCTTGATGAAGTGAGATTGATTGTCAAAGAGGATATTCTTTTGCCGCTTTTTTTCATTCACCCAACTATTTAGTCGACTAATTTCTAGGGCTAGGGTTTGTCGGAAGCTTTTTCCGATCATCAAACATGGCGACGTAAAAGTTACGGAATTTGAGTCGGCCTATTGATGTTCTTCGCGCCGACGCCATCAGTTGCCGATTTCTATGGCACCTGGATCTAAAGAACAGGTAACTATTTCTTTCTCGGTTTTCTTGCAACAAAGATTCGTTTGATTTTACTCGCTTGAGTGACGACCGACGAGTGAGTGCAATGTTGTGCGCTTTTGTTTTACCGGGTTTTTTTAATGCTTGTGATTTTGTGGCGTGATCGAGCAATGCTTTTGTTGATTTATTATGTTAATGGATATACATTGGTTAGTGTTGCATTTGAGAGCACTTAAGTTTGATTTATATGTTGCTTTGCCATGTGAATGTATTGTTATGTACGCTAATTTTATAGAGTTATTGGATATTAGAATTAGATAGTTGAAGTTGTAGTTTGGTTTTTCTTGTTGGAATTCGCTGCGTTTGTTAGATGATCCCCTTCATTTTCTCTCTCCCCTCCTCTTTATTTTCGACCGGCCCCTTTCTATAAACTTCATAAAAACACGAACGCCAACTCAAGTTGCTAGCCACGCTCGAAGTATTATCTTCAAAGGAGTAATCTCAATCGTTGTAGATCTAGCCTTTTTGATATCACTACCGATTTAGAATTGAATAAACCGCCAAAGCCTCCGATACATTAAGCGGTGGGAGCAAGTTTCTTCTCGCGAATACGCCACTCAAATCCATCTCTATAATCCAATTTGATGTAGCCTGGTTATAGTTATGGCAGCATTTGGGAATTGACGAGTCCCTTCTTTCGTCCGACAAACTTGTCCACAGAGAAGAGCATTGCTTGGAATCGGATATTCATCCCTCCAAGAGTCGGCAGGTGAATATACTCGAAGATAAAACGCGCTTTCCCGGATACAAGGCGTGCCCGGTTTTGAGATCTTATATTCCACATTCCGACATTGTCCGGTGGCATATAAACCTGCAGTCCATGACTTTGGGTAGACTCGTTAAAAATCCATGAAGCATCGAATAAGATTCATCCGGACTAGGTGTGTACAAAATGATAGGGCCATATATTTGCTTGGGTAAATCAATACCGCACACCTTGCATCTTGAAATCGCATCTCTTAAATTGTAGGACGATCTCGCTAGCGAGATGACCGCCTCCTCCATCCATTCTCGTTTAAATTCACATATCATAGAAGTCAAATAATATACTCGATGTTCAAACAAGTTCGTATTGCCGATTGGTGTAAAAAAGACAAGTCTTTGACAAATTAATTATTTTAAAAAAAAGTGGGAAACACTATTGCTACATAAAAATAGCTAAGTTTTTATGATGCCGTAGCCGTATTTCTATTTCTTACCAAATTGTCAACCAACTTCTATTTTCTATACCAATACGTTGCTATAATGCAAGGAAATTTTATCTTGCCAATCCGCCAAACCCTCTATTATTACACTTATATGGCAATTCGACCGGTTCCTACTAATTATGAACTCGAAGTAAAATGAACTTCTTACCCTACAATAAAGAGAACATGGCCGTCAATATGCCAAGACCGGACGAGTCTTCGGGGTTCTCAAACACGACTTCAACAAATGCTCGGTAGTCGGCAACCATGATGGAAGTTTGCGCAGATAGCCACCACCGTAGTAGGACTGTTTGGAATGCTTCCAAGAGTGAAAACACCCGATATTTTGAAGTAGTCAACAAGCTTCAATGGTGTATCTCGCTGGGATGAAAGATACACCATTCACTTGCGTATCTCTCGTTTCCTCGTTAATTACTTGGAGCGAGAATTTGCTAGCTGATGGTACGTGTGGTATTGATCATTCCATAATGATAGGAGCCTTGAGGGTTAGGCCTCGGCCCACCGGCCGTTAAATTTTGCACGACGGATCGGCATGGTTAAGAGACCAATCAATCCGAGTGGTGGGCCCCCTAGGAGGAAGACCCGAAACACTAGCCGCCGAGTTACTATAGTGGAGAATGGAGGTGGTAGTAAGTACGTCGGTGGTGAAACGGGATGAAACAACGACGTAGTAATCCCGTGGAGGTTGATCCATTGTAACTAGGATGGAGTATGATTGTCCCAAATGAACATCAAGGGAAGAATAGGTATTCGGAGAGTGTGGTCTCCCTCTCGTCTCTACAAGTATGAATTTGTGTCCGTCAATTCTAAAGTTGATTGAAGTTGCTATCCCGACATTAGATATCCCGAACTCCGTATGTTTTTCCCGTTACCAAAACAATCACCCAATACCCAAGAATAAACCACATTATTTTCTAAGAATTCCGATTTCGATTTTTTTGCTATAAAGGTTGTTGCAAGTCAATCAAATAATCGACAAATCAATAACAATGGAGTTTCGAATCTTCACCTCCACAACAAGAACCAATTCAAGCGGTGGGAGCCATGAAATCAATGAGCAAACTGCAAAGTGGAATTTAGTGTTCTTTTCTATTTTGCAATTGATCAAGAAATTCCCTTTTCTCTGCCTTAATATTCAAAATCAAGATTTAGTGAAAATTCTATTGTGGAATCTGCTTAATTTCTTATTTTTTATTGTGTAATATAATAACCTAGATTCTATTAATTACAATCTAAAATTCAAAGAGTGTGTCAAGTGGAGGAAGCTTCCTCATCTCAAGTTGGATTCTCCTTAAAAACAAATTACTCCGATCCCACCTTACTTACCGTGTTAAATTTTCACTTATTTTTATATTTAATGATGCGAAAAATCGGCCCATGGTTGAGCAAGAATATCGCGAGAGAAGACAAGTATGAGATGAATCTCATGGTAAGGATCTAAGAGAAAAGTTGTAAGTGTGAATTCTCTATTTTTAAATTAATATTTATGGTTATATAATTAATTCTATTGGTTAAATACAGACACCGCCTTCTGCAATTGAGATCGTCACTGAAGAGGGAGGAAGAGATGGCGGAGATGAGAAGTTGCCAAGTCGGTGCCACTTCTATTTTTGTCGATCACTTGATTAGGTATTTAATCTATCAAAGTAGTATTAATGGCTAATAGTAATTGGATACCAAATAATTGGTTGTCGAATTACTTTGTGGTTGTTTACCTGGTAAGTAATTGTAGTATTGTTAGTGAGCAATAGTAACCATTTACTTTTCAAGTATAAATGTATAATCATGAATTATCAAAAAAAAAATTAAATGTATAATCATGGTTAAGCTTTACATTGCATGTTGCCTGTGAACTGCCTTTTTGAGGTACAGATGTAATCATGATCAATTTGATATCCAAATTTTTATATCCAAATATCCAAACTTGGTACTCCACATATTCATTTAATCAATTTTATATCCAAATTTTTGATTAACTTGAATATTAAAAAGCCATTTTGCCTCCTAGATATACTGGATTTGCTAAAGGAGTGTACAATTTGGGAAATACACTTCTTTTTTATGTTGAGGATTTGATTATTGAAGTTTCGTGTTGAAATTTACTAAATACTGAAGTACTAATTTGTTTTTTGGTGGGATTTTTTTGTTATTAGCCTTAAAAATACTCATGGCCCCTCCTTTTTTCCGAAAAGCTGAATATATGTCATAGTTTGGGATTCTATACTATTATGGATGCTTAAAAGAAGATTGTTTCGAGTAACTTTCAAAGACACATGTTGATGGGTGGAATTGAAACCTTTTGTGCAAAAGGAAGAAACAAGAGGAACATAAAGAGATGAGGGAAAATTGGAGGAATGCAAGAGATGAAGGGAGCAAGTGGAGAAAGGAGAGCTACAAGAGAGATAGAAGTTGTGACGACAACTTCACTGGTGGCAAATCAAGAGTTAAAAAGATCAAGGGTCAGATCATTTCCCATCTTAATCTTTTTTACATGTCAGATCATTCCCATGCAATGGGATCATGCAAAATAATGTCTTCAGGTATGATATATAATCGAGTATATAAATGGTCGATAAGGGTCATGGTGAGGCCAAATTAGTGAATAATATGCTTGGAGAATCTTACACCAACTCATCTAAGTATCTTGGGTCTGGTCCTTTGTTTCGTAAATAATTTTATATAGTCGATTCTATATGAATGATTTACTCAACTCAGTTACATTTTGGAGGACATATTGCGTAATGCATGCTTACATTTCTATTGGTTTGATTGGAGTGGAATTTTTTTACACTTATAGGGGTATATAGTCTAGATGTGCAAAAATTGATTTCTTGAGAATATGGATGGACTTCCCTGTGCCCTGATTTGCTTTATTCCTTACTTTTTCCTCCTTCTAGATTTATTTTTTGTTATGCTTAGGAGTATGTATATGTAATTATTCTATGCAACTATACTTCTAAACTTTTAGATTAATACAAGATCACAACCTGCCAAGATCTTTATGTATGTATTTTTCTTCTTTGTATCTTAAACTTATTAAAGGAGAGGACTTGCCAAATGCTTAGGAATAGTGTTTTGAGTGAAAAAGTATTCAATTTACTGTTTATGTGGCATTCTTGTAGTTATTGCAAAGTTTGGGGGTATTTTCACACCGACGTCCCTTTATTCAAGTCGTTTGATCTCTCAAAGTATAAAGCAATAACTTTGATTTTATTTTATGCAATATGGTGGGTAGGTTCCAGCATACTGGCACCGCTTGCGATGGCCGGAGTCCGACTTCTCCTGTCGCGTCACCGATGTTGTCGTCAACCGCTGTTTCAGCACTAATTTTAGGGTTTGATATATTTGAGCAATCGCAACATTAACATCAGAGACAGGTTAGGGGTTTAATGCTTGACTTGTTATTTTTCAATTTTGGATTTTGGGATGTTTGGGTTGTTGGTGATAACATTTCCACTCTCGTTTCAAATGGGTACGGTTCAATTTTGTGATTCAAGGTGTTGATTAGTTTTTTTAAAGTTTTTTATGCTAATATTGGATAGTTTCTCAGCTAGGCTATGCTAATTTTGGTTTTGAGTCGTTCTTGGCTTGTAATTTGTTGCATTTTAACTCTTTTCTAGCTCAAATTTGTGGTTCATTGTAAAAAAAAATACTGCTGTTAATGTTAGAAGGGTATCCAATGGGTTCTGATTACTTTTGTTCCGTGTTGGTTGATAGTATTTAACTATCAATTTCGGTTCTTTTTTGTTCAAGGTGCATGGTTACTTTTTTGTGTTAATCTTTTTGGGCCATGTAAGATAGGGTTATTGTGCTGTTTCACTTGTCTTACTTAATACGGTTATTTCACCAAATACCCTTGACAAATAAATTTATTCACCAAATACCCCCACTTTTTTTCGAATTCACAATATACCCCTGACTTTTAAAAAAATTCACCAGATACCCTTATTGACTAACGGAGTTAACTCCGTTAGTCATTAACCCTAATTAATCCTAAAAAATCCTAATTAACCCTAAAAAAACCCTAATTAAACCTAACTAAACCCTAAGTAAACCTAAAAATCCTAACTCTCTCTCTCCCTAACCCAACCCCACCCCCCCCAACCCTAGAGCCACCACCCCACCACCCAACCCCACCCCACCACCCCCCCCCCCTCCCCAAGAGCAGCCCACGCAGCCCCCTCCTCCCCTCCCCCCCCCACCCTAAGACACCCCACACATAACCCCTCCCCGCAGCCCCCACGCAGCCCCCTCCCCCTCGACCTCCCTCACGCCTCCCCTCCCCCTCCCCCTCCCTCCTCCCTCCCCTCCCCCTCCCCCCCTCCCCTCCCTCCCTCCCCCCCTCCCCGCCGCGCCTCCCCCTCCCGACCACCCCTAGCCCACCGCGCCTCCCCTCCCTACCACCCCAGCCCGCATCCCCCTCCCCTTCCCCCAAGAAATCGGTTGCCCCACCCCTCCCCTTCCCCGCGAACTCGGTCGCTCCCCCTCCCTCTCCCCGCCGCCACCCCCAGCCCCACCGCGTCCCCCCTCCCCATCTCTCACCCCCGAATCCGCGCGTCTCCCCCTCCCCCACCCCTTCGAAGAGAATCTCGTGTCTCCCCCTCTCCCACCCTCGTTTCGGCCCCAAAAAAAACGGAGGAGGCGACACTCTCCCACCATTGTTTCCGCCCCGAAAAGAAACAGAGGAGGCGGCACTCTCCCACCGTCGTATCCGCCCTAAAGAAACGGAGGACGCGGCATAGGAGGGGGTTGTGGGGCCGCCGACGAGAGTGAGGGAGGAGGGGGATGTGGGCCGCCGACGAGAGTGAGGGAGGAGGAGGGGGACGAGTGCGCCGGCGAGAGTGAGGGATGGGGAGGCGCCTGGGGGCAGCGTGGAGGAGGGGGAGGGCCATGTGGGGGGGGGGGAGGGGCCGCGTGGGAGGGGGGGGGGGGGGTCGGGGTTGGGGTTAGAGGGGGTTGGGGTTGGGGGAAGGAGGCGAGGTTGGGTTAATTAGGTTTTAGGATTAATTAGGTTTAGGGTTAGTTAGAGTTTTAGGGTTTTTAGGTTTAATTACAGTTTTTTAGGTTAATTAGTTAATTAATTAACGGAGAACTAACGTCCGTTAGCCAAAAAGGGCATTTTTGGTATTTTTTGAAATGTCAGGGGTATCTGGTGAATTTTTTTAAAGGTCAGGGGTATTTGGTGAATTTTGAAAAAAGTGGGGGTATTTGGTGAATAAATTTATTTGTCAGGGGTATTTGGTGAAAAAACCGTACTTAATATCATATATGTATGTGTTTTTTCTTGGTAGACTTAGGCTAGAGAGAGAATGTGAGCTTTAAGTTATCGGATTTTAAGCTTTATTCTCAATAGTATTTAGCTCTAGGATCTACGGTAAATTAGAGGGTTTAATTTCGGTCATCCTCTTGTACTCTTCGGTATAGATTGTAAGCATTTTAAAGTTGATAAGGGTTGCCAAGATCGGGTTGCCAAGGGATCAAACAACACTACAATTAGCTAAAGAAATCTTCTATAAGGATTTTGTTTGTTCTTGAACTAATAGTCATATTTTTTCATATTATGTGTATCGGTACATGAATCTCAATGTGAGTGGTCTATGCATCATGTGATTTTGTTGTTCTGTAGAGGTTTGTTATTTCTTCGCCAGAGGCTGGTTTTTTTCCCCTGACTTTTGTGGTAGAATAACTCGTCAGTGCAAGTATGCTAGAATTTCTTTTGGTTATAAAGACAATATAAGGATATTCAAGTTCTCTTTTTTAAATCAGAGTAAACTAATTTAGGCGTCGTCCAAAGTTATTTCTGGAATTGGTAGGCGGAAATATAGAAAGATGGTTTAGTACTTCCATGCTTCATGTGATTTTGTAGTCCTATCGGGGTTTGTTATTTCTTTGCTAGAGGCTGGGTTTTTTCCTTGACTTTTGAACTTAAATAGTTACTATTTTATGCCAAGCCTTCTTTATTGTGTGTGTGCTCATTGTTATAATGCAACATGAGTTCTTTTATATACCGGTGATGTGTTTTGACTTTTTTTTTCCAACACTATTGTTCACCAGTGAGTTGTTGATTAATTCTGACATGTTTTTGGTGTAACTATTCCCAAACCCTGACAAGATTATGTTCTTGGATGATGACGTGGTAATTCAGCGTGACCTAGCTCCTCTTTCGGCGACCTTGAGGGGAAGGTAAATGGAGCGGTACAGACTTGTAGAGGTGAGGATGAATAGGTGATGTCTAAGACATTGATAAATTATTTCAATTTATCCCACCCTCTCATAGCACAAAATTTGAATCCCGATGAATGTGCATGGGCTTATGGGATGAATATATCTGATCTACGTGCATGGAGAAAGGCAAGCATAAGGTAAAACCATAAAAGCGTTTAGATTATCTTCTATTACATCCTTCTGCATTTTTTCTGATTTGAATTTCCTCTTGAATTCTTTTTGTATCTATATTTTATCTAAATGGAAGGTTGAAAAGAGGAGTTAATTGGACATGTACTTTTCTGGATTATTATGGGTGTCGAGACTTTTACCGTGTCTTCCTTGCTCAGTTACTATGTGTCCGTGATCGAATTGGCTATGTGAGGAATATGAGGGAGCATGGAAAAGAATATACTTCGTCCCGGTTTGTATGATTTTTGTGTGCTTATTTACTGGACCACTGAATCTTATATGGCACTTGCGGAGAATATACTTCATCATGGCTGAATCTACGCTCTAAATGAATATGTTTTCCAGAAGGGGGGGGAACCCTTTTTACTACTTTGCTTTTAGATATGTCACCATTAAAAACCATACATGTTGAATATAGAAACAGTTGGCACATTTTTTCTGATTGCAGCTCGGAAACACCAATGGTACGTTAAATATTTAAATATGTTCCTTCCATCCTCTAAATTTTTCCATGGGAGAGCTAAGTGCATGCGTTGTTTTTGTGACTAATATCTTTACCTACATAGAATCAAATATATGATTCCAGATAAAAAAAACACATTGTGAACATACAAACTGATTTAACTCTGCACCCCAGATGGGATAGTTTCCCTCCAATAATTGAATATCAAACAACAACGAACTGAACTTAGCAAACAAATTAACACATAAAGATCTTATGTCAATATTAGTCTGAATTAACAAGCGCTTTAATTGGCAACATGATTGGGAAGGCTGAAGGCTACAAAGTTGTCGAGGAACTACTCTACACCTCCCATTTCCTGATTGAAGTAGACTCAAAGAAAGTGTGGATGCTGAATGTTATTGTTATGCAGGTGAGTTTACCCAAGGGAGCTGGAACAATTGTTAAGATAGCCGTGCTTGCCCAAGGTATGTGCTTCAACAAATTGTTCGGATTCAGTTGCTTATCAAATGTATGGTGCAGGATTGCATTCTGTACTAAACTACTTTGCTTGGTACCTATAAGGTTGTGATGTCCTTAGAAAAGTCCGTTATGATGAAAAAAATTAGGGGAAATAAGGAAGAGAAAATAGATGTCGGCTATAGAAGATACAACTAGGAGTCAGAAGTTGGTCATCTCTCTTACCCACTAAGGTTGTGCAAAGTGTTGTGTGGTAGAGTGAAGGGTCAAATGTTAGAGTTGTGTTAAGCTGAAGGCCTGCTTGGAGCTATGGTATGTTTCAGTTGTACCCTGTATTCATCATGACTTCAAATTGAGGATATATATCTAGGAAACAAGAATGTATATACTTTGTTGTATACTTATACGTCTTATTAGTTGAGCTCTGAGATGGATTTTATTTTAAACTTGCTTCTATTGGCATGTTTACATTGCGTCTAATGGCTATGTGAGTATCATAGTTCGAAAGTACGGTTTCGGTCACGGTTGCGGTAACGGTCACGGTAATGCAGGAACGGAGATGATGTGGTTGTCGTACCGCTGAATATCGGCTTAAACCATGAAATATCCTTAAAACCCGCCTTAATTTGCGTTTTTTTTACTAGAACTTCTTTAAGTCTCTAATAATCAAAACTTCCCACTAACGTTATTCCCTTTTATTATATTCAGAAAGTCAAAAGGCGTTGTTCAAATTATTAGTTGTGACTAAATTGAACAATCAAGCTATTGATGACGCATTAAGTGGATTACTATTGGTGGAAGCTATCTTACTACATATAGGATGACCAGCTCGG
This sequence comes from Beta corolliflora, assembly GCA_947648045.1. Lineage (NCBI taxonomy): Eukaryota > Viridiplantae > Streptophyta > Magnoliopsida > Caryophyllales > Amaranthaceae > Beta > Beta corolliflora. Next base: position 96,356 of record CANSZD010000412.1, on the reverse strand, counting down.
AATTGGAATGAACTTTACGGAGATCAGCCCAACAGTCAGCTTAAGCTTTGTCGCTTCGTTGTGTTCTTCATATAAAAGTAATATACAACCATTATCGTATTTGGATTCTCATAGTCGGGAGGAAATACCTTCACTCACGACCAACCTAGCATCTTTTGCTACTGATGTGTTTTGCTAATAGGCATGGTTAAGTTCTTGTAATATACAGTATATTAACAATAAGCCAAGGGCAGTTTTGAGGAACATAAAGGCTCGCATGGCTCCATGCTTCTTGTAAAGATCTTTGCCGTATTTTGTAGCTCAACAATAACCAAAACTAATGAGGGTATATGAATATTATATTTTATAATATCTACTTAGCCTATGCTCTTATCTACCAAGTATAGATGTATTTGTTTTGCCCAACTTGATTATACTAATGCTTAACATTTAGTTGTCGGCAATCATTTTTGCTACATTCCAACAACTATAAGACCAAATTTGTGAGTATAAGCATAAACATCTTAGCGCAATAGCTCCACATTCAATATACTAATTACATTTATCTCAATTTAAATATTGTAAATACACTTAAATTAAAGGTAAAATTTCAAAAAACTACCTTTTATAACTAACTTTTTTCAAAAAACTACCTTTTATAAAATTTCTTTTAAAAAACTACCTTATATAACAAATTTATCTCAATATACTACCATTTTATGTTTATATTTAATAATAATCGATAGATAACAATCGTCGTAGGTGTTGCTGCCGGTGGGGTAGCGAGAAAAGAGGAAAGAAACGAGAGGGGAAGAAAGAAAAGCAATTTATGGTGACTCAATTATTAGTGATTAAACCCCATTAGTGGTAAAATGGTAGTATATTGAAAGGAAATTTATTATATAAGGTAGTTTTTTGAAAGAAAATTTTTAAAAGGTAGTTCTTTGAAAAAAGTTGATTATAAAAGGTAGTTTTATGAAATTTTTCCTAAATTAAATGATAACAATAATTATTTGGCTCAAATAGTTACATCCAAGGTTGTTAAAATCGCGATTTGAATCGTACAATCTTACGATTTTACGATCTAATTTTCGTTAAACGATTTAAATCGCACGTAGAATCGCTTTTGAAGAAAATCGCATGTAGAATCGGTCAAAATCAGTAAAATCGTTAAAATCGTAATTTTTAACCGATTTTACCGATTCTGTTTTTGGTCCATTATACTGAATCGCACACTGCACACACGAATCTAGCTGGGTATTCTTTCTCTCTCCTTCGGTTCTTCTTCATTTCTTCTTTGGTTTTTCAGGTCCAGCAGGCGACGAATTGGGTGGTTCCGGAAGATCAGGACCTGGCAGATTCGGTATTGGGTCCGGGGGTGGAACAGGCGGATTAATTTCTGGTTCATTTGGGATGATGAACTCGTTTGGAGTCGTCGAAATTTGCGGCATCTTAGGCGGTGTTGATGGGTCCACCTCTCGAGTACGCCTCGAAGGGAACTCCGGCGGTGTCGTAAACGTTGACATGGGCGTGCTGGCAGTGGTGGCTCGAGGTGGCAGGATTAATGTAGGGTGGGAGTTGGAGTTGGAATGTTCTTTGTTTATGAGATTGTATTTGTTGGAGGAGATAGATAGTGGACATGCATGAAGATGATGAGGGGCTATTTTTAATATGGAAGGTGAATAAAGTGGGATAGATTTCTTGAGGAAGAAAGTGATGAATTAAGATGAAGAAACACGTGGACTTTACTCGTTTATTCACAACATATTGTACTCTTTAGTGGGACTATTTTATTTCATTCTATGGAGAAACGTTCGTGGGCTTATTCCATCTACATATCTGGAACAGCCTTGTAGAAGTCACAACACTTTTTTTATTAGAGACAACTATTGTGTTTGTATTTTTGTTCAACTTTAATTTCATTGACGGCGTCCTTTTTCATCTCATATCATTACGGATAAAATTGAATTTTTAGTGTCGTCCATTGAAAAAATAGGTAAACAGTTTACATATTTTATCATAGAATCTTATTCCCGCAAAATTCGTAGAATCTTACGATTTTACGATTCGATTTTACGAACAGATTCTGAGTGGCCCTTCCGATTTAAAGTAGAATCGCGATTTTGACAACCTTGGTTACATCATAGATCTTATTCATCAAATTTTTCTACCTTGGGGACGGCGTGCATATACTTCTTTCATTGATACTTTAAAATAGCTTAAACTCATTTCACTGATATTTGCATAGATCTATGCATAATTATTTCCGCTTTCTTGGGGGCCGCGCGCGATAGTATTGTAATACTTTTTCTCTTAATACTTTTTCAAAAAAAATGTTACTATGAGCAATTGCCTATTCCTATTAAAAATGAGCCATGTTTTAAAACTACATAGGACCCTTTGTTTTAGGAAAAGTTACCGTGAGCAATTTCCTCTTGATAATTACATTATAATTATACCTTGCAAGAAATAATTACATTCATTCTTACAAACACAAAACAAAAATTACATTATGAAGAATTTGACGCCTTTAAATTACTACTAATAACATTATACCGATCTTAGAATTCATATAATTGTTGGAAAATGTTTCACAATAATTAAATAGATGAAAAAAGTCGGTTTTTCGATTAACTGTTTACTCAAAGATAATAACCGTAACCGTACCGTTTAACCGTTACTTTTATCGGTTCGGTAGTCGTACCGTTAAACCTTTTTTCATCGGTATAATTAACACCCATTTGGACCGGTTTTTCGGTTTTGGTTTTTTATGAACACCCCTGACTATATGCATAGGAGTATATGTTATGCAATCTACTTAACTTTTGTTCTTAACTACCAAGTTCGAATGCCTTCGTTTTCTCTTATCCGATAATGCTAATGTTTAACATTTGGTTGTCCGCAATTATTGTTGCTACCTTCAATAACCCACTGCCTAATATAAACTAAGCTCTTTTGCTGCTAGGCATGATTTAATGATTGTAATAGATATGGCAAATTAGAGAAGGCACCAAACCTTGGGCAAATTTGGACCCCAAAAAGGGTTTGCACTAACAAAGCATATATGTAATATAATCTAATAGCCTTATTATCTTACCTACACGTTCATATACTTTGAAATGTCGTAAATTAATTTCACTGATATTTGCATAGAACTATTCATAATAATTTTTGCTTTCTTGGGGGGGCGCGCGATAGCGCGTGGACCAACAACTAGTAAGGATAAAAGGTTAGGACACTTCTTTCAAGGAATAACCTAAAAAATCAAGAAGAACGAAATGATCTAAGGTAGGATCAACAACGTCAATCTTGGCAACAGAAATAGTGTGACCTTTGTTTAAAAGATAGCTAGTTTGCTACTTTGTTGGCTTCTCGAAAATTGTAATGAATGAAGCAAACATTATTCAACAGCGACCTGATGTCATCAATGAGAGTTTTAATAATCTATGGACAAGAACAGGCCTTGGAGTTTCGAGATACAACCTGAGAGGCTTGGATGTTGTAAAGTTGATCGAGCTAGAAGGAAGTCATTTCTTAGAACCCTAACTTCAGCAACAAGAGCTAGCAAGAGTATGACCAAACTAATAGGTCTGGTTGCAGGGGCGGACCTATTAAGGGTCATGGGTGGCCTGGGTCCTCCAAAAATTAAAATAAAATATAAAAAAAGAAATTTCCTTTTTGCGCATCAAACGACTGAATAAGAAACAAAAGCTGTTGCTTTGGAATGGAGAACTAAATCGAGGAATCGGAATCCTACCTCTTGCGAGTTGACCTCCGTCAGTGACTGTTCACTTTAAAGTAAGTGGGAGCGAACCTTCCCATAGTGTATCGGCGGAGTCAAGCTCCCTTCCTCCAAGAATTGAATCAGAAAGAGCGGATCTTGTCACTTCTGAATATCACCTTTCAAAATGTCCTACGCCTCCCTCGGTTCACGTCAAAGCCCATCGCGCAGCATAAGACACGACAAAAATGAAAAGACTAAGGTAAAGTCTGGTCCAGTGGTCCGTGTTAATACTACAATGCTCATGAATACATAATTGGGCACGGTTCGATCCTTCTCGCTCTCATTTCATGTGATCTTTTTACTATTTTTCTTCTTTCTTTTCCATCCATCATTTTTTCCTTTCCTTTATTCTGTTTTCTTTCCATCTTTTTTTCCTTCTTTCTTTTTTCTTTTCATCATAGTTAAAGACTAAAAAGTCATTTATATTCTTGTGTCTAACCCAAAATATTCAACCATTGACTTCCATATCATATATTTTTAACGATTCACTATTCTTTGTCAAATAAATGTGAGAATTTTACTATATTAAGACATTAATATGGTCAAGTTTATGTATTTGGGTTATAAAAGTTAAAGTATCCCTTTAGAAAAAAGAAGTTAAAGTGCTATATATGTTAAAAAATTAGATAGAATATGACTAGAACATAATGAAACTATTTTTTTAATAGCTGACATGAACAGTATAAAGTTTTAGTTTCGTCAAATTCGAAACTCGATTCTCATTGTCAATATGTGTCATGAAATTATTGTTCTAATTCTTTATTATTCTCACTATGTTCTTACATGGTTTAGTTAGGACCCCCAAACTTAAAATCTTGTATCCGCTCCTGCTTGGTTGCCAAAAGGTGTCAAGAACAACTATGGTTAATAACTCCAGTGGCAACAAAGGAACCAATGACAGAGACACAGAGTCATCAAAATTTAGTGACTAAACCCCATTATGAAGTCTATTATGAAGTCTATAATACATTCATTACATGTGTGATTTGACCAAGCCAGCCATACGACCATATAGTGGGCTTGCCGGTTAAAATATCAACGCAATGGTCCAAAAATCCAAACTAAATGAATGTGAGGCTGTGAGCTACGGTGAGTTGTGGTCCATCCAAGAATAGATGAGGAGTAATAAGAGCGAAATAAATTTTTTTTATTAGGAATAAAGATAATTGGTCCGAAAAAACCTAAAGCAGCTTGGCTACCTGTAGAGGCACACCCGTTCAGAGGATGGGATACGAGGCCAACAAACCACAGACAACAATGCGCCTAAAGACCCATTGCCACCACAAGTGAATGCCCCAACATATTGTTGGGATGAGGATTCGAACCCTGGGCCCATATCCTGGGCTATAACCGCTATTTGAATACACGACCCGAAACCCATTTTCACCCGAAAATAATGACCCGAAAGAACCGATTCCCCCGAAAGAACCCGACCCGACCCAAACCCGACCCGGAAGTAAATAAACCCGAACATGAGCCGAACCCGGATATGCCCGACCCGAAATAACCCGACCCTAATTAACCCGACCCGAAAGTTGTCATATTAGTTACTTTTTAATCAAATTTAAGGAAAAATTTATCATGAAATACTATATATGAGTTAGCCATTGCCTATTAATTATTTCACTAGCTCTTATTAATCTTATATGTGTGTTTATTTATTTGCTAGATTAGAAACCCGATTTAACCGACCCGATCTAAACCAACCCGTTTAACCAACCCGAAATTTCATGGACCCGTAATGGACCTGTACCCGAACGGACCCGACCCGAACGCAACCCGAAAACAAAGATGACCCAATTTTGACCCGATCCGTAATGACCCGACCCGTATGACCCGTTTGCCACCTCTAGTGGTACTCCACTGAGCTACCACCTCTCCCTCCGAGCAAAATAATTTTTATGCCAGTAGGCAGTAAGAAAACAATAAATTGTCAAAAATAATCTCAAGTTTGCGCCATCTTCCACCATTAATCCTATGTTTCTTTTATCCGAGAATAATCTCAAGTTGGCATGCTGTCTTCCCATATTGGTCTCCTTCCTTTGGTGACCTGCTCAACAGGTAAAAATGTCATGGGCCCCACTATGTTTTATTTATTTTTATTTAAATGTTGATCCATTTCCGTCGACAAAAAAGGAAAAAAAAATGAAAGGGAAAGAACATGTGCTCACTTGAATAAAAAATAAGTAGTAACACAAAACAAACTTATACAAACAAAAAAAAAATCTAACAACAAACCCACACATAAATTCTTAAATTTGTGACCTGGTGCAATCATTACCAAACTCATAAATTTCAAAAATTCAAACCAACAAAGAGATATAATTAAAAATAAAAAAAAAACTTAAAATATAATTTAAATTATAAAAAACTTAAACCAAAAGAGATATAATTAAAAATAAATAAATTTTATACATGAGGCCTACGATTTTTACCTACTAAGCAGGTTATCCTTGGAGTCGGAACAGTATTAGAAGATGACATGCGAACTCGGGATTATTCAGGGAAAAACGATACTTGAGATTAATGGTGGAAGACATCCCAAACTTCAGATTATTTTTGACAATTTTTCTGAAAAAATAAACCAATTTATTATAAAAAGGAATAAACACTATACTTACCATATCATTCGCCTAGCTGGCCAACATAAATTTATATGAAAAAAAATGACGCTACATATAATTTTTCGATTTTTCTAACCTACGCACCTAGTGCATAGGTTTAGTTATTTGTTTTTAACTTTATTCAACAAAATTGATAAATATAACATAGTTAGTTAAAGATCTTATTCTCATAATAGGAATTAGATATCAATTAGCTATGTCATATTTATCAGTTTTGTTGAATAAAGCTAAAAACAAATAGCTAAACCTATGCACGAAGTGCATAGGTTAGAAAAACCCGTAATTTTTATCTAACTTTGCAAGGACATCCATTGGCATTTCCAATAACGGTAGTACTTAAATTTATGACAAAATCACAAGGCACTTATATATAAGCTCTTTATTTGAGGAAACATAATCTGCATTGGACAAGTTAATTCATTTCAGCTACTTTCTCAACTATGTTTGCAAATTATAGCCTGATGATAATGACCAAACATAGTACTAAACATTATCAATTGCGAAGAAAAAAGAACTATATGGATCTTATGTCCCACATGACATCTTATCTCGCATTTTTAAGACTTCTCATTTTGCCACCTCCCAGTTAAATTATTTAAGGTACTTGTGATTACATATTGACGACATAGCAAGGTTAAAAGGTAGTGAAACACAAGGTAAGATATTATATGGGGCATATGATCTCGGCCGGAAAACAATATGCATGTTTGATTAAGATATCATAAAAATTATATAGACAGAATTTGCAAAACATTGAAACGATCATAACTTATAAGTAAAACAAATGGAGTAAAAACAAGTATATGTAAGTATGTAACCACAAGTCCACAATAAATTTCCATCCAACATCATGTAATTCATGTCGTATTGTCATCAAATATTATAGAGAAAGGGGGAAGGGGGGGACATGTACACTGTAATATGCATCTGTTCATAAACTCAAAGCTTGCTATGCACAAAAAAGTTAAAGAAAACTTACTTGGTGAGATCGTACCATCATCCACTCAGTATATTTTCATTAGCCCGCAAAACTCCCACATCAAAAGGCCAAACGCAGTCAATTAATATCATCAAGTTACAGCAGAAAAGAGTCAAAAGACCACTGCACTGATCTAGTGATCTGTACATTTGTACATGAGGTACCTCCCTAACATTTTAGTTACAAAAATAGGAGCAGAGCAAACAAAAGGGAGCCTCGGGCCTCTGCGAAGAAGATGGATCCTACTCAAGTAAATTACTCAAATACTGTCTATATCATATTGTGATCAGACATATATATATATCTCTACTTGATTGTTATGTAACGATTGGTACCATGTTTTGACCAGTGGTCCTTCATATCCACAGGAATAGAGAAATCAAAACCTTCCAATGCCAGCCGACTCAGCAACTTAGAGAACACACTTCCGCTCATTTTCCGACCACCCAGACGAGCATAACGCTTGTTTGGAGCAGGTGGGAGAGGATAAGCCGATATGGTGGTCGTGCAACAAGATGACTGCCAACCCCCGGTCCCCCATTTGTAACACTGCCGGAAAATTCCAGTACATGAGCAACCAGGAGCTGGCATAATAGAGTCATCATAATCAACTCGGTTTAAGCCCAAACTTTCACCATATAAGTTGTTCCTCACCTTCAAGTGATCAGAAGTCTGTTTCTCTCTCCTCGACTTCGATGCACATCCCTTGCTCTCTTTCATCTTCTTTGGCTGTGGTGACTTGTTACATCCAGATGCAACTGCAGTTCTACAAAAAGCATCAAGAAAATGCATTTCATGTGTGACATAGGATTGATCAGCCAGCCTATTGGTTCCATGTTGAACCCCAGAACACAAGGGTTGTTGTTTCATAGAATTTTGAAGGGCATTCAAAACATTGTCTCTTTCCATTACAGCATCATCACGTTCCTTGATAGCCAAATTTCTCTGTGAAATTGCTGTTTCTCGCTCTTCCAAGGCCCTTCTCTTTTCATGCAAAGCTCTGTTCATTTCTTCAATTGCGTTATCTCTCTCAGCTATGATGTTCAAAAGCTTTCTGTTCATATGCAAAGCATTCTGCTCCTTAGCCTGATGCTGGTACGCCACCATATTCCACTAGAACAAAAAATAGTAGCAACATTATTTTACATAATCTCAATTCACCCAACTCCTGTATCAAGGAGCGAAGACTTATAAACAAGAGAAACCTCGCCATCTACATTATAGTTTCTTACCGGACAACTCTCCCTGATATTATCACACTTATGCCTTGCACCTCCTCGATGCGCCCCCAACATCCATAGCGTATTAAAGTTGATCCTAACCAGAAGTAGAGTTTGTTTCAAGCAAGAAACTAAATTGACATTGCAGGTTACTGGTATACATATCTACAAAAAACACACACACAAAAAAAGGTGAATTTGATTCAAATATAATATTAGTACAAGAAAAAAAGAACACCACAAATTATGCTGAATAGCCTAAAAAAGTAAACACCCTTATGGCGTGGGATCAATAATTTAAGTTCCACATTTAGGTGTTCAAGCATTATTCATCTCTATATAGCTTACTCAATCATGCTTCTATAAGGCATGCCATTCTTTACTGAAGTGATAAAGGTCATGCTTCATCAGCTTAACAACTCATGTGCATCTAATAAGCACCTTACAGCTCTCTTAGCTGAGTTTCAATTTGGTAAAGCAAATCATGAGGCAACAATATTATGGATTATCATCACGCAGAACTTCAGCTCCAATCTACTGTAGACTCGTAAATAGAAAGGCGGTGATTTTATCAACACAGAATCTTGAGTTGCTTCTGTCAACCTTGATCCCTATACTTTGTTGGCACAAGCAATAAATGTCGTATAATTTTGAGACAAGGAGGAAGAATAAGGCAACAAATATGGCTTCATGGGAAGATACAGAGCTCATGCTGATTGCTGACTTAGCAGAATGATTTTTTTTTTATTAAGGTACACAAGGCACAAGCAAGGACCTCAGTTTCCATAATATAAAGTAACAAACAACTTGACCCTACATGTTAAAAACAATGTTCCACTAACAACTCATTCTTCTAAATGAATATCAGCCTTCTGCAACTAAGTTTCAGACTATGGTAACAGTGACTTAACACGATTGACTAAGAAAGATTCCAGGGAACTTTAACAGCTGAAACCATCACCGTAATTCAGTTTATGAATAGATACATTAAGCTATACATAACTCTCATTACACATAGCTAGAAACCAGAACAACTCAGGGGAAGACCAGATAAAAAAAAAGAATCTGCACAAAGGCACAGTTATCAGAAATTGTTATTGCATCCTTGTGAGACTCAAAGGTAAGTGTCTCTCAAAGAATATAAGCTACCAGAAGCAAGTTGAAGTATTCAGGCTTGCAGAATCTTCTTAAAAAAAACATCTCAATTCAACTCAACTCCATAATAACAACCTGTTTGTAATCAACGCCCAGCAATATCCCTAAGGCTATGCTCTCCTCGCCTTAGTTCCACTTATTTGAAAAATAATAAGTTCACGCAAGTCAAGTTCAAGGCAAATAAGTTCAATTTGAGGCCAAGTAGAGCTACCCAAGTTCAATTCACCACGACCATAAGCTCTAAAAAGTTTGAATACGTTCGGAAGAGTTAAATTCATGGCCGATAAGTTCAAAGCTAACAAGTTCGAATAAGTTTAGATAAGTGACAATCAGCTCAAGAAAATGCACCCTAAATATCTTAGGAAACACTACAGAAACCAGCCAAAGACATACAATTCCAACTAAGAGAGAAAACACAGCCATTCTACTTGTCTCAAATTTGTAATCTCCATTCTCAACTCTAATCAACAAGACCACAGACGCAAAGGCTGACTATTATAGCAAACGCTGTTACCCTTTCAGACGATGAAATATAGAAAATCAAGGGTTAAACTTACAATTACCCTCATAAATATAGGGGGAAAAAATTAACCCAGTTTTTACATGACAAATTACTCCTTTAATAATCTTACACTAAACAAAAACAAATGTCCTATAACATCAAATTAACAAGTAATAAACACCCTCTTTTGTTCTAATAATCCACATCCTTTTATCAAACCCACATTGCATTTCAGCTTCTACTAATTAATCAAAGATCAAACAACAAAACCCTCAAAATTTCAGTTTTTTGAACCAAACTAAAATCTGGGTCTTTAAAAGGGTATCAGTGTCAACTTAGTGCTAAAAGGTAAGTAGTGTAAAAAATCTGAAAATGTGAAAGACATGCAAAAAGTAGAGATTGAAAAGGACATACATAATCATTCAATAAAAAGGGTGGAAAGAAAGTAAAATGATACAGTGGAAAGAAGATTCAGTGAAAAAGTAATGGAAGAGAAGAGAAGAGACTAACCAAAATTTGATTAAGATGGTATGATCGGCCTAATTATTCCATCTGAGAACTTGACAAGTATAGCAGTTCAATTTTAAGCCCTTGGGCTGAGAGAACAAGGGAAAGATAGTAGTATTTCGTTACTTCGTTTTGCCTTAAACTTGTGTAAAGTGGGCAGCCCCTTGAATTTTTTGGTTCTTGAAAACCAATAAGTTCAAATGAGGTCTGATTCGGGTTGATTTGTTTCTATTGAAAAGCGCTATCAAAGGAATGTTGCCACATGATATTCTCCAATGTGTCATGTGTGTGCCACATAAATGTTTATGATATCATTTTAAAATATTAACGAGAGTTTAACCACCATTCCACTACAATATTTCAATGTTTAATGTTTTAAAGTAAAACATAATAAAGTCTTATAATTATATGTAACTATAAAGACATAGACAAATTTTTTTTATCTCTAATACTTTTAGTAACGTAATAACATTATCTTACTCCAATTCCATTGAAATTGTTATTTTTAGACCTAATTTCTTAGATTTGTTTTTTTAAAAACAACTTATCATGTCATAACGTCCATTTTTCAATTTCGCACTAGACAGAAAATTACAAAAAAACTAATAAAATCAATTATGAAATTTATGAATAATAATATACTTCCTCCGTTCTTTTTTTAGTGCAGCAATGAGATTTTTACACTATTCACTCACCACCATTTTACTATCTTTTGTGATTTTTACGTAAGGAAAAATATAGTCATGTGGGATCTTGTTAGATTCATCTCGATTTATTCTTTTAAAATATCAAAATTGTATAATTTTTACTAAAAAATAATTAAAAATATTAATAGTTAAAGTTGTGCATTGACAAGCGTGAAAACTCTATTGTTGCAATAGAAAAAGAACGGAGGTAGTATTTGATAATTGTAACTGACCCAGGGCATCGCCTGGGTCAAAATACTAGTGGTTTAATTACAAGGTATGTGATTGGGACATGTTTGTTCAACGCTGTGACATTAAATTAAACATCGAGATTAGGTAAAAGGTAGGTTTTACAACAAATTTCCTTTAAGATTGGTGTTAACAATGCTATTTATAATACTTCCTCCATAACAAAATAGATGTTGCACTTTGAAAATTGCACTATTCACCTACTACGTACATTTGACCATGAACTTTTTAATTTTAAATAAAATCAACCGTTACTATATGATATGTTGTTGGATTCGTCTCAATGCATACTTTCATAATATTAACTTCTTATAATTTTTACTAATACATAATTAAAGTTATTAATGGTCAAAGTACTGCATCAACAAGCGTAATAGTCAAAGTGTAACATCTATTTTGTTACGGAGGAAATAGGTAGTTTCTTTTTGCAAAAGTTTGGTTTATTAGGCCGTTTTTTAACAAATTTTTCTATAAGAGTGTGTCTTAAGTATAACATATTACACCATAACTTATTGTGTAATAAAACCTTATGCGTACATAATAACACAAACTCCAGCAAAAATGATATGGACTACACAAATAATGACATGAATCTGATGTTATTTTGTCATTTATTTCATGTCATTTGAATTTTTTTTTACAAAAGAAGTGGTGGTTTATGGGTTGTTACACCATAAGTTATGGTGTAATAGTTGCACCCAAGAATTTCTAGAAATCTAATGTTTCCTCACTTAAAGCTTTAGTTCGAGCCCAAAACTAAGGTATGAGCTCCTCATGCTAGGTTGATGAGCATTTATACCATAAGACCAAAGAATCTTTGATTAAGTTTTGTATGAGAGAGTATGAAATCAAGTTTTGTAGCCATTATACTATTATAGTAAAGCTTTAGTTAAGAACCTCCTTTTATTTTTTAAAAAAAATCTACATCGTTCATTTAGTTGATTACATAATTTGAAAATGTTTCTTTCTAAATGTAATGCATGTTAGATGAATTTTAAAATTAATAGAGACGTGTATAAATAATTTTTATCAAAAATGCATTATAAAGAATAAATTAGTGTGACATTAGTAAGTTTCGTCGATAAAATTCATACATATAATTGCTCCTTTCTCTCTTTTATCTATTTCTCCCTTTAAACCCTAGTTTCTTTGTTGACCGAGGGACTACCACCAACTTTTTTTTTTTTAAAGAAACCCATTAAGGGAAACTATATTAGATCAGCGCTAGCAAGCAAAATAACCAACTCCGTTACATCATCCACCCAAAGCCTTTTCCCAACTTCCACAGGTTGAAAGTGAGCTAAAGCATGAGCTACCCTATTACCAGAACGTTTAACAAAAGACCAAACACAATTATCAAAACTAGAACATGAGGCAAGAATATCCTCTATAATAAGTTGAAAAATACTAGAGCCCTTCGAGCAGCCTTTCAGAGCTTGAATCACCAACAAACTGTCACTTTCAAACACCACCTTCGAGCAACCCAACTCCAAAGCTAACTGAACCCCTGCCAACATCTCCTTCGCCTCTGCAACACGAACCTCCCACTCCACATTCTGCTGTATAACACCCCACCCCACCACCAAGCCCTCGTTATCCCGACAAACCGACCCCAATCCCACGCCCAGCACTCCTCCACAGCCTGCGTCAACATTAACCTTCCACCACGCCTCTTTCGGAGCTTGCCATTCCACTTCGTGCTGGGCAACAGAACTGCCCCTCTTCCCCTTATCACGAGCATCACCAGCTTTTCTCACCTCCTCACCAGTCCGTGTAGCATAGTTGTAAGTTTCAGCAGGGGTAAAAAATTCTTGTGCCATCATAGACTTGCACCTCACATTCCAAATCGCCCAACAAAGAGTGAGGAACAATTCGATTTCCTCATCATCCATAGACATCAAGCTGTAGTACCACAAATCAGCAATTTGTGTGCCTTCTAAAGGCTGATGAAGCTGAAAATTACTTACCTACCACACCTCTTTGGCATTCGGGCACATGTGGATAGCGTGGAAGCAAGACTCATTCTCTAGCTCACACATCGAGCAAGCAGCCTCCATGCTCGATATACGATGGCTCAGGCCCAGGCGAGTGGGTAAAGCCTCATGACAAGCGCGCCACGCAAACAACTTGATGCGTGGCAGGACGTTTGCACGCCATATGATCTGCCATAATTCCGAGGTTGATGACGACGAGGCTTCATGGAAGCCATCTGAGTCACCTAACAGAGTCCGGTAAGCCGATTTGACCGAGTAGCATCCATTGGTCTCCAACTCCCAATACATAATATCTTCAGGCAACCTCCTACTAATGGGAAAATTCAATATTCTCTCAACTTCAAAAGGCAAAAAATGTTGTTGTAGTAACTCAACTTTCCAGCACTTATTGATAGGACAAATCAGAGAACCCACCTCCAGATCTTGCACCGCATTCCCTCTAGGTGACAGAACTTTTCGGGATTGAGGACCCGGCAACCAAGGATCATTCCAAACCTGAATTTTTTCTCCGTCTCCAACTCTCCAACACAACCCTTTTCTCACCACCCAACGGGCTTCCCAAATACCCCTCCAAGTATAGCTTGGTGTTGAGCCAAGAGGCGCATCCATGAAATCTGAGTTCGGATAGTATTTCGCTTTCAAAAGCTGTTCAATTAAACTCCCATGCTTCATAGCAAGTCTCCATGCTTGTTTCCCCAAAAGAGCCCAATTAAACAGTTTCATATCACGAAAGCCAATCCCACCCTCCTTTTTCGGCTTACAAAGTTTCTTCCATGAAATCCAATGAATTTTTCTCTCTCCATTTTTTTGCCCCCACCAAAACTGAGAAATAAGAGCTCTAATCTCATCACAGAAAGAAGATGGAAACTTAAACACACTCATCGCGTAGGTAGGAAGAGATTGGGCCACTGCCTTTATCATGACCTCCCTACCAGCTTTAGATTGAACCATCCCCTTCCATCCCTGAAGCTTCTTCCAAATTTTCTCCTTAACACCCCGAGTAATTGATGGGACCAAGTTATGTGCGATTATAGAGTGTTGAGAAGTCCATTTTACTAAGGTTTAAGGTTTAAGAAGGAGAGTTTTACTCATCTATACCTTAGTGTGGAGAAGAGGGAGTTATGATGAATTGGCGATATTAGAGGAGATTTAAGGATATTTTGTGGTTCCATATGCTTTTGATCATTTACAGGTGGATTAAGCTCACAAAGTTCCTTGAAGTCTAGATGTTGATGGTTGTCATCCAAGTTCATCCTATCTGTGGCTCCACGGCATTGTTTGCCCACCATGGGCGTTGAAGAGCCCACCTCGAGCGTTTGTGGAGAAGGTTGGATGGGGGGCAGTAGCGAGTACCCGAGCTGGGTACCACACACGCACGGGCCGCACTATCGAGCAGTGAGAATCATGCGCGGCTAATGCCCGAGCCGCGCACCATCACCGCACGACTCGCGCATATCGAGTGTTAGCACAATCTTGGCAGCGTCGCATGCCCGAGCCACGCACCATAATCGCACGACTCGCGCATATCTAGCTGAAGCACCTGCTGGACAGCATCGAGTGCCCGACCCGCGCGCTAGGCATGCCCGACTCGCGCGCTGCGAGCGAAGGGATGAAGCTTGCGCAGAGAAGACATGCCCGACTCGCGCGCTAGACACTGCGCGACTCGCGCGCTGCGAGCGAAGGCTGGATGTTTTGGGCAGCAGCGGAAGCCCGAGTCGCGCGCCATAGATGCCCGACTCGCGTACTTCGACGCGGCTGCGATTCTTCGGCAATTTTCAGCTTTCCTTAGGTTTTATTAATGAGAAAAACGTTTTGTTTTGGATATCTTGTAATTTCTGAACTGAATTAGAGAGGAGAGAGAGAAGAAACCTAATCCCTTTTTCTCCCTTTTTTGAGTTTCTAATCATGAGTTTGAAGATTTGCTTGATGGATGCTATGTCGATTGTAGCCTAAATCTAGTCTTGAGAACGGTTAATCAAGCTTCGGTCTACTATTGTGAGGTTTCTCTTTGTTAACTTGTTCTTAATTATAATTGTGATTTCTTGATTTAAATCTATGATTGTGGTATGTATTGCTAGGAGTACTACTAGTTTATACATTCGATTTATCATTTGCTAGGATTTAGAATTGATGCCGATTCATCTATTCTTCTTTCATGAGTAGCAATCTAGGGTTTGATTAATGAATCTGATTATTCTTGATTAATCACTAGAGAAATCACAAGTTCCAATTTGAATATGTTGTGCTAGCAATTTGTTAATTGGCTCATTGTTTCCTAGTTCGTTGATGTTCTTTTGATTTGAATTTAATCTCTGATTAGATTAGATTAATCATTAGTTCAAGTTTTATGATCATCTGATTGTGATTGTTTAACGGTACTTTTGAGGGAAAGGAATTTGATTTCCAACTTTGAGTAATTAAGAGTAAAGTTACATGTTTGAGAAACCAATGATCAATAGTATGAACCGAAGTGGCCATTAACCGAACTCAAGATTCTTCTCTTCTTGATTACATCACTTCTTTATTATACTTTAGTTCTTCGTATTTAGTTATTCATTTATTTAATCACAAAACTACGCAAAACCCCCATTTGATCTATTATAAGCACGAGTTAGTCCCCAAGTCTCTGTGGATTCGACCCTACTTGCCACTTACATTTATTTGTATTGGAAAAAAGGAAAATAAACTTTTATCTTTGGTAGCGCGTACGACCGCATCCCACCAAATTTTGGCGCCGTTGCCGGGGACTTGGCAATTACTAAAACGTGTTTATTGTAGATTGTGTTTTGGAATTTCACTTTTTGATTAGTATATGGTTGGCACCCGTGCTACTAACCAAGATTGTGTGGATTACGATCCCGAGTTAGAATTGAATCTTTTCAGGTTGCGAAGGGAATTGAGAAGAAATTTTCAAGAACTTTCATTTTTATTGAATTTAGAAGAAGAAATGCCACCTAGGGTGGAGACTCGTACTCTGAGGGAGCTCACTGCTCCTAATATTGATCAACAACCATTGTGTATCACTTTCCCAACACCGGAGGCAGGCACGACCTTCGAGCTCAAGTCAGGGCTCATTCATCTATTACCATCTTTCCATGGGCTCAGTGGTGAGGACCCTAACAAGTTCCTATCCGAGTTCCATGTTGTGTGCTCAAGCATGAAACCGAGTAATGCCACGGAAGAGCAAGTTAAGATGAGGGCATTTCCTTTTTCTCTTAAGGATACGGCCAAAGATTGGCTATATTATCTTCCTCCCGGGTGTATCTCCGGTTGGTCCGAGATGAAGAAGCGGTTCCTTGATAAATATTTTCCCGCTTCAAAGTCATCCACACTCAAGAAAGAGATAAGCAACATAGAGCGAGATATGATGAACCTTTGTATGAATATTGGGAGCGTTTTAAGAGGTTATGTGCAAGCTGCCCGTATCATGGATATAGTGAGGAAGATCTAATCTTATACTTCTATAATGGACTTTCTGATGATGATGTGCGGATGATTAATGCAGCTAGTGGTGGATCGATCATAAATAAGACTCCAGCGAACGCTAGAGCTTTGATAGAGGAGCTTTCTGAAGGCTCCAGACATTTTAGTAGGCGATCCACCCACGAGAAGGAGAATGTGGGTAGCTCAAACACGCAAAATCCCAAACTTGAAGAACAGGTTCAAGCTCTTACCTCACTAGTAAGAGAGCTCATTGTTAAGGGACACACACAACAAGTTAAGGCGTGTGGGATATGTGCTTCAGATCACCCCACTGATTATTGCCCACAACTTCAAGAGGGGTCTAGTGCGGAAGTCAACGCTCTTGGTTTTCAAGGCTCCGGGAATCAAAGGAGATATGATCCTTATTCCAATACATACAATCCTGGTTGGAGAGATAATCCGAGGTTGAGATATGGGAATGAGCAAGGTAACCAACAACCCACACAATATCATCAACCGCAACAACAGTTCATGAGACCCCAAGCTCCAGTTCAGAGTCATCATCAGGGTCAGAATTCAGATGTGAGGCAAAGTTCTACAATGTCGACTGAAGATATGATTAATGCCTTAACCAAGAATGTGACCACCATGCAAAGGAATATGGTACAGTTTCAAGAGGAAACCCGCTCTAGTATAAGGAATTTGGAAACACGGATGAGCCGGTTTCGAGTGCGGTGAGCGGGCTAGAGGCTCGTGAATTGGGAAAGTTACCCTCCCAAACAAAGTAAACCCAAAGAAGAATGTGAGTTCTATCATGATAAGGGGGTGATACACAATGACACGGGGAGAGAGCATGGTTGCAAGAAAGAAGGAAGTTACTTTACTTCCAAAGCATCGACCTCCCCCACCTTTTCCAGAAGCTTTGCGGGCCGATAGAAGGTATGAACGCAACAAAGGTATATACGAGCCCATATGCGAAAGTGAGGTAAGTTCTCCTATTTTAACAAAAGTAGAGAAAACTAGTGAGCATGTTTCTGCTATTTCTCATAATGCACTTCCTCCCAAACATGATGACCCAGGCATGTTTACCATCCCTTGCACTATTAATGACATTGGTATTCCTAAAGCTATGTTAGACTTAGGTGCTTCAATTAATGTGATTCCATTTTCACTATATGAGTCTTTAGCACTTGGTCCTTTGCATGCAACAAACGTCATAGTGCAATTAGGCGACGGATCCCACTCTTATCCCAAGGGTAAAGTCGAGGATGTGTTAGTTCATGTTGGTAAACTTCGGTTTCCTACCGACTTTTATGTCTTGGACATGGAGTCCGATTGTCATGTTTCTCCCTGTTCTTCTAGGGAGACCGTTTTTGAAAACATCCAAGACAAAAAATTGATGTTGGTGCGGGGTCATTAACTATGGAGTTTGGGGGACATATAGAAGCATTTGGTATTCATGAGTCTAAAAAATTCCCTAGTGACTCGAACATCCCTCATGCTTTGTGGGTACTATTCAGTCCATAGTGTGTGATACATATGATACCAAAGTGAGGGACATGAGTCATTGGATGTAGTGAGGTTGCAAAAACATGAGAGACCACCCGATTTCTTGCATAATTTTACACCGTTATCACTAACGCTAGCATGCGGGAAAATGTCTCATCAAGCTTACAGTACAAGTGTTGGAACAAGGAGTTGAACCACCCCGACCGATTTTGGGAGGTATAAGGTCGAGCTCACGACTTTAAATTAGCGCTACTCGGGAGGCAACCCGAGCCCCTTTTTCTTTTCTTCTTTCTTTTTCTTTTCTATTTTTCTTCCTTTTATTTTTATTCTTACTCTTAAACCTCACCATGTTTATACTCCACCTCAACAAATTATCCTTCACCCACCATTCCCCCTCTTGTTTCCCGAACTATAATTCAAAACACTTTTAGTCAATCATAATCCAACTTAAGCCAAAATACACCAAAAGACCTTTGAGAAGTGTCCATTTGAGAGACGTTGGTGAAATTGGAGGGTCGAGATTGATGAAGGAGTGCATGAGCAATGCTTACGAGCAATGATGCGTATTTGCATACTGGATTTGGTTCTACTGTAAGGTGCAAAGTTCTGAAATTATATTCTCCTCATGAATTTAATTTTGGATTAGTCATTCACTTGGGTGTTATAGGGAGTCGGGTTGTGAGATGGTGTGTGTATTTGTCGTCCATGTGTTCTCTTATGTTGTTGAGGTGTGAAGTGTTTTAGTTTGGTATTGTTGAAGAGGTGAGAATTTTTGTGAGAGTCGGTTTTTGAGTGTTCCCCTTCTCGTTTCTTGTGTTTTCTTGTACTTGTTCTCACATTGAGGACAATGTCTTGATTAAGTCGGGGGGAGGAAATTCTCATTGTTCTATTTGATGCTTATTTTATAAAAAAAAAAAAAAAAAAGAAAGAAAGAACAAAAGTGATGAATTGAAACCCGCTGAGTTGAAAACCCGCAAGGGCGGGCGACTCAGGCAATAATGGGGGCCCGGATAGGTTGAAAACCCGAAAGGGCAATCTATGCAAAAAAGTGGCTAATTGGAGCGGGTGAGATGGTGAGCTCATAAATGAAAAAAAAATGTGTGTGAAGCTAGAATGAAAACCCGAAAGGGCTCCTAGGCAAAATGAGAGATAAAAGAGATAAATTTGAAATCATTTGCCGGAGTTGGTGTCATAAGGAGGATTGGTGATATAAGGAGTGTCTCGGGTAGGTTTTTCATCTTGATGTTCGGAGTTAGAGGCGAATAGGTTAGAGCTCGCTCATCATTGGAGGAATAAGGAGTTTGATGGTTGTGATTGTGTTTAGATGGTCCAAATTCGAGTCCTATGAGATTTGTCAGGATTCGAATTTGCTTTTGTCCTTTCATGACATGAGAATGGTTGTGGTGTTGTGTTGATTGGAATGGCTTTGAATCCTTTGAGATCTTTCGGGGTTCAAAGGCATGTGTTTTGTTTATCTCAGTGTTGAGTATAGTATGAGAGTGCTATTTACATTATTTCAGGAGAGCTTTTAGTTCAAGTGTGGGGGTGACTCTCACCCTTAGACTTGGCTTTGAGCGAATCGGGGGAAATAGCAAACTCTTATCATACACTAGGATGGAGAGATAAGGGGAGTAGTGAAAGGTGAGCAATGGCTTGGAAGGGGTGCCTCATTGACATTTATTTTGAGTTTACTCGAGGTCGAGTAAAGTTCAAGAGTGGGGGTATTTGATGGGACCAAGTTATGTGCGATTATAGAGTGTTGAGAAGTCCATTTTACTAAGGTTTAAGGTTTAAGAAGGAGAGTTTTACTCATCTATACCTTAGTGTGGAGAAGAGGGAGTTATGATGAATTGGCGATATTAGAGGAGATTTAAGGATATTTTGTGGTTCCATATGCTTTTGATCATTTACAGGTGGATTAAGCTCACAAAGTTCCTTGAAGTCTAGATGTTGATGGTTGTCATCCAAGTTCATCCTATCTGTGGCTCCACGGCATTGTTTGCCCACCATGGGCGTTGAAGATCCCACCTCGAGCGTTTGTGGAGAAGGTTGGATGGTGGGCAGTAGCGAGTACCCGAGCTGGGCACCACACACGCACGGACCGCACTATCGAGCAGTGAGAATCATGCGCAGCAGCCAATGCCCGAGCCGCGCACCATCACCGCACGACTCGCGCATATCGAGTGTTAGCACAATCTTGGTAGCGTCGCATGCCCGAGCCGCGCACCATAATCGCACTACTCGCGCATATCTAGCTGAAGCACCTGCTGGACAACATCGAGTGCCCGACCCGCGCGCTAGGCATGCCCGACTCGCGCACTGCGAGCGAAGGGTTGAAGCTTGGCAGCAAGACATGCCCGACTCGCCCGCTAGACCTGCGCGACTCGCGCGCTGCGAGCGAAGGCTGGATGTTTTGGGCAGCAGCGGAAGCCCGAGTCGCGCGCCATAGATGCCCGACTCGCGCACTTCGACGCGGCTGCGATTCTTCGGCAATTTTCAGCTTTCCTTAGGTTTTATTAATGAGAAAAACGTTTTGTTTTGGATATCTTGTAATTTCTGAACTGAATTAGAGAGGAGAGAGAGAAGAAACCTAATCCCTTTTTCTCCCTTTTTTGAGTTTCTAATCATGAGTTTGAAGATTTGCTTGATGGATGCTATGTCGATTGTAGCCTAAATCTAGTCTTGAGAACGGTTAATCAAGCTTCGGTCTACTATTGTGAGGTTTCTCTTTGTTAACTTGTTCTTAATTATAATTGTGATTTCTTGATTTAAATCTATGATTGTGGTATGTATTGCTAGGAGTACTACTAGTTTATACATTCGATTTATCATTTGCTAGGATTTAGAATTGATGCCGATTCATCTATTCTTCTTTCATGAGTAGCAATCTAGGGTTTGATTAATGAATCTGATTATTCTTGATTAATCACTAGAGAAATCACAAGTTCCAATTTGAATATGTTGTGCTAGCAATTTGTTAATTGGCTCATTGTTTCCTAGTTCGTTGATGTTCTTTTGATTTGAATTTAATCTCTGATTAGATTAGATTAATCATTAGTTCAAGTTTTATGATCATCTGATTGTGATTGTTTAACGGTACTTTTGAGGGAAAGGAATTTGATTTCCAACTTTGAGTAATTAAGAGTAAAGTTACATGTTTGAGAAACCAATGATCAATAGTATGAACCGAAGTGGCCATTAACCGAACTCAAGATTCTTCTCTTCTTGATTACATCACTTCTTTATTATACTTTAGTTCTTCGTATTTAGTTATTCATTTATTTAATCACAAAACTACGCAAAACCCCCATTTGATCTATTATAAGCACGAGTTAGTCCCCAAGTCTCTGTGGATTCGACCCTACTTGCCACTTACATTTATTTGTATTGGAAAGAAGGAAAATAAACTTTTATCTTTGGTAGCGCGTACGACCGCGTCCCACCAGTAATCACCTTCTTTGACCTCCCCACCACAGTAGGAAGCCCAAGATATCGATCATGAATATCAACCTCCTGGACTCCCAAAACACTAGAGATGATGTTTCTTCGAGCATTCGGGACCCCGCCACTAAATGAGATTTTAGTCTTATCAAAGTTAACTTTTTGCCCCGAAGATAACTTATAAAGACTCAAAGCTCGAGAAATGGCCTCCGAATCCTGTAAAGAAGCTCTGGAAAAATGATACAGTCATCAGCAAATAATAGGTGATTTACAGACGGCGCTGGAGGAGCAATTCGAATTCCCTTCAGAGAATTATCTTCCTCTGCTCTCCTCAGTAAGTGAGAAAAAACTTCAGCACACAAGATAAAGAGATACGGAGAAATAGGATCTCCTTGACGTATTCCTCTATTCGGTGTAAAATCAGAAGTAGGCTTCCCATTAACAAGAACAGAGAACGTAACAGAACTAACACATGCCATAACTCTGTTAATCCAGCCAGTATCAAACCCAAATCTCACCATAATAGCATCCAAAAAGTCCCACTCTACCCTGTCATAAGCCTTCGACATATCTAGCTTCATAGCCATGCAACCCTCCTTACTCTTCAGCTGCTTCATATGATGAAATAATTCAAAAGCAACAAGAATATTATCTGTAATCAGACGACCCGGGGTGAATGCACTCTGATTAACATACACTATCTTGAAAGCCTCAATATTGAAGCTTCGATCAGTGATCACACGCCCCACCAATAGAAGGGCCATCTGATCCTTTCCTTCCGTGTCTTCTACAGTCCCAACGACGTCAACAACATTGGATTCGGCATCATGAATTTTTAAATTTTGGCATCTCGAGATTAATTCGTCAGCCATGATTAGGGTGTCCACTCACGCTAAACCCTAGGGTTAGGTCAGCCTTTCTCACGAGGAGGAGAGAGTTCTTTCTTTCAAGAGAGTAACAGGAGTTTGACTACCACCAACCTTTTGGTTGATGATAAATCCCTATTTTCTTTTCTTTTTTTGTATTTTTTTTGTTACATGTTCACAATAAAAAAAACTCCATCCTATCTCTATTAGAGAGTTTTTCTACCAATTGTTGGATTTTTTCTACTCATATATTTGGTTTTATCTTTGTCCTTGTGAGATTTTGAGGCCATTTTTTTTAATTTCGCATGATCATCAAACCGTTGTTGAAGATTTGTGCGATGTCGCAACAAATACCAATTTTACATGCATCTACAATCAATTGTATCAAATTTAATTATATTTCAAAACTACAACATATGGAAAGACTATCTCGAGGAAGGTTGTATCAAACAACGATGTGACAGAGGGTATATAAAAGTGCTAGATCTCATCCTCAACGATTGTGGTTTTTCAAATGTAGAATTATATTGATCAAAATTGTTTTGTATTTGCTAGCTAGATTTGATTTTTTTTGTTGTAGATGTCCTATAACTCTTGCATTTAAAAAAACATATTATTAATGATACCAAACTATAAATTGAACAATTAAATGGATAAGTTTCTTAATCAAATTTGAAAGTTTTAAACTTAGAGTAGTCATAATAACTATAAATTTTGTCATAGTTACAATAACTTCAGAATTTGTAGCCATGGTAGAATCTTTAAAAAATAAGTATAATATCCTTATAGTATAATTTATTCGTTTTCATATTACTTGAAAAAGTTTGCCAACACATAAATTTAATCATTAATATATTTAATTCCTTATAAGTAAATTTTTTAGAAAGTTATATTTTGAAACTATAGGCTGAGATGAATCTAACAAGATTCCACATGCCTGTATTTTTCCTTCCATTATATTCACACAATATGGTCAAACTAGAGTGGGTGAATAGTGTAAAAGTCAAAACGTTCAAGTATTTTAGAAAGGAAGTATTTTTGGACTCTTGGAGATAACTGGTAACGTTCAAATGAATTTAACCCCCAGGTCCCAAAACCAATACGGTACAACATTGTGTATTATACACCCAAAACTATTTATTACACATTTTTCACATATTTACTCATTGGAGACCTACCCATAAGTTATAGCAAAAAGAATTGGGTTTGATTCAAAGGGTGAGTTTTTCCATCTCTCATTGTAAAGTTTATAATTTAATTCCTACTCCAACCAATTTGGTATGAATAGGGACTATGTGCGAGGAAGGATTTCTTTTTTAACTACTTCATCCGTTTTTTTTTTAAACGACCCCATCTGTTTCTTTTTTTTTGGTTGCCCATCCGGTTCACCAGAGTTTTGCTCCGCACCTGACTTTGGTGGGTGAGTCTCCCAACAAGAGTTTCTGCATACGGTGAGGCTCGAACTCGAGACCTCCCTTAAGCGACATCAAGTTGCTTACCACTTGAGTCAACTCTTGTTTCTTTTTAATAGTTACACTAGTTATTAGGCCCGAGCGATGCCCCGGGTTATTAATATTTTCATGTCAAAAGAGAGCATCTAATATTGCATAGTTCATTGGTTAAAACTTTACTATATTAACTTGAGGTCGCGTGGTCGAATCTTTAGACAAAACATGTTTCGATTTTTTAATGTATCTTAACGATACTGGAATGAAACAACTAAGGGTTAGTCTGCGTAGGCGCGTGAAACAGGCCTTCATAACGCCTTTTAATATATTTGTATAGATTTTATAGCAAAAAGAAAGCCCCTTAAATTGCAACCGGGCCCTTCTATCCTTATCCCTTTGACCCTTTCCCATCCCAAAAACAAGTGCTTAAAAATCAAAATTGCACTTTTGCTTTCCCTTCTCAGTTCTCATTTCCTCTTGCTAGTATCTTCAAATCAACAACTTCGTATCTTTTTTGGTACACTGTACTTCTTAGAACGATAAACAAAGAAACGATTAAGCAAATCATTAGGTGGGTTTTTTTTGGTATTTCGGGAATTAGAGAGATTGATGGTAAAAATGGAGATTGAAAATTTACTGAGAGTGACATGGGTAGCTGCAATTTTACCCATATTAATTGCTTCTTGCCCATCTTCATATCTCAATTCTTTCCACCATACTGTTCTTGTTTTTGCTGGTCGTGGCAAGATCTTGCAGTCTTCATCTCGTTTCAGTGTAATCTTTCTTCCTTCTCTTATTTTTTTATATGAATGTTATGATATATTTTCAAACTGGGTTTTATTAAGTTTGTACCTTTGAAAATTTCAATAATTATACAGCACTTATAAAATACAAGTTACAACATGTTTATATTGTCATTGATATATGCATTTATCATGTATGGTAGTGCTTGAAGTTGTTAAAATTTTACATGTGACAGTTTTTTGGTACTCTTGAGGAAATTTTATTTGTGGGGTCTTTATTTGGATTTTATTTGCTTTAGTCGTTGACTCGTTCGTTCAGTATAGCATAGAAAGTTCTACACCCATCAAATAAAGGAAGTTGATTTTGTTTACTAGTCCCTTAGGTAAGTGGAATTTCGATGTACAACTCTCTATATTGGACCATACAATTTTTGGCACTTCGTAAGAAATTTATTTTAAGAGTCCGTTTTTGAAGAGACGGTCTCACGTTAGTGTTAATGTGAGACCAGTTAATGTCATGCTGACATCACGCGCGTGCATCAAACCAAGACCGCACTGAATTAGTTAAGCGGCTTGAAATTAGTTATCTTGCTCTTAAATTGCTTCCGGATGAATTAATCAAGTCTTTGAAGTATATTAGTTAAGCGGTGAAGTACATTAGTTAAGTGGTGAAATATATTAGTTAACCGAAATATATTAGTCATAACATAAAAACCAGGATTATAACACATCTTATTTGTTCAATCACAACAATACCACATGGTATACGTGCAAAAGGTGGGCTAGATTTGCAAAAGACAAAGTGTGGAAAAGAGAAATCTCTAGAGCAGTTTTAAACAACGTAACCTCATGGCGATATGAAATCGAAAGAAAGTTTTCCAATCTCATTCTCAAAAGTCAAGATAATGAAGATGCAAGAAAGGTAATGCAAAAAGTCTACAAGACTACTGCTGCACGTATAACCAAAGTCTTAACTACAAAACCAATTATATAAGAACAATGCTCATCAAGTACAACTACATTGGTTATTTTAGACTCCGATCGTGCAAAAACAAATTAAAGGGAAAAAGTGTAAGGAAGAAAAGTAATTTTAAGAAGACTAAAAAAACAAATTCCAAGAACCAAACTGAAATTGGTACAATTACTTCAAATGCTAGGTTGTTTTAAGTTCTTTTTTCAGGTTGTCTTTTGTATTTGACAATTTAGATTTATAAAAAAGTTATTTCTTCGTTTATATTGGAAACTAAACAATGCTCAATAGATCTTAACTAATTATAGAACAACACTAATTAATGTACTGGATATGTTAACTAAAAAATAATGTAAGTCTACATATTGATTACCAGCTGTAAACTATTGTGCTAAAATACTTAACTAATTGGCCAAAAACATTAACTAATTCGCCAAAAATATTATCGTGAGAACTTGTGAGACGCGGTCCGTTTTTTGAAAAACATATCTCTTGGATTTGGGCAGGTCTCACGTTAAGACTAACGTGAGACCGTCTTTTCCAAGAATTTGTGTTATTTTAATGGGCATTGCAACTTCTTGGGAAGTACAACGTGTCAACTTCCCACAACTAACCAAATGACCACTTATGGTGTGTTATCTTCACTTTGTTTTAGTAAAAAGATAATTCAAGAAAAAATAAGTTTAGATTAGTTGTAATAAGCTCAAATTACTTCGAATGAGTTTCCAATGAGTTAAGTTCAAAATTTGGACAACTTTAGCAAGACATGGTGAAGAGAAGGCACGCTAAGTTTAATTTGATACTAATTTAGTGTTTTTGTTTTGAAGTTGGCTTAAAAAGTCTCATTTGATTACCTCGATTTTGATGACTAGATACAGAGGAGTTTGATCATATACAAATTTGTTAAGCCAGTATTTGGACCTTGAATTAGGGAGGAAGTTAAGTTGCTTACCTTTTTTACCTATATTTTTGTGGAAAAAGAAGATTGATGGTAGGTTTTGAGTTTGAGAGCTGCTAAATGGATATTGTGGAACACTTACACGTTGTTTGATAGGAGGAAATGGAGATAATGGGAAGGGAGGGAAAGGGAGGGGAACAAATTCTGTCAAAGAACCAACTCAACCAAAAGTTTAAGTCGATGGTATTTGAACCCGTGACCTTTATGTCACGCTGGCTCTGGTACCATGTCAAAGAACCAACTCAACCAAAAGTTTAAGCTGATGGTTGGAGTCCCAAGAATAGTTTTATACTCTATCAAGTTCCCTTGTTTGTATAAGGGATTGGGGGAAGGAAGGGGAGAGAAAGGAAATTGATCCATTTCCCCTCCTTTAATGAACATCATCTTTCCCGAATGGGAGAAATTTGGAGGAAAATGGAGCTCCACCTTTCCCCTCCCTTTCTTTCCCCTCCCCTTCCTCCTCTATCCCTCCTCTTCGTTTCCCTCCAATATTCCTATCCATATAAAGTGTTATTGTTGAGGGAAATGTAAATGACATACGATCAGTGATGGATATGATGAGTTGTTGAAATATGGAAAATTCCAGGTGAATAAGGAAGAAGACCGTGTTCTTATGTGCGTTAATCATATTCTTGGAGAAGAAGCTGCAGTTCTTGGATGGGATTATCACCTTTGGAGCTGGAGTTGATAACTCCTGAAGTTAATAATGGACCCTATCTCAGTTGGACTCATAAGTTCAATGGTAGAGCATTGATTCATATTCAAAACTTGATCTTGGCATGAGGCTTGTGCTAGAGAATGTAGACTTACGCTTCCAAATTTTTGATAAGCAAATATGTCTGCCGTTTTAGCAAGCATAGTTAGATGCAGCGATATGTTATATACTTTTATTATAGGAATTGGCTTAACTATTTCTATTTCATGCATGAGTCTTTTATAGAATTCGTTGCTCCTAGTCTTGACTTGATATGCCTCTCTTTTCTGGACAATCATAGAACTTAATTTTTTTAATAGATCTGAAAGCATTGAGCTTCATTTCTATACCTATATATTGATCCATTTTTTTCAAGGAAAATATCATCTTGCTGACACGCACCATTCTGTTAATTGTAGAAACTCACAGTGCCCCAGAAATTCTTCTCTCATTTTTATGTGTTGGCTGTGGTATGGACCTCATTATTGCTTCTCACTACTTGGGCATATGCACATAAAATCGGAACTTTGGTTTCCGAGTCGACATCCCACTCTAGTGTTGCCAGCTACTTGACTGGAGGCTCGCATATTTTATCCCTTCATAAAGCACATTCAACTTCATTGGAGCACAACTTCGGGGTTTGGCAATCAGTCTTTCTTCTTTTATTGATGGAAGCTCAAGTATTTCTTCGCCTATATGAGTCAGTACGCGTATTTAACTACAGCGGTACAGCTCGTATGCATATCTTGGGATATTTGACAGGTTTCTTGTAAGATACTTTTTTTTTGTTCCCAATTTCCCTGATATGAGTTACTATTATTATTAATACTATGTGTGTTTACTGAGATTTTTGTTGATCTTAAATATTTAGCCCTTATAAATAATGAATTTGTCCATAGCAAACATGTCTACTTGTCTTTGTGTCTCTATGCCTGATAAGGGTACATAAGGAAAAAAATGAAAAAGATTGTCTGCAATATCGCTTGTAAATGATGATTTTTCTGCTCTTTTTTTTTCTATTTTGAATTTTTGATGCACACTTTCATTCCCTTCAAAATTTTCCATTCACTCTTTTGTTTGACTATAGAAGCTGGATTTTTCACCACTGTCCAATGATGACTTAGCTACTAGCCTACTAGTATACACTTAACAGGTTTAAGGACACCGTCTGAGTTGTATATGAGGCTTGAGTTGCTTGCTAGATGGGGAGTTCGCTCTGGCTAAGATAGGATTATCGTGGCATTGGACATGCTATGACTTCTTGTAGGACATTGTTGCTTTTATCTTTCTTTTTCATTTCAGAATTCAGACACAAATAGTCTTTCCAATGATTGTTATGCTGATCACTTTTTATGAAGCAAAAAATTGCAATATGTATTGCATATCATTTTCTTCTCACTTTTTGGCTTCTCCCTTACATGTTTGTATTTTGTGACTTTAGCTTTTACACGGCAGCACCTCTGTCCCTTTCCTGCAATTGTGCACCAGAGGCGTATACCTTTGTAGCAAACAGAGTTTCTGAGTTCATTGTGAATGGAAAGAATCACATGCCGCCTCTTGAATTTCATTGGTTGGAATATCTCAGTCCTCTTCTGAAGCTTGGTTGGCTCCAATGGATAGGAGCAGTCATTTTTTTCTTTGGTTGGCTTCATCAGCGTCGCTGTCATGCCATTCTTGTGAGTATAATTCCTTGCGATCACTATTTCAGTTGACTAGAAGAAGAGATCTTGAGATTCGTGAACAAATTACTTACAGCGTTACAATAATACTGAATTAGGGAAATTTGCGGGAAGAGAAGGAACAAGCTAATGATTACCGAATCCCTCATGGTGACTGGTTCGAGATTGTTTCTTGTCCACATTATCTTGCTGAGATTGTAATGCTCCTTCTCCCCCGTTGACCCCCGCCCTTCCGGAAAAAAAAGTCATTTAAGATAAGGTTTTCATTTCAATGTTTTCTCCGTGGTTATGATTGTTGATTATTAACCATGAAGGTTATATATGCCGGGCTTGTGGTTGCTAGCGGAGGCCTAGACCTGACTGTGTGGTTGATATTTGCATTTGTGGTAATCTTCTTTTCTTAGCCAAGTGTACATGGAAAGACAATTGGATGCTAACTGCTATTCTACAATGGTTTGTGGCAGGTGGTCAATCTTGTATTTGCAGCAGCAGAGACACACCGGTGGTATCGGCAAAAGTTTGACAACTATCCAAGCAATCGCTATGCTATTATTCCCTTTGTTTATTGACAAGCATAATGTTACATTTGTACTTATAAACCACTGAATAATGTTTATGAAATCAGGTTGTAACTTCCATTTTAAGAGGAATAATGTATAGAAATTTGCTCACAGGTTATAAACTTCTTTGTATGCGTTTTGGCCTGCAGTTCACAGTGACAATATGAGATGTTGAAATCTATATTACCCCTTAACCATTCCACTTGTGAATTTATGAGTCATGACTCATTCATGGAGAAGTACTATCGCTGCTCTCTAATAGTTGTTCCACCTCTTTTTTAAAGTTAAAAGTTTGTAAAGTTCGAATGAACTTTTGTCAGCGTATTGAAAACCTGGATCTTATTATAGTTTTTAATATATCATGTTACAGTTTTGTTAAAAACTCCCCACTTTCTCTATGTAACATCTAAAGTATATAGCTAAAGATATTGATGGTTGAACATGTGCATTGTAAAGCGTAGAATTATTAGAGCATGAAGGGGAGTATAATAGAACGTGAACAACATATTATAAATCCATAATTTGGTACCATAAATTGCAGTCTTACAATCTTGCAGGCCAAAAGCATATTGAGCTATAATGCCATGAAATGAAGTCCTATCATCTTGCAGGCCAAAAGCATACTGAGCTAAAATACACTCACTTCTACAGAATCAGGTGAGTGTCAAGCTCTGAGTTTTCATGGATATGAGTTTTAAATCTTAACTCACTTCTACATATGCAATTATGCATCCAGGCACTGAAGCAGTACAAAATCTTAATTCAAATTTATCTTTAAGCAGAGGTCCTAAATTCTTATCCTTGATTCAGCTTCAAGCATACAAATCTATTCCCCAGAACTTGGCTGGTTGATTGGTCCGGTACTTGCGATCTATGCTTTTAATCTGTTCCATGTCTTCTTCAGTCAGTTCGAAGTCAAAAATTTGGAAGTTCTCCTTCAATCTGTCTAACTTGGACGACTTTGGTATGATAACTGTATTGCGCTGGATCCCCCATCGCAGAGCAATCTGTGCCGCAGTCTTTTTGTGTTTCGCTGCAAGGCCCTGATAATTAAGGAACAGGATCAGATGAACAGTAGACAAAATTGTAATTTTGTTAATGAAGTCAGTATGAACTTGATTTTAAATTGTCTTGAATGTCAATTATCAGTGATGTTTTTTATATTTTGCATAAAATGCAATTGTAATATAGTGATAAATAAGGTTAGTTTGGGCATAATCTTAAAAGCTCAGGGTTATTTTTGGGAATTCTCAATCATTCTGGGTTATTTTGGGAAAACACCGGAAGTTAAGGGTTATAATTTTGCCCAACAATGAATAGGATTAGGCATAGATTTCAGTTTTGCTTGATGCTAGTAGATTAGATCAATATTTACATGAGAAAAGATGGAAACAATTACCTGAAGAACTGGATCATCCAAGCAAGATACTGTCCCAAACCATTCAGTGTTAGCAGCTGCACCTCCTAGAGGAGTATGGGCAGTAACACAGATCCCATACTTCTGACAGAATTTCACTAGCGAATCACGTTGGAAATAAGGATGTGTTTCAATCTGGTTCACAGCAGGCTTGATTTTGGAATATGCTAAGCAATCTCTTGTCAGAAAGACATCATAGTTGCTGCATGTAGTTTGTATAGTAATTAGTTCAATGTTAATCAGAATGCTATATTAGCACTAGAGGATGAATGTAAACTTGACACACTGTTTACACTCGAAGTTACTAAACAGTGAACACCAAAGTTCTGGCAGAAGATCTAAAGCATCACGGACTTCATCTCTTTTCAGTTTCTCGGAAAAAGCAAGCATATGGACATAAGATAGGCACCACGTAGTAAATCACAAGCAGGGGGGGATTATTGCTGTCCTGAAGTAGTCAGAACTCAGAAGAAAACACTTTTCACATCAGACGTGTTTACAATAAGTGGTTGTTCGGTTGACATGAAAAAACAAGGGAAGCGGAAAATTGTTGTGTTGCTTAGTTGGCAAAAACACGTACTTCCCACAAATGGAGGAAATAGCTTACTTAGTCGAGTTAGTCCCCCCCTCAGTAAGAAGAGATTCCTCAGGGAAGTGCTACATCCTAGTGTCCTACCATCAACCAAAAAGATTGCAATTTCTAGGTAAGAGCAACTTCCTACGTTCAACCAAACGACCACTAAGATTTAAAAAGCTTCATCCAAGTTACCTTATACCAATGCTGCGAACTAAACCCATAGAAACAAGTTCTTCCATGGCATGCCAGGTGGTCTCCAAGGATATGGTTGTGTCAATCTCCAGCATACCATCCTTATCCAGCGTACTCGCTGTAGTACCAACTCCTGTGAGATCATTGTATAGGAAAAAAATAAGCTTTGCATCACCGATATTAACAGTTGATATGTTAACTTAAATGACCCCTCTGAACAGCTAAGTGAAGATTATATTCATTAACAAAATTTACTGAATTTGAGGTTTGCTAAAACTTCAAAATGCACTACGCTTTAAGCACAAGTTCACAACAAATTATGGCTTAAGGATGGACAAATTCTTGATGTTTCATTCTAGACATGCAAGGTTATTGACAATTTTATATCACTGCACTCCGCAGTGCTAGACTAAAATTATACAAGTCTAAGCAATCTTATAGTATAAGACTGTTAATACTGCTCCCGTCCATCTCAAAAGACCACACAAAAGCCTCTTTATAATCCTATTGTCAGCCGTCAGTTAATCCAACTATAGCAATTTAAACAAATTAAAAATCCATAAAGTTGAGAATTTCGATTTTACCAGTATGTTTTATGGCTACAGGAAAGTGAACCAAGTACAGATCCAAATAATCAAGTCGAAGTTTCTTTAGACTATCTTTACAGGCTTCAAGTACGTGCCCGTGGTCTGAGTTCCATAGCTGCAATCAAGATCTTATGGTAAGATATATGAGCATTAATTATCATCCGAAGATCAAGATATCTCCAAATGTAGAAAGTTTCTTTTATTCTTCCATAGCAAATATACTGACCTTAGTTGTTATAAAGAGATCCTCCCTCTTAACAAGCCCAGTCTGAAATGCTTCAGCAAGTGCCTCCCCAACCTCAGCTTCATTCTGGTAATCAGCTGCAAGCAACTTTACCCCGTTACATATCGTAATCCAATGAAAAAAAAAACCTAGGATACTGCATGGTAATGAACATAAGTTCTCTGCTTACCGATCCAAAGCTCCTGCATAGAAGATAGTTACAAGGCAAACTAATCCCAAATTCCCAATTAGTGTATATTTATTCTGGGATCAACAACAACTACAACAACAACTAAGCCTTATTCCCAAAGTGATTTGGGGTCGGCTAACATGAATCGTCAACTGAAACCGTTACCAGAGGAGATGGCATAGACAATAGTGATAAAAAGGTTTTTTTTTAAGAATTTTTAAATTTTTTTTTTTTTTTTTTGAAAAC
Organism: Beta corolliflora; assembly: GCA_947648045.1. Lineage (NCBI taxonomy): Eukaryota > Viridiplantae > Streptophyta > Magnoliopsida > Caryophyllales > Amaranthaceae > Beta > Beta corolliflora. Next base: position 62,954 of record CANSZD010000412.1, on the reverse strand, counting down.
AAGGTTTGCACCAACAAGTTTTAAAAGAGGTTTTCAACAAAAGGTTTTAAACAAATAAATGCAAAGAATCACACCCCTTCCTCCACATGGATACGCCCTCCACCCACTTCTATCCAACGTCATGTTCTCCTCAATCCCAAGTAACCTCATATCACTTTCAATTACCTTCATCCAAGTCATCTTAGGTCTTCCCCTACCCCTTACAATTTGGTTACTCCTCCACTCTTCAATTCTTCTCACCGGTGCATCACCTGATCTCCTTTTCACATGACCAAACCATCTTAACCGATTCTCCCTCATCTTTTCTTCAATGGATGCAACTCCAACTTTTCCCTAGGATCACTTCATTTCTTAAGCGGTCCTTCCTTGTGTGGCCACACATCCACCGCAACATACGCATCTCCGCCACGTTCATCTTATGAACGTGGCATTGTTTCACCGCCCAACATTCGGTGCCATATAACAAAGCAGCCTAATTGCGCATACGGTAGAACTTTCCCTTCAAGCTTTGGGGAATGCCGGAATCACAAAGGAATCCGGTGGCGCTTTTCCACTTTAACCAACCCGCGTTAATTCTATGAGCCACGTCTCCATCCAGTTCTCCATCCTTTTGGAGAATGGATCCTAGGTAACGGAAGACGTTCGATCCTTGAACCACTTTGCTATCCAAAGTGACCGCCTCACCTCGCCGCTTGTAACCCCACCGAACCCGCACTCCATATACTCCGTCTTACTACTCGCTCAATCTAAAACCCCGGCTTCTAATGTATGCCTCCACAATTCCAACTTTCTCTCAATACCTTTCTTTGTCTCATCAATCAACACAATATCATCCGCAAACATCATACACCATGGTATATCATCTTGAATTGACCTCGTTAGTTCGTCCATGACTAGGGCAAAGAGAAAGGGACTAAGTGCGTAACCTTGATGCACTCCGATCGTAATAGGAAACTCTTCCGTCCTCCCCACCGTAGTCCGCACACTCGTAGTTGCCCCCTCATACATATCCTTGTTGATATCTATATATTTTTTGTGGAACACCTTTCCTTGCCAACGCCCACCAAAGTATTTCTCTTGGTACTCTATCATATGCCTTCTCCAAATCAATGAAAACCATATGTAGATCCTTCTTCCTATCACGGTAATGTTCCATTGTTTGTCTTAAGAGGTGGATGGCCTCTATAGTCGATCTTCCGTGGCATAAATCCAAATCGTTCTCCGATATCTTCACATGTTTCCTAAGTCTTTGCTCAATCACCCTTTCCCGCAGTTTCATCGTATGACTCATTAGTTTGATTCCTCGGTAGTTGGTACATCTTGTACATCGCCTTTGTTCTTATACAAAGGAATCAAAGTACTCTTCCTCCATTCTAATGGCATTTTGTTGTGTCTCCAAATCATGTTGAAGAATGTTGTCGCCCATTCGATTCCTCTCCCTCCTAAACACCTCCAAACTTCGATAGGTATGCCATCCGCCCCGTAGCTTTCTTCAATCCCATCTTTTTTAATGCCTTGCAACGACTTCTCCCTTTTGAATCCTCCTCATAAACTCTCGATTTAACATACTTGGCGTAATGTGTACATCCCCAATGTCTTGTGCCTTATCACCGTTGAACAAGGTATCAAAGTACGACCTCCATCTATCCTTTATCTCCTCATCCCTCCACAAGCACTCTTTGGTCCACACCCTTGACACATTTTACCTTTCTTATGTCTCTTGTCTTCTTGTCCCTCATACGCGCAATTCTATAAATGTCTTTTTCACCTTCTGTCGTATCCAATCTTGCATAAAGCTCTTTGTTTACCTGTGCTTTAGCTTCCCGTACTGCCTTCTTGGCTTCTTTTCTAGCCTCTTTGTACTTCTCATAGTTCACATCGCTGCTATCTTTTCCCAAAAGTTTATAACTTTCTCGTTTGTTTTTTATCGCTTGTCTCACCTCCTCGTTCCACCAAGATGTGTCCTTACTTGATGGTACAGTTCCTTTAGATTCTCCAAGGGCCTCTTTCGCCACTTCCTTTATACCAAGTTCTAGTTTTGTCCATGTCGAATCTACATCCATGTCCGTGTTACAAGACCAAATATCTTTACTAGTCATCTTAGCTAAGAAGTTCTCTTTGTGCTCCCCTTGGAGCTTCCACCACTTGATTCGCGGCTCCACATTGGGTTTTCGCTTTCTTAAAGACTCCCTACCCCGAAAATCAAGCACGACTAGTCTATGTTGGGTGGTCGCGCTCTCACCTGGTATCACCTATATTTATTCTGGGATAATTAAGAAAAAAGTGATAAACCATATGTAATCATAAATCACACAGCAACAACAACAAAACCTATATGTACCTATTGATAAGGATCTCAACACCTAAATAATAATATCATAAGTGATAACCAGATGAGCAGGCTCAAGCTTAGAGTACCCGTCTAGGCACAGAACAACTTAGACCCGAGCTCAATAATTTCGAGCTTAGCACAGCTCATAACTCAACCGAAGCTTGAGTAACGAGTCCCACCAAAACACATGCTCTCAAATTATAACATTCCTACTTCCAACTTTTTGCCAATATGTTGAAATCCTCTTGACTATCCTATACTATATCGACACTCATTGGCGTAACTCGTCTAATTCTATTTGATAAGATGTTCGAGCATAGTTGTCCTTATTCCTTAGCTTGGCTTGTCGTCGAGCTCGTGCTTACTTAAGTCGACGAAGCCAAGCTAAGGATACTGCAAGTCTGCAACAAAGGCACTTGAAATATTGCATCAAAAACATTCATATTCAATATTCTAATATCCAAAAATCAAAATTCAACCCAACAAAAACCCTGGTAAATAGACATCAATTCAAGGGGTTAGCTTCATGATGATAACTTTCAAATGCAACTAATTTCACTATAATCTAGCACCAATCTGTGTAATCATAAAAAATTGCCAAAACTCAACTAACAATAAATCAAACATAAACCCACTTAAAAATGACACCCATAAATTATTATTAATTATTATACCACAGTCCACAGTTGTACTTGTACACAAAATCTAAAGAACCCACCATACAAAAATTTAAGAAAAAAATTACTCGAAGAAAGTAGAATTTTTTATCTGGGTATTTTTCTACTGAATAATAAGGGCATAAAAAAAATCTAACGAAGAAACTAGTAAAAAAAAGAAGAAGAAAATACCAGCACAATCAAAGTGACGATATCCAATTTTAATGGCGTTAATGATGAGATCTTTGATGTCGTTCTTTTCCATGCGCCAAACTCCAAGCCCAATAATCGGCATTTTGAATCCATTGTTCAGTGTTATCGCCATTTTCTCTCTCTTCTTCTCTTCTCTTCTCTTCTCTTTTCTTTCTCTGTGGTATTGATTATTGAATAAGTATTGACAACCAAGATTTTCAGCGGTGAGAAACTGAGAACAGTAGAAGAAGGTGAAGCACGTAATTTGCTACGGTGTCGTTTCCTTCTTGGCATATGCCATTTTCTTTTTTACAAGACATGCCAAAAATAATAATTTTGATAAGTTAAAGACATATGCCAAATGTTTTTTTTTTAAAGCCTTTTTTGTCAAAAACTACCTTATAAATGTCCACTTTTGGAAACAACTACCTTATATAATTTTTTTTCAAAACAACTACCTTATAAATTCTAAAAGTTTGAAGAAGACTACCAACTAACTGAAAACGTTAGTCCTTTCCGTTAAATGATAATTTCTCCCTTTTTAAACCTATTTGTTGTCGTGAAAGAAACAAAGATACATTCTTGGAGCAAATAAGGTGAATTCTCACCCAATTCTCACCTAAATCTCACCCAATTGAAGGTCGGCGTGCATTTATCGGGCGAAATTCAACCCCTATTGCTAATGAAGGTATGTATTATGGGATTGAAGCTTCAATTACTCAATTTTAGGGTTTATCTCGCAATTAGTCAATCACTTTTAGGGTTTTCTTTATATTCTTCAATTACTCATGAATTTTTAGGGTTTTCTTCATATTCTTCAATTACTCATGAATTTTTGGGTTTTCTCGCTAGGGTTTGTTTCAATTACGCCAAATCTAGGTTTTTAGGACTGTGCAAAGTTCCTAACTTTGGTTTGATTTTGGGTTTGTTGAGGTCATGTCAAATTCAAGCTACCAATCACTTGTGAGGTTCCCACCAAATGTGATTGTGGCATCAAACCTCATATTGGAGTGTCTTGGACAACCGCTAACCTTGGGAGACGCTTTGTGGCTTGCAAATTCTACATTTGAAGAAGAAGAAGACTAACTGGAATGTTGTCTTTGAAGCCTTTTTTCCTTTTTGGCAATTGGGATCATCTTTTGTCTCCTTGTTAAGGTTCTAGCCTAGGTGCTTAGTTTAGTTTTGAGGAGAGAGAGTGAAATAATGGAAGATGACAGAGGAGAGAGAGTGAAGTAATGGAAGATGACAGAGGAGAGAGAGTGAAGTAATGGAAGATGACAGAGGAAGGTGGAAAGGTGGGTAATTCAGATTAAATGGGGGTATAAGTGACATTTCACAATGCGTTTTGGAGGGAAATTTAAAAGTTGACGGAACTAACTAACGTTTACTGTTAGTTGGTAGTGCTACTCAAACTTTTAGAATTTATAAGGTAGTTGTTTTGAAAAAAAATTATATAAGGTAGTTGTTTTCAAAAGTGGACATTTATAAGGTAGTTTCTGACAAAAAAGGCTTTTTTAAATAAGACATATGCCGAATTTTAGGTTACTCTATCACCAATTGATGCTTATTTCGTTTGATTGTTTTTTGTTTTAGGGTTAATTCAGATCTTTTGAATGTTCTATTGGATCAAAATCTCACCCCTTAGGGTGGGGGTAGGGGAGGGAATGATAAGGAAATCTCACTCTCAAAGTGTCTCTAGTGGAGTTTCATCTTACTACAAAATCGAGTAAATTGGTTTATAAACTTATTTATGCGTACATGCTATGTTAAGCTGTATGTAAGATTCGACCCATTATTTGGGTTATGTACATTTATATGACTCTGGTACTATAATTCTAATCTAACATTGGTGATGCACATTGTGTCAAATGATATATGAATTTCATGATCAATTAATTCTCTCTCATTTGTTAATTTTGTTTACTAAGTGCTATGAGAACAAATTGATTTAAGTATTAATTACGTTATTTTACTTGACAAAGAATACGAGTCTAGATCCTAGAACCCATTATTTTACTTGACAAAAGTGTCCATTATAAAATCTAGAATATACATTAATTAATTGGACTCAATCTTACTTCTAATGTTTGCTTGATAGTTGATATGTGATAATTGGGAATTGATGGATTTTATTATTATGTCCGAGGATTTGTGGTTTTTTTTTTGTGATGTCAAATTAGCTTTCTCGAATCTTAAATAATAATATAATAATTAATAGATAAAATAGACTCAATCATTGTTTGCATTTCAAAATGATCTCATACCAAAACAAATATAAACAAAATCATAGGATGATACTTTGTTTTTTTAGATTTTCTCCATATCATCAGTTGCAACTTCCTAGTCAACTTTTTTTACAAAAAAAAAAACCAAGTTTTTTTTTTGTTTTTTTTGTATTTGCCTCTAAATTGGGATTCAATTGTTTTTTTTTTAATCAATAGAGGAGAGTAGCTCCAACAAAGGAAAGAAACCAACAAAAAACAACCAAACTACCTTACGGAGGGACAAAGCGTGGTAAAGCCATACCTCTACAGTCTACAGTCTACAGTCCCTCCTCTAAAAGTTACCAAGTAGTAGTTATGCCTTAGATGTGAGGTTTTCTAAGATTAGGCTTATTTACGACACAAAGCAAAAACAATCTCAGATTCTCAGTACATATATAGGAGGCATAATTTTTAGGTTTCCGTCAAGTTAAAATAAGCTCCGCTGTTCCAATATAAACCTATAAGTTCAATTCATGATTACAAAATAAGTTTTGATAAATTCAGTTTTCATAAGTCAAACACATTTCAATGAGCAAGGAAATAAAACAATATCAGATCAAGAAACAAGAATATTTTCAACCATTCAGAAGCTCACAAGTGATGGAGTACAATAAAGAGTTGGACATGGTCAAGCTCATCATCTGCAGCAATTCTATTATCACATCCGTAACATCTTCCTTACAACATAAAGCAAGGGTTCTACAGAATTCAGCCAAATTACAAGACACAATTCATCTCTTCTATATATTTCAGAAAAATTCTACATTTTCTACAGGGTATTCTAGTCATGTAACTACAAAACTGAAACTAAATTTTCAGCAGTATACTAGTCTTAAGATATGGAATCAGAGTGGGAAACTGATAAACCCTTCATTTCTTCTCTGCTGCCATTCTTTTCCGTATCTCATGAGCTGTATTGAAGATTCCCAGGGTAGGCTGGTCGCACACAAAGCACTTTTTGCTCTTAGAATGATGCTGCATTCAAGAGGAAAGTTGATATTAGTTAACAATGCAGCATTTAAAAGGAAACATCAACACTACCAATAAGAGGGTTTGGAGAGGTCAATATATGTAGCATAAATCCCTGACTAGCAAAAGCCAATAAAAGACGGTCTCTTTCTGAAGTATACGCAAGAAAAGAAATTCATTTGGGCCAATATTAAGTGGAAATTACATAAATAGTAAAATTAACCTTTTAAAGGAAAGTTTCAATGACCACAACACTTCCACCGTCCACCATCCACCGAGTTGGTTATAGCCGGTTAAGTTACACGGACCGTAACCACATTTGTGGATGGAAGCTTCTAGTACATGCATATAACTATTTAGTTTGTACCCCTAATTTTTCCTATTGAAACCACGAGTATCATCTTAAATCGTAGAAGTGAACTGCCCTGACCAACAACCACCACAAAATTAAGAGGGGAGACTAGGTTAATTAGTTAAAATCAAACATAAACATTATGTTGATGCCACTGTGAAACATAGGCCGCCAACTCCCTTGTTCTTACTTTTTTGTTGGGGGATAATGCAGAAAAAATAATCTTCCGTGTGTGGCATAAATAGGCAGTAGAAGTAGATGCAAGGTTTTCTATCTTCCAATGAGGCTGTGAAACAAAACCAGCAAAGGGACATGCCTGTCTGATAACCTTGCTTGATCATTTCTCCATCCACCCAATACGAGGAACTCAATGTTTCTAAAGAGTTATAACAGTAAAAATACCTACTCCCATGCCGTTGCTTTTACCCTCTTCCCAAAACGCCCCCTATTTTCCCCCAGGACTTCCCAAATCTCCCATGTTAAAACTGAAGTTAAGAATTCGGAAAGCCTCACCCGTACCAATACATAAACATGACCAAGCCCATGTCATCTTTGGAGCTTTAACATATTTTAGGGACCCAACAATCGTGTACACAAAGTGCCTAAAATAAAAAAATTCGTGATTTATCGAACACTTTTCTCCAGCTACATATTGCTCATAAGACAGATATAGGACAAACTTAACTTCTTTGAAAGACTTAAGAGACTCGAAAACTTTCCATTAACCAAACAAAAATTTCATTGGAAGGTTGCTAACACACTTCACAAACTAGGTGAAGATAAGGATTGAACCAAGCACCACTGATGCTTGCACTTGTCATTTGGAAGGCTGGTATTTGCACTTTGCCAACTCCAAGTCATGAACCCTCTTATAAAATAAGTCTAAAAGTCATCAGCAGAAGATAAATTCTTACCCATAACAATACATATTATACATAAAACTTGTGGGAAAGTATACTGCCAATAGAACGAAAAATGAATATTAGCACTGACCTTTAGAGCACAATGTTCACAGAAGTAGTGCTTGCACTTCGTCATTACTGGATCAACGAAAGGTTGCCTACAGATAAAGCAGGCAAACGGTAAAGAATCTTCATCCTCTTCCTCCTCAAGCTCAGCATTGTCTTCATCACTATGGCCTCCCAAAGCTAAATTTCTTTTTCTTAATTTTTCTGCATCGTCCCATTCCTTCTCCATTTGCCATCCAGATTTGTAGTCACCTCGATCGTGCATAAACTTACATGAGTCACCATAGCCACAGTAGCCCGTTTCTTTGTAATCCTTACAGATGTCAGGTTGGTAGTCAAATCTAGCAGATACTCTAATATGAGCTGAGGCCCTGAGAGGTCCGTGAGCCCCACCAGCTTTCTCGGCGGCAAGAGTTTGCTCACGACGGAATCCCGCTCTGTAATCAGTGTAACTGTTGATACCCTTATAGACCTTTCCATCACCAGATGTCTTATTCTTACCCTTTAAGGCTTCCTCTGCTTTCTTGAGAGCTCTCTCTCGAATAGCCCTGGCATCTCTTGAGAAGTCTGTCTCAGTTTCGAGAGTGGCTGTTGCTTTGCTATCATTCTGTACCTGAATCTCTTTAGAAGACTCGTACTGAAACAGCACATTCTTTGAGTCTTTGGTTGATTCAGCAGAAGCTGATCGTTTGGATGTCCCGGAAGAAAAGTATAATTTGTTGTCCGACATGTCAGCCCTTTTAGCAGTATGTAACACGGAACTCTCCTTATCATCATCTTCAACTTCATCTAGAGCTGAAGGTCGTTTTCTTATGTTCTTGTTCTTCATTGGTTTTCTAACAAAGCTGCATACTGCCCAACAAAAAGAAGTTCAGCTACAATTGGAGTATAAAACATGAAAATTACCAATGAAGCTCGTGAAATACTAAATTTAACAAAAAGCCACAATATGGGACACAAATCAAACCTTGTTCAACTGGTTCCTGCTCACTTGCCTCCGACATTCTGATAGTGAAAGCAAATTGGATTATGCAAAGTGATCTGAACTTCTCAGCAACTGCCACTCCAAAAACTGCAAAGACCTATATTCTTAAGTTAAAATAGAAAAACAAAACGAATTTATATCAATGTCAAAGATTGTACACTTGTAGCTCCTTGAACCCAATCTACATGATGGTAACCTAGCCTCACAGTCTTCTACTACAGCAGACGACAATAACTTCACAACAGTATAAGGACAACATAACCATTTACGTCATATTATACAATGTATGTAAAATTGCAATGCTACTACTATTATTAGTAGTAAAACTGGATGCCTTTCCTTAAAGAGCTGTGCCTAGTTCCAAACTGTGATGAACAAATTTTGTTCGTAGCATATACACATGTTGTATACATAACTCTGAAACTTGTATATAAGATCATCAATGTTGTATAGAAGTACAAAAGTTCGCCATCATAATATACGTGTTAGTACCCAGAATTTCATATAAAACATTCGTGATTCTATGTACAACATTTACGGCTCGATATACAACATTTATTGTCGAATACAAAACCACGAATCACTATTAGCAAAAAAACATTCATTGCAGTTCGGAACTAAAAATTTCTCCTAAAATCTATGCAAAGAGACGAAGAGTAACTAAAGATGTATTTAATCTAATTAATTCAAGAATGAGTGTCAATGCAATGTATTTTGCAGGGGAATCAAATTAACGCAAATATAATCAAATTTCTACAGAATATTCATTTATAAATTGAATTTCCCAACAATCTTCTCCAACTTTTCTTTAATACTCCTAACTTAAAACATTTGTGAACCCTAACTTACATAATAAAGAGAAGAAATTAAAGTGCAGATTTCCAACAACTACGCGTTTCCAAAACCTGGAATTTTAAAATTGAAATGAAGCAAGAAAATTCAAAATTCTCGATTACATATCATTGGCGGACCTAGGAATTTAAATCCGGGGGTACAGACATACAACAAATACAAAAGTAGGGGGAAAAAGTTTGCAAAAATTGTTCAATACATAAGTTTTACAACCAAAATATCCATTATGTTAATTATTTTCGATTGGCAAGGTTTTTTAAAAATATATGTTCTCCTCATCACGTTCCTTTGTTTTGAAGGATAATCCATTATGTCAATTATTTTCCCCGGATTATGAGGAAAAAGTTCAACATCATATAACCATTCTTCCTCCAATGGTACATTGTTACTATTTGTCATTTCCTAATTGAATTAATAAAAATTAATCAATTTTCATAATTGATTTCAATCAAATCCATTATGTCAATTATTTTCCCCGGATTATGAGGAAAAAGTTCAACATCATATAACCATTCTTCCTCCAATGGTACATTGTTACTATTTGTCATTTCCTAATTGAATTAATAAAAATTAATCAATTTTCATAATTGATTTCAATCAAATAAAACATAAATTCATACATATTAACACATACCAATTGAAAAATGAACAATTTAATCTTGCCCTAAATTGCAAAATCCCTAAAAACAAGTTTTTATTTCAATTTCAATAATCCCCTAAGTAATGAATAACAACAATAATCCAAATAAACACTCAAATAATCTAAGAATCTAACATATATAAAGTATGAAAGTACTAAAATTGGAAAACAAATTTTAAAAAAAAAACTAAAAACAAACTTACTGTCAAGCACTATTGCTGCAAGCTGGCTGAACTGGTGGGCAGGGCGGGCAGGCAGCTGTGGGAGGGCAGGCGGCTGTGGAGGTCGGCGGTGGGTAACGGAAGAGGAGCGTGGTGTAGCTGTGGCTGTGGCTGTGGCTGTGGCGTTGTGTTTGAGAATTGAGAGAGAGATGAGCGTGAAGATCTGTTTCCTAGGATTTAAAAAAAAAATGATGGGAATAATTCTACCTTTTGTTGGTCTTCCCAAAATAATCTCACCTTTCATAAAACTAATCTTTGTTGGACATTTGTCAAGAATGGACCTCTTTCCTGATCACATGGGGGTATAGCTATACGCCATGTACCGTGTACCAGCTTAGGTTCGCTACTGATTACATTTATATAAGATGCAAATTTTTGAACTAAAAGAAATATTAAAATTAACCCTAAACATTCAAGTGTAGAAAAAAAAAAGCTAAAGTTGCTCGTTCGTCAAATCGGAGAAATGGATGAAGAAAGAGAGAGTTGTAAATTGTAGTAATTGAGATTTAGAGAAAGATTACTGTTTACAAACATCATCAATCTTCTTACTTATCCTTCTCTCGTTTTCCTTTTGTTTTTTGTTTCCTATTGTTATTTTTTCTCTATGAACTGAAGATATCACTATGTTAATGGATTTGCACAGTGACATTTATTTACAACGGGTAAAATTCGAACAAAATACAAGTTAATCTATGAATCCTAATGAGTAATAAGTCATTTTATGGATCGACACCTTAAACGACCAACCACATATTTTACAAGAGACCATAGTAGTAATAAGTTTCTTAAAAGGAGAGGAGATCACATCAAAGGGAATAGAACCTTCTAATTTGAGCCTGCAAAGTTGCACCCGACAAGGGTGGACAAGGCTTTGAACATTTACAGTGGCGGCAACGGAATCTTGGTTTCCCGGGGGCAGGCTTCTGATTGAATTCGAATTGGCACTAGGCACTGACTTATGGATATTAGACTTGGCAATCCTTAGTGCTCTCATCCTTGCTTCCCCGTTTGCTTTAATTTTGATGACATCAACATAATCATTGGTGGCACATGACCTTTCCTTTTTAATCCTACAAATAGAGCTTTTGCATAACTTATTTTCTGTCGGGTCTCTTCGTGACTGGAACTTCTTCCTACTTCTCTACATCAACCTGCTCGAAGCTTGAATGATTCATGGAGCTCAACACTTATTTAACATTCTCCATTGAAAAGTCACCACACTAGAGACCTCTGCTCCCCTCAAATCTTGTTTGTCGGGGGGGCTCCTTCTTGATATGTTTTTTTAGTTTTGAGATATGAATTGACATCGACCTTGAATTATAAGATTGATGGAATGCAACTATTTTCCTTGTTTCAATCTTTTCATATCTTCCCTAGGAAATGTTAAGGAACTGGGAAGATTTATTTTTGTTGACATAAGTCACCAGAGCACGAGGGCTTACCATCTTTGTAGGGTAAGGTGAATTCAAGCCAAATTAAAGTAAGCGACATATGGGGGAGGAGTCATAACCTCACTTTGCTCCAATTGTCGGGTTTTATCAACGTCATATATCTCTTCTGATTTATGTAGGCTAATTGTGGTTTCTTCCCAAGTTTTTGAATCTAATTGCTTCATGACACATGATTACTCCTATTGTTAACAGCATCCTTTAGAAAGACATTCTCAGGAGGGTTAAAAAGTGGAAGTAAACCGGAGCAAAGGTCGTTCAGAGTAATAGTATCAATCTCTATTAGATTACGTAAATATTAGGTAGAATATTTTGTAATATCTTTCGGCTTTATTAGCTCCTTAATTGTAGCCTAGCATTAGGTTGTATAGTTAGTATATTAACCTGTTGAAAGGAATGAAATGATTACGGAAAATATTTCCTTCATGGTATCAGATTCTTAGGGTGTCTTCCGCTGCCCTATTCTCTCTCTTTCTTCCTCCTTCTTCCTTCCTCCTTGATCGGCCATGACCGGTGAAACTCCCGTCAAATCAACCCACACCTTCCATCCTAGCTTGCCGTCTCTAATATTAAGAATCATGTCTCTGTGGTTCTTGAGATGGAGAACTCACAATATGGCACGTGGGCTGAGCTTTTTAAGATCCATGCACGCTCTCATAAAGTTCTTCATCATATTATCTCTCCACCCAAAGGGAAAGAGAAACCGGCTCCGTCGACCGATGAGGAACTCGAGCTATGGACCACCATTGATGCAATTATGCTTCAATGGATTTATTCGACTATTTCGAATGATCTTTTGAACACAATTATCGAATCCGATGCAACTGCCATGGAAGCATGGGATCGTTTACGTGAAATTTTCCAAGATCACCAAAACTCACGTGCGGTGACTCTCGAACAGGAATTCACCACGACCAGCATGGAGGATTTTCCTTCGGCTTCGGCTTATTGTCAGCGTTTGAAGAGTCTTGCGGATCAACTTAAAAATGTCGGTGCTCCGTGTGCAATAGTCGCTTGGTTCTCCAACTTGTGTCGGGTCTACCGAGGCCTACAAAGCCGTAGGTACGCAGATTCGCCATGCTAAGCCCCTCCCTCCTTTTACCGAGGCCCGATCTTCTCTTGTGTTGGAAGAACGTGAACTTACAGCCATGGCTTCCCATGGGTCTGCCTCGGCTATGGTGGCCACCGTTGATGAGGCTTCCTCTCACTCTGAAAATTCGGGTCATTCCAAGGGCAAAAATAAAAATTTTGCCCGTAATAATCATGACCGAAAGGGGGGCTCTGGTCGCGGCTCCGGCGGTGGCAAGGGTGGCTCCGGCGGCCAGCGTGGTGGTGGACGCAGTTCCGACGGCACGCAGACCGCGGCTCCGGTTCGCGGCGAAGCGGCCGTGGCAGATGGGTCATTGGCAGTGGGTACCTGCTGCCCCTCCTCCTTGCCCATTCCCTACTACTCGTTGGACTCGTCCAACTACTGCCTCAGCAGGTCCAACAAGGCATCCAGGTGTGTTGGGCTCCCATCCAACTCCCCAACTATACACTGCAGCAGCTCATGCTCCGTATGTCCCCACCGACATTGAATCGGCTATGCACATCATGACATTAAACTCGCCCGATCCAACTTGGTACATGGACACCGGCGCCACATCTCATATGACATCCACGAACGGTAATCTCTCGTCTTATTTTAATTTGAGCAGTCAACATAGTGGTATTATTGTCGGTAGTGGCCATTCTATTCCAATTCGTGGTTGTGGTGATACTTGTTTGCCTTCTCCTAATCCCCCATTATCCTTGCGCAATGTTTTACATGCTCCTAAACTCATTAAGAATTTAATTTCAGTTCGGAAATTTACTACTGATAATTCTGTGTCTGTTGAATTTGATCCTTATGGGTTTTCTGTGAAGGATTTCCGGACGGGGGTGACAATAATGAGATGTGATAGCAGGGGCGATCTATATCCCATTACCACTACTACTCTTCCAAACACAACTCCATCAACCTTTGCAGCTTTGTCTCCTACTCTTTGGCATGATCGTCTGGGTCACCCGGGAGCTTCTATTTTGGAGTCTCTTAGGCTTAATAACAACATTGAATGTAATAAGACTAGTAGTTCTAGTGTTTGTCATTCTTGTGTTCTTGGTACTCATGTTAAGTTACCATTTGAATCTTCTACTTCTGAAACTGTGATGCCTTTTGATATCATTCATAGTGATTTATGGACCTCCCCTGTTTTAAGTTCAATGGGACATCGATATTATGTTACTCGTTTTTGGATGATTATTCGAAATTTTTATGGACTTTTCCTATTGCTAAGAAATCCGATGTCTATGCCAAATTCTTAGTTTTCCAGGCCCATATTCGCACCCAATTTGAACGGAATATTAAAACAGTCCAATGTGATAATGGGAGGGAGTATGATAATGGTAAATTCGGGAAATTTTGTGAGTCTTATGGGATGTCATTTCGTCTTTCTTGTCCTCATACCTCCTCACAAAATGGTAAAGCAGAAAGAAAAATTCGCTCCATCAATAACATCACTAGAACTCTTCTAACTCATGCATCTCTTCCCGCTTCCTTTTGGCATCATGCTCTTCAAATGGCTACTTACCTCCTTAATATCTTACCAAGCAAGTTATTGGGTCATCTCTCTCCTCTTCAAGTTCTTTACCAAAGAGAGCCTTCTTACTCTCATCTTCGGGTTTTTGGGTGTTTGTGCTATCCTCTCATTCCATCTACCACAATTCACAAGTTGCAAGCTCGGTCTACACCTTGTGTCTTTTTGGGGTATCCTACCAATCACCGTGGCTACAAGTGTTATGATTTATCATCCCATAAAATCATTATTTCTCGTCACGTGATTTTTGATGAGAAGGTTTTCCCTTTTTCCAAATTACACACACCCGATCCCCATACTTATTAATTCTTGGATGAGGGCCTGCATCCTTTTTGGTCTCATTTGGATCAAAATCAAGACCTTCAGCCTCGTCCCCTTAGCTCACAACACGCGGCCCCTGACCATCTGGACCCTCAGCCCAGCCCAGTTCCTTCCCCACACGTGGCCCGTGTTCCGTCTCCCCCTCCTGCGTCTGCCTCGTCTTTACCTGCCACTGGACAGGCCCATTCCCAAACGGCCCAGCAGACTACCCCTTTGGTGCTGCGGGATTCCTCACCCTCTCCTATTAATTCTCCCGTGGCCCACCAGCCACCTACTCCCCCTCACTTGAGCCCAAACACATTATCCACTCAGCCCTCTCTTCCAAATCAGTCTCGCATGATGACCCGTAGTCAACGCGGTATTTTTAAGCCTAAACGCCAGTTTAACTTAACTACCACGGTTACAAAGTCACCTCTTCCACGTACCCCGTTGACTGCTCTTCGCGACCCGAATTGGAAAATGGCCATGAATGATGAATTTGATGCTCTTATTAAAAATGAGATGTGGGAGTTAGTGCCCCGTCCACCTAATGTGAATGTTATTCGTTCTATGTGGATTTTCACTCATAAACACAAGTCTAATGGTGATTTTGAGAGGCATAAATCCCGTCTTGTAGGTAATGGCAAAACTCCGCAGGTGGGCATTGATTGTGGTGAAACTTTCAATCCGGTGGTGAAACCGGCTACGATCCGCACTGTTCTCGGTTTGTCTTTGTCCAAAAATTGGTCCATTCATCAACTTGATGTTAAGAATGCCTTTCTTCATGGAGAACTCAAGGAAACGATATATATGCATCAACCAATGGGTTTCCGTGACCCTGTTCATCCAGATTATGTATGTTTGCTCCGTAAGTCTTTGTATGGACTTAAGCAGGCCCCGCGGGCATGGTATAAACGGTTTGCAGATTATGTGTCGTCTATTGGTTTTTCGAATAGCCGGTCTGACAACTCTTTGTTTATCTACCGACAGGGGTCCGCTATGGCATACATTTTGTTATATGTTGATGATATTATTCTTACTGCCTCCTCAGATTCTCTTCGTCGCTCCATTATGAGTCTCCTTGCCTCCGAGTTCGCAATGAAGGATTTAGGTCCTTTGAATTATTTTCTTGGCATTGCGGTGACTCGCCACAAGGGTCGCATGTTTCTTTCACAGCGCAAGTATGCTGAGGAGATTATTGATCGTGCTGGCATGTCTTCTTGTAAGGCTACTTCTACTCCGGTTGATACTAAACCGAAGGTCAGCCGCTCTTCTGGTGCTCCTTATGATGATCCCACTCTCTATCGCAGTCTTGCAGGTGCACTACAATATCTTACTTTCACCAGGCCGGATATCTCTTATGCTGTTCAACAAGTTTGCTTACATATGCATGATCCCCGAGATGTTCATATGCATGCTCTTAAGCGCATCATCCGGTACATTCAGGGTACACTAGATCATGGATTACATCTATATCCCTCTTCCATCACTGACCTCATTTCCTACACTGATGCTGATTGGGGGGGATGTCCTGATACACGTCGTTCGACGTCTGGTTATTGTATTTTTCTTGGGGACAACTTGCTTTCTTGGTCATCCAAACGCCAACCTACTCTCTCCCGTTCGAGTGTTGAGGCAGAGTATAGGGGGTTGCTAATGTTGTCTCTGAGTCATGTTGGATTCAGAATCTCCTGTTGGAATTACATTGCCCTGTTCACAAGGCTACCTTGGTCTATTGTGACAATGTAAGTGCCATTTATCTTTCCGGAAATCCAGTACAGCACCAGCGCACCAAACATATTGAAATGGACATCCATTTTGTTCGCGAAAAGGTTGCGAAAGGACAGGTTCATGTCCTTCATGTTCCGTCCTGATATCAGATTGCTGATATCTTTACAAAAGGTCTACCCCAGGTTTTATTTGAAGATTTTCGGGACAGTCTCAGCGTACGTGAACCTCCCGCTTCGACTGCGGGGGTGTATTAGATTACGTAAATATTAGGTAGAATATTTTGTAATATCTTTCGGCTTTATTAGCTCCTTAATTGTAGCCTAGCATTAGGTTGTATAGTTAGTATATTAACCTGTTGAAAGGAATGAAATGATTACGGAAAATATTTCCTTCAATCTCCATGACATCTCCATCCTCCACCCGTGTTGTGAAAGTTTAGGGTCGCTAATTTGGAGTTTTCTTTTTTACTACAAATTGATAAGTTGCTAGAAATTCGTGCAATGTTATGGCAGATGCTAGTACTTCACCTACAATCAATTAAATGAAATCAAATTATACTTGAAAGTAAAAGAAGTCGATAAATCCTTTCATGGAAGGTTGTATCAAACGACAATATGAAAAAGGATTTGCAAAAGTGTTCAGTCTCATCAAAGATTGTAATTTTATTGATTATATTTTCTTCTATATAGTTATTTGTATCCATGTAATCTGTTGTTTTTCTTTTTCTAGGTGGTAGTTGTATTAGTCTTCAGTGTTTAAGATTTTTTTTTCTCAATGCATACCATAGTGTACGTTGTCTAAGGGCCTGTTCACTTCTCCCCAGCTTATTTTCAGCTCAGTACAGTTCAGTTCAGTTCAATTCAATTCAATTCAATTCAGTTCAGTTCAATTCAGTTGCTAAATGATAATCATTACTATTAATTAGTTATAATTTAATTTAGTTCAGTTCAGTTCAATTCAGTTGTTTTATGCCGAAGAGAACAGGCCCTAAAACCAAGCTGAAATGTATGTTGAAACGATTTGATTCAAAAAAATTAGTTGTATGATTGTAGTTGGAAACCATGATCAAGAGTATCATCAAGTACATGTTACTTACTATAATTTGCAATGATACACCAACCATGAATGAGCTAGGGGTGAACAATATCAAGTATTCCGTCAAATTTTCAGGATTCTACAAATTTACTAGGAACAGAAAGTAAGAACTCTGTAGAACTCACCCCAAACTACACGATATGATACATCTCCATCAAAAAAAACTCCTCATGAATTTGAAGTTAAAACTTTCAGCAGTATACTATGATATCAAAGTGGAAGACCCAGCAAAATCTTCATTTCTTCTCTGCTGCCATTCTTTTAGGCATCTCATGAACAGTATTGAAGATTCCTAGCGTAGGCTGGTCGCACACAAAGCACTTTTTGTGCCTAGCATGATGCTGCATTCGAGAGGAAAGCTCGTATTAGTTAACGATACAGCATTTAAGAGGAACAATCAACACTGAAACGATCACGATATATATAGTCTATACCCCTTGACTAGCACAAGCAAACATGGTAACCTTTTGATTAACCAACACACCACCAGTGAGTTGAGTATAGCCAATTAAGTTAGACTTTTCCCCCATTTTTCGATATAACCTTCTGGTTTCTACCCCTCATTTTTCCTAATTAGTTAGACAATATGTTTAAGCCCCTGTGAAACATAGGCCGCAAACTTCCTCTTTTTTTATATTGGGATTACAGAAGAGCCAGACTTAACTTCTTTGAAAGACTTCAGAGACTCAAAAAAACATTCCATTCCACAATAAAGTTTAGCGATTCACAAACTACGTGAAGATAATGATTGAAAACCAAGCACCACTGATGCTTGCACTTTGCAAGTCTAAAAGTCATGCACAAGATAAATTCCAGAACTTGTTCTCATAACAGCACATATATTATACATAAACTTGAGGCAAAGCATTATTATCGACACAAACAAAAATGAATCTTAGCACTAACCTTTAGAGCACAAAATTCACAGAAGTAGTGCTTGCACTTTGTCATTACTGGATTCAGAAAAGGTCGCCTACAAATAAAGCAGGCAAAAGGCAAAGAATCTTCCTCCTCATACTCAACATTGTCTTCATCATGGCCTCGCAAAGCCAAATTTCTCTTTTCATCCCATTCGATATCCATCTCCCATCCGAATCTGTAGTCACCTCGCTCATGCATAAACTTACATGAGTCACCATAACCACAGTTGCCCGTTTCTTCGTAATCCTTACAAATGTCTGGTTGGTAGCTGTTAATACCCTTATATACCTTTACATCACCAGATGTCTTATTTTTACCCTTTAAGGCTTCCTCTGCTTTCTTGAGAGTTCTCTCTCGAATAGCCCTGGCATCTCTTGAGAAGTCTGTCTCAGTTTCGAGAGTAGCTGTCGCTTTGCTATTATTCTGTACCTGAATCTCTTCAGAAGACTCATATTGAAACAGCACATTCTTTGAGTCGATGTGTTCGGATGTTCCAGTTGAAAAGTATAATCTGTTGTCTGACTTGGCTGGCCTTTTAGCAGTACCATCTTTACCATCATCTTCAACTTCGTCGAGAGGTGAAGGTCGTTTTCTCATGTTTTTGCTATTCATTGGTTTTCTAGCAAAGCTGCATACTGCATAACAGAAAGATAATCAGATACAATTAGAACAAAATAACATGAACAGAACCAATGAAACTAGCCACACAATGGGACACAAATCCAAACCTTTTTCAGCTGGGTTCAGCAAAGTGATCTGAACTTGTCAGCAACTGTCACACTCCAGAAACTGCAAAATTGCAAAGAACCATCAACTTGGTACCCGATAGTGTATAGTGAATTATTGTTATGTTGCACCGAAATGCAGACGCAAATTCTAAAAATGAGGAAATGTGAAAACACGGAAAGGAGGAAACGCAAATTCTAAAAATGAGGAAACGCAATTTCTATAAATGAGGAAATGTGATGCCCCAAGACACTTTGGTCTACTAATCAAGGTTGAATAAGGTATGATTTTGATGTTTCTATTCCTTACAAATAAAAGCCATGCCAAACGCCACAATTTAGAATACCCCAAGAAATTGCAAGACGTTTAATAGCATTCATGTTATGTATCAAACAATATTTATATTCCAAAAGTCATAAATCGTCATCATGCTTCAATACAAATAAAGACCATATGCAAAAAGGCCAAGGTTCTCAAACTATATATTACATATATGATATCTTAGCAAGATAGTGACAAACCAACATAAGTACTACTACAACATAAGAAGACATTTGTATTAAAGTAAAAATTTAATAGAAAAAGTAAGGTGTATATAGCAAATCTTTGTAAGACATATTAAACAGAAAGTGACTAAATCTTTGTAGAACGAACAAAGTATCTAATATTTCAAGAATGATTAGCAACACATTATATTTTGCCGGGAAGACATAATAACGCAAAACATTATTCATATTTTTGTATTAACTTTCAATTCTTTACTTAAGAAAAAGGGTTTTGCTAAATGCCGCCATTTTTTTTCCTACTAACGCCATGTATTTTTGTACAAAAATACATGAATTGTATTCCTTTCCTCTTTCCCTTTGTTTATTTAAACTCACATGTATTTCTTATTTCCACACAACCCCACCATCTTAATTTCTTTATTCACTTTCATTCTCTCTCATTATTTCCGGCGTTGACCACGGTGTTTACCGGTGTTGACCAACTTTGACCGGCATTGACCAAGATGAAAAATAAACTCCGGCTTCATGGAAAACAATGTAAGTTTTTTTTTTTTTTTTAAAAAAGCTGGTCGGCCTAATTTAGGTGCCTTCACCATTGGTGGGGCGCCTAATTTAGGTGCCTGCACCATTGGTGGGGCGCCTAATTTAGGTGTCTTCACCATTGGTGGGGCGCCTAATTTAGGTGCCTGCACCATTGGTGGGGCGCCTAATTTAGGCGCCCAACCTGTGGTGAAGGCACCTAAATTAGGCGCCTGCATATATTTTTAGAATTTGTACACTAAGCTTGCGCCGGAGTTCGTTGTTAGCCGAGGTGTTGCCGGAGTTCTTGTTGCCGGAGTTATGTTGGCCGGAGAGAGGGCCCAACTTTGTCGCCGGAGTAATTGCGCCTCACCGGAGTTCATGGTGTCGCCGGAGAAAA
Organism: Beta corolliflora; assembly: GCA_947648045.1. Taxonomy (NCBI): domain Eukaryota; kingdom Viridiplantae; phylum Streptophyta; class Magnoliopsida; order Caryophyllales; family Amaranthaceae; genus Beta; species Beta corolliflora. The sequence continues at coordinate 42,262 of CANSZD010000412.1, read as the reverse complement.
ATGCGCCTCACCGGAGCCCAACTTTGCCTCACCGGAGTTAGGAGAGTGGGAGAGTAGGAGAGTGAGAGAGAGGGAGAGTATCTCAATAGTGATATACATATATACGTATTTATACATGTATATATGGCGTTAGTAAGAAAAAAAATAGCGGCATTTAGCAAATGAGAAAAAAAAAATTAAGCTTCTTGCCAATAACATAACATAAGTTCGGACACCTTATACTCAAGTTTCAATAACTTTTGAAAAAAATAAGAGTGCAGATCACAAACAGTCACATTTCCAATTAAAGGGGGTTTAGTAGGTTCAAGTCTCAAATTTTGTAATATTTAAGAAGAAAGAAAATCTAGATCATACATTAAATTAGATTATGATGCAACTTTTCACCTTAATGCTACATTTAGAACTACTACTAAACAAACCTTTAACTTCTTGGATGATTCGGGTCTCCAATCTTGTCGAGAAAAGCTAAAACCACCTGCAAACCTTTCTTGGCTCTTCTTATTATGTTAGAGAGGGAAAGATGTAATGGATGAATTTCTTTTTTTGACGGGGTAATGGATGAAAAAAAAATTTTTACGGGGTAATGGATGAATTCAAGAGTATTGCAAGCTGTAATTGAGGTTTATGGATATATATAAGGAAAATTTGTCAAAAAAAATCTTTTAAAAGTTTAATTTTACGAAAAAAAATATTTTAAAGCATTTTTTACAAAAACAAACCACAAACTTAATTTTCTTTGCAAAATAAAACCTATTCCCATTTTCTAATATGGTTTTTTGAGATGCATAAGGGTGACCCTTCTATCTTCCTTTAACCCCCTGTTTCCAATAACTGCAGCACCACCCCTATGCATCTCAAAACCACACCGTAAAATGGAAATAAGTTTCATCCTACAAAAAAAATTAAATTTGTGGTTTGTTTTTGCAAAGAATGCTTTAAATTAAGGTTTTTTTTCGCAAAATTGACATGACCAATTCCAGATCCGAAACCGGTGGTTCCTAATTGGTTTTTTTGAGTTCACAACTGAGTACCCAAGTATTTTGCTCACCCCTAAAGTTGGATATCATGAAATCTTGAGCTGGGCTTTGGCTAAAATAGTCCCACCAAGCCCAAACTTCTTGGCTCCCAAAAGAATTGCCACGAAATTTCCTGGTACTATTCCAAAACCAAACAAACACCTCCTGATCGAACCACGAAAGTAATTTTGTTTTCTCCCATTTTATTCATTTTAATTTATCACGGGAAAGTACACAATAATTCATCAAGGGCAAAATAAAATAAAAGAAAAGTATAATCAACACAAATTTGTCTTCTCTACATCCTCATATTTCATCCACGCTCTCTTCTCCTCTCCTCTCATCTCCTTTTTCAATTCCCAGATCGGATCAACCAATTCATCGAACACCTTCCGATCACCATAAAAAAAATGTCAACAGTCTTTAACGGCGATGAAACGGCGCCGTTCTTCGGCTTTCTGGGTGCTGCCGCAGCCCTAGTTTTCTCCTGTAAGCACTCTTTTAGATTCAGTTTTTTCAATTTTCGATCAATCTAGGTTGAATTTCCCTTAAATTTTCAATTTTTCTGATCTGGGTTCTCGTTATTTTTTCTGGGTTCTCGATAATTTATCTGGGTTTTTTATAGTTTATCTGGGTTTTTGATAATTTATGTGGGTTTTTTGATAATTTATGTGGGTTTTTGATAATTTATCTGGGTTTTTGATGAATTATCTGGATTTTTGATGATTTATGTGGGTTTTTGATAATTTATGTGGGTTTTTGATGTATAGGTATGGGAGCAGCATATGGGACAGCAAAAAGTGGGGTGGGAGTAGCATCAATGGGAGTAATGAGGCCAGAACTTGTAATGAAGTCAATAGTTCCAGTTGTTATGGCTGGAGTTTTGGGTATTTATGGTTTGATTATTGCTGTGATTATTAGTACTGGAATTAACCCAAAAGCTAAATCTTATTACTTATTTGATGGTTATGCCCATCTTTCTTCTGGACTTGCTTGTGGTCTTGCTGGTTTATCTGCTGGTATGGCTATTGGTATTGTTGGTGATGCTGGTGTTAGGTAATTACTTTTACTCTTCATCTCTCTCTCCTTTGACTGTGTGTTTATGTTTGTTTGACTTTGTGTTTAGTGTTTGTTTGATTGTTGATTTGGATTTGTGATTTGGGTTTCAGTTGATTTGGTTGATGGTGATCTGTATATGGAAGGATGTTTTGATCCAATGTTGTTAAGCTTCTGTTGCAGCTGGTTCTTGATTGTTTTGGTTTGTTTTGTTCAATGGTGATTACCGCTGAAGTATGTGTGAATTTTTGTGATGATTGTTTGGAAATGATGATGATATCTTGGATGTTTGATGCTTCAAGCTTGCTTTATGCATTGAGAAAGTTCTTTTTGGTAAATTAATCCACATTAGTTGGATTAAACTATTTGCAGTTTCTAGATTTTTGTCACATTTGTTGAATCGGTAGTTGGTACATGACCAGTGAAGGGCAAGGTTTGCCTAAATCTTGACTTGCTGAAACCCTACTAGCAAGGTATTGTTGTTGTAGTAACTAGTAATTATCTTGACTGCAGCAAGTTCGGTTACGTTTTCTTCAATTCAGGGATCAATAGGAAGTGTTACTTATTTTGTTCTAAGTATTGCTTATGAAGTGATCAAAACTTGATTTCTAGTTATGTGCTACAGCCTGGTATTTAAGGACTGATAGATTCCTGTGGCCGTTTATACATCATTCTCAGCGTCAATTTTTTTTGTTGTATGTCAGAAGGTTCAATTAATTCTGTTGAATGCCTTTGTAGATTTGCATATAAGGAGGTTTAGCATGCTGGGAGTCTTTTACACTGAGTCGTTTCAGGCTTTAAAGTCTTATTGTTGAATCTGTCTGGATAAAATTTGGTAGTATACTATTCTTGCCTATGTTACTCAGATGCGGATTAAGTGTCTACTCGGATACGGGTGTCTAAGCGTCCGACTCGGCTATTTTGTAGAAAAAAGTCAAGTTTTTAGTTTAAAATGAAGTATCCAAGTGAAGTATCGTGTCGGACACGACACGACACCCGGTTTTTGAGGTAATTGAAGGTGTCGGAGTAACATAGATTCTTGCCACTTGCCAGATATATACATAATATAGAGACAAAGCTGGAAAAATTTGTGTTCCCTCAACACCTCCCTAAAAAAGCACATCAGCATTTGAAATAGACTTTTTACTGGTTTTATTGGGTTTGCTATAAAGATTTTAAGAGTCATAAACTCATAAGCAATATGCTTCTTTCAATGCTTTGAAATGTTTATATACTAATTGGAGATTTTGGTGAAAATTGAAACTATTTAAGGGCATCTTATATTAGTGTTGGCTGTGAACTACCCTGGAAACCCCATACAACAAACTTAGTATCATGTAATTTCAGCTGTACACTTGGATCATTGGAAATTTGGTAGCGAACTACTTTGAGTTCAACCCTAATAGGGATAGTGTCATAGCTGAATATGTCAGCGTAGACTCTTAGTTGGAATATTTACTATTATCTGGAACTCTGGAAGAGTCTCTGAGATGATATGGCTGTATTTCTTGGGGGGGGGGGTAGAGGATCATTGTGCTTGATAAATTGGCTGTGTTGGTATTACTTTTTCTGTTCCATAACTGATATTCTGTTAGACTCTGAATATAGCTTCACCGATGAAGTAAAGATACTCGAATGTGAAGTTCTCTGATGGATTCATTTTTTTTCTCTTGATGAAGTTACAAATCAAGGGAAAATCAATGCTCATTTTTTTTTCCGGTTGGAAAATGCATTTTTTAATAGATCATTTTCTCAAGTGGATTGGTGATAGATCCTTTCATTTGAACATGTATTCCCTTCCTATTTCAAAATTTCCCCAAATGTTTCTTTTTTAAAAAATTTGTACTATCAAGGACTCCCTTTTATTACCAATAAAGTGTATCCTTAATGAAGTAGTAGGGAAGTATCAACTTCTAGGCATGGATTTTACTCTTTTAGCATCCATCTCATTATATTTGGTTGCATTTTCTTTTAGCTCTTTGAAGGGGCTTTTGCTGGTGTGGTAGTGGTTTGTTCAGGATCCTCTGATGTTCTTGTGTGTGTATTGTATGCTCGCTCTCATATCAAAGTGAGAGGCATGTCTATATTTGTTGTGCACAAAGGCAACTTTACTTCCCCTTTTCAACTAAACGAGCAATCTCCTTTTTTTACCACCTCTTAGTTTTTGTATGCTACAGAAAAACGGGATTGTTTAGGTATATTTGGGTAACCAGCTAAGCCTCTCTCTTCCTCCCACCTCATTCTTTACATAATTCTTATTTACCTATTTTTCTTTGACATTCTTTATCCTCCATGTTTTCTCCTACTTTGCTCTACATATTGAGTGCCTGAGGTTAGTGCAACAGTAAAGGTTGGATTGGGAAGGTTTTATAGTCCCTAATGAATGTCTTGCTAGCTTCAATTTTCAGTAGTTTGCATGTTATAAAATTCTTCTTTTCCTGTAGTGACTAGATGAGCCTGTCGTTGATACATTTACTCCTTGTGTTGGACAGAGCCAATGCACAGCAGCCAAAGCTTTTCGTCGGGATGATTCTTATTCTCATCTTTGCTGAAGCACTTGCTCTCTACGGTCTCATTGTCGGCATCATCTTATCCTCTAGAGCTGGACAGTCAAGAGCTGATTAAGTACAGTACTGAACTCTTAGTTCAGTCATGTTATGTATTGTTGAATGCGGAGTGAAGCAACGTTGCCCTTTCGCCTTGCTTTCCTCTTCCATTTTTCCCCTGCAGTGAAGGGCAGAGATATTCAGGTTTAAAATATTGTTGTTAGGTTAAGTGTGGTGAGACTCTGGTTTAATGTTTTTCTTGAAATACATTATGGTGGAAGATAATAATCTCTACTGTATTCAATTTAGACTCTGCTGCTATTTTTAGCACTAGGCTCTTGCATAATAAAATTGCTTGTGAAGTTCTTTTCTACTGTATATGCTGTTGCCGTATGTTATTGGATAATTTTGTTAGGTTATGGTCTCCTTGTTATTAGCTTGATTTTCTGCTTCTGGAATTTGTGGCTTTATATGTGATGCATCTTTTTACTAGATGATGCAAGATCCATATGATTTTTTTTTAAAAAAACCTTCACCATTTACAGCATCTGTTGTGGCATTTTAAAGTGCAGACTTTCCAGGATTTTGTTTCATAAATCAAATCATGCATGTAAAATACTATCTTTTGTGGGAACTAAATTTCTGACACTTAGCTTTGAGCAATATAGTGCATAGAAATTTGTCTATCGAGTATTCGAGTGGGTGAACTACCCATCAGAAATAGTTATACGTCGAGAGGGATATGTGAACCTCAGTTGGTGTTGAGGAGGGGAGTGAGGAGAATGATTCGCCGGATACAATTCCGAGTAATCGTTTCACCTGGTGGAAATAGTGATGTGAACCGTGAAGTGGTGTCTCTAATTAATCCATTATCTCGAAGCTGGGATATGCATTGGATCAATTGGTCTTTCGAACTTGAGTAAACTGGCGTATCATTGTTTTGGGGGATTTGACTGGTTTATCAGAATCAACATCACATATGGAACTATGGGAAGGAAAAGCTAATCGGTTTCTCAAGGCACCAGCTTGATCAATCGTGAGTCTGCTACTATGTATTCCCCTCATCCTTAAAAGGAAGTGCCTAAGCCCTCTCACTATATACTTACTTTGTGTCTGGCTGAATCCGAACACATTGGCTTAAACGCCAAGCAGAAGCTCGAAGGTGTGACAGTCTTGGGTCTTATAAATCTATGTATCGAATGAGATAATTTGGGGGTCAATTCAATCATAAGGCTTTGGAAAGATTCGTTATACTACTTCCTCTATTCTTTTTAGATGCAACATTTGTCTTTTTGCCTAGTGTATTAAAATAATCAAATATTGCATCAAAAAAGGAAAAAACAGAGGTAGTATTCACAAGATTTATTTTGATGTCGAGGGGGATCTTCTTTAATCTGACTCGTACTCAATCATGTACTATTTTGATGAAGCAACTAAAGCCCTGGACTTCAAGGCAAACTACGGCCAAAGGCCCAACATCACCCTAAGCTTCTGTATTGGTTCGCCATGCTTTCTTGTATGAAAGGATGAATTATGTAACCTACTCAAAGCATTAATCTAGAATTTTTTTCCTTTTCAAAAAATTTAGTTAAAAAATTAAGGTCTTGTAGTAGCTGTTGAGGTAGCTATTAGAGGTCAACTAGTAGCTGTTAGCGATTAGCGTGCAAAGTAGTTGTTTAAAATATAAGTGTTTGGCAAAAGAAGCTGTCAGGATTGCAAAAAACAAAAGGACATATATTTACTTATGGAATTAGATATAGCAATTTGATTAATTAGTAATTTAATAATTAAACTCAATGATTATTTTTCAATGAAACTTACATAGAAGAAGGATTATACAACTTTTACTACTCAAATAAATATATAAGTTTAGGATAGTCCTTCAACCCTTGCAAAATGGTCATCATTTGTAAAACATACTTCCTCCGTTTTCTTTTGAAATATATATGTAAACCAACGTCTTAATAATACTAATAATCATAGAAAAAGGATATATATCTTGTTTATAATAGCTAGTTGAACTTAGACACTTGTGAAATTGGGTCATAAAATATTATAAAACTTTAGCTAACACTTTTTTCTAAAAGAAAAAAAAAATTAACAGAAAATTCCCAAGTAGTCCAACTAATAAGCAATTTACACAATACTTTATTATAAATTTATTGATATAAAAAAAGAACAAGAAGATGACCAAAATCATAATGCAATGTATGCTGCTTGCAAACGCTAGCTTATGTGTCTCAAACGTTACCCATTCTAACGTTTTACAAAAGCTACCCAAAAGCTACTTTAATCTCTACCCGCTACTATAACCCTACCTTGCCAAACACTCTTTTTTTTCCTAAACAGCGTTTTGACCTTTTCCAACCTCTACCCGCTTCCAAAAATGTTAGTGCCAAACATGGCCATAATCTCCCAGAGATAATTTGGGCTGATGAAAAGCGCTAAGTGACCAATTATTTAGGCAATTTGAACAAAAATCAGATGAACGTGATTTGTAGCCATAGGAGCATACAAATGCTATTAAATATCACAATTCACAACATTAAAGATTCATACGCTAAATTTATACTCATTGTGAGTATGGAGGTCTCACAAGAACAAAAATACTACATGACTATGCGATACAAATTGTATACAAAAAAGGATTAGTATTAAGGATTTCCTACCCGTTTTATGAAATGGGTTAACACGACACGACATAATTGGTCAGTTTAATGTTGAGGTTTCTAGCATGAAAATGACACATTTTAATGCATTTACCCAATATATAACACAATTAGGATATATTTAGAGAATATTGGTTTAAAGTTGCCAAGAAGTAACTTAAGACAATAACACGACTCAAGTTAAACACGAAAAAAGTGGATTACTATTGAGAATTTTAACGCATTTAATTTAATTTAATTTTTTTTTTTTGACATAGAACGCGTTTAATTAAACGAGTCTGTGCAACACAACACATCTTATTACATGAGTCAGATTAGTGTCAAAGGTTTTTCAATCGGTTTATAAGTGATATGAACATGATAGTATGACACAACACGAAATTTTGACATTTCTAATTTTTGCCCTTGGAAGATTGGGGATGGAGAGGGAGTGGGGCTTTGGGCTTTATCTGGGTTGGGAAGTATCCTAGTAGTACGGCCTTGGTCTAGATCCACTCTATAATCAAGTAAATGAACACAAAGGAAACAAATATTAGAAGTACGAATCAGAGAATCAGTCAACGTATTAACTATTACGTATACAACTCACAACGAGTCTACGACGTGTTCCATAAGATGATGAAACTTGACCATTGATCATTGACAATTGACCATTAATCATGTCTTCATAAAACGCCAACTTATTAGTAGTTAGTATGTACTTGACCTTTATTCTGATTATTACTAGTATTCTACTAGTAATACTCCCTCTACTTTTTTTTTATTTCTTTATATTGTTATTTTGGGAAATGAATCACTAACTTTGACATATTATTTTGATATTTTTTGAGTAAAAATATAGTCGTAATGTGTTCTTGTTAGATTCGCCTCGATGTGTAGATTCATAATATCACATTTTTATAATTTTTACTTAAACGAAATAAGAGATATTAATGGTTAAAAACGTCTTAAAAACCGCACAACAACAATATAGCAAATAAAAAAAAAGCAGTGGGAGTATGTGACTACTTGGGCCTTTATTCAAGTAACTAATTTTTCAGTCTTGCAGATAAATATCCATATTCAATGGAGTATACATTTACATCCATATTAGTAATCATAATGTGAAGTTATATTTGAGAGTTCATAAAATAGTATATAGTAACTTCTGTATTCTTTTTAGTTACATCATTTGTTATTTAGGCCATTTGTTGCATTGCCGTTTTTATTTTTGGTAAAGATTTTGATGTTATTTTAGCTATTTACCTTCAGCCACTCTCTCTCCTCCTCTAATAAGATAACTAACGAGATGGGCAAAATGTTCCAATTTTCTTCTCTCCTCCATTCCTAAAATTTGTGCAAAAAGCAAATGGTGTGACTAAAGTAATATAGAAAGTATAATTTTAGATAGATAAGAGGAATATATAGAGATTTTATTGACAAAAAAATTCATGGGAGATAATTAAGTGGAGAAAATTGATGAATGATGATAACTTTTAATATACACATCAAATGTTTATAATTGTTGTACCCAATATATTAGCTTGAAAGTACTGTAAAACATATTCACGGGAGGGGTGGTGGTTGGGTGGTTAGGGTTAGGGCATTATATTAGGGGTTAAGGTTAGAGGAGTTAATTAAGGTTAATGACTAATGGAGTTAACCGTCGTTAGTCATTAAGGGCATTTTGGTGTATTATCATAAAACTCGAAGTGCACGGTGAATTTTGAAAAGTGCAAGTGGCATTCGGTGAATTTTGAAAAGTCGAAGTGCAGCCTGGAGAATTTTGTGAAAACTTGGGATCTTGGTGAAAAAACCGTATAATCAAATCATCAACAATTACTTTTCTTTTCTCGATTTGGCTGCAACATTTACTTTTAAAAAATATGGTCAAAATAAATGAATTTTATCCGTAAAAAAACAAATATTAAAACTAATTTGAAACAGAGAAAGTGGTAATTTCACATTTGGATTTTTAACAGCTTCTTACGTAGATTTTGAAATTGTGAAGAAGACAATTGAGTATTTTTTAACAGAAGAAGAATTTTTTTGGGTGAAAAAGATACTGCATTAATTAACAGAAGAGAATTTTACTTAGGCTATATACTATATAGAGCAAATGATAAGTTGGGCATGAATCCATGTGGATGATCCACATGATGGAATCCTAGCTACCAAATTGCAAAAATCGTTAAAGTTCCTAACCTATGAAATGAAAGTGATGAAACAACATGCATTTGCATTTGCATTTGCATTTGCACAACTTGATGCGAGATAGTAGTTGTACCGAAGAAAATTAGGTTACTGTCCATGTACTTTTTCATCCATCATCATTATTCATTCATCAGCCATCAATCAAGGGATAATGTTAATTGTCTTCGCCGGATATGATTTTACGTGTGCATTTCAGTCTCATACATGCACCATTAGGTTTTTTATCCTTAATTGTTAGGTCATTTTTATTATCATTATCTGGCCAAAAAAGGTACTACAATGCGTTTTCATGTTCCTTATAGTAAGACAATCGGAGTTTGGTTTTATTTTATCTTTAACTTAATTTTCTATTTATTGCCTTCTATAAGAAATTAGGTCCTGCCAATTAAAAATAAAGTGTGTCTTGGGTATAACATGTTATACTATAATTTATTGTGCAACATGCGTAATGACATATACTTTAACAAGAATGACATGGACTATATAAATAATGACATGAATCTCATGTCATTTATTTCACGTCATTTGACATTTATTTACAAAATATTCGGTGGTTTATAGGTTGTTACAACATAAATTATGGTGTAACTGTTACACCCAAGAATTTGTGTTAAGGATATGAATCAATCAAGAGCTCGGTGATAGAATCTTCGTCTTTTCACCTTGCTAGAATTGATCAAATGGGATTCTCACCATCCTTCACTTCATGATAGAGATTTTATGTTCCACTAGATGTCCCAACCTTATGTCCAATTATCTAAGATTAAGCCACATATAACAACCCATAACCTCATGCTATAGTCGTTGGATGCTATTTCGAGTTCATTAGCCTACATACGTCTCAATCTTACAGTTGTACCATACCCTTCAATATTAATTAAATTACCGGGGAAAAAAACAAATAAGTAACCTAATATAGTACAAAATTGAAAGCAAGATGCAAATTTAAATGTAGGTAAACCAATATTCTTATTCTTATATTGGAATTTGAAGTAAATATACCAATATAAATTAGATAGATATACTAATATATAATAATAAAACCTAATTATTTACACTTTTAGAATCTAACTCTAAGTTAGCACATTTATAATTTTTACTCTCATGTTTCATGTACACGTAACTTAAAAAAAAGGTATTGTATGCTACAGTCTACACTTTAGCAAGATAAAATGATTTTTATTATAACAATACTTTGTTATGAGTTATGACAACGCACCACCACCACCAAAATTCTTACGTATTAGAAGCCTTGTACCCAAGAAGCCAGGATACAGTTGTTAATTAAATATTAAGTGGCGTCAATAAATTCACTTGATCCCAATTATGATGCCTTTGCATATTACATGAACCAACAAAATAATACTTCATGTAAATCATGATATGTCATGTTTGATATACTAGTAGCCCATGATACCAAGTGGGAAAGTATTAATAGTTTTAGAGAACCTTTAATTTACAAAAATACCCTAAATTAATCCACAAAAAGGAGTACTCGTTGCTTTATAAAATTAAAGAACATTTGTTTTTTACAATAAATTTTAGAGAATATAGTTTAAAGTATACGAGTCGTTATCGTTGTTCTAACTTCTAACTCTTTCTTGTACCTCTATAAAAATAATACGAGTCGTTAGTGTGTCTCTCTCTTTTCTCCCTTATCCTTTGGAGAGAATCAATGAATCATACAATGAACACTGTTTCAAGTGAAACAAAGTTTTTGAATGAGTAACCAGCTCCCCTCACAAATCATAATATGGATACAATTTTTGTTCTTTAGGGGAAAATAAATACTACCTCCATTTCCAGATAATTTAGTAACTTTGACTTTTTAACACTATTCACAAGTTTCAATTTGACTATCATTTGTGATTTATGGGTTGGCGAAAATATAGTCATGTGGGGTCTTGTTTGATTCATCTTGATATGTACTTTTACAATATCAACTTTTTATAATTTTTACAAATACAAAATTAGAGATATCAGGACTCGAAGTTTTACATCGGCATGCGTGAAAAGTGTAAGTGTAACTACTATTTATTAGGCACAGAGGTAGTACTAATTTTGAAAGAAGGGTAGTCCATCATTATTGTGAGGGGTGTTGTGCACTAATAGTTTGTTATCCTACTAATGAGGTTGTTTGGAGAATAGGCTAAACTGCAGGAAACCACAAATGGAATCAATTATCTTTTAGGATTTAACTAGTTTTTAGGTCTGGGCTATGTCCCGTATAAATGTATAATGACATTTTTCATCTATATATTTAATTTACTTTAAAATGATAACACTAAATATGACTTGGTTTAGTGGTTAAGACTTTAATATATGAGCTTGAAATCACGGGATTAAATCTTATACAAAGCATTTTTTAATTTTTTTTTATTGTATGTGAACATGGATTAAGAAAACTTAATGGAGAGTGTCACGTGATACCGTTCCTTGTTTAGCTAGGAACGCCTTTTAATATATTAGTATAAATTTTGTTGGTGATTTTGTTAACTAGGAGTATGATTGATCAGTCTGAATTTTAAAAAAATTGTTCTTTGGTTGTTTGGTTTGGTTTTGATTTACCAAACTTTAAAAAGTAAATATACTACGATGAAATTATTTCAATGGGACGGAGGGAGTAGAAGATTAAAGTTTATCGAGACGTAGAGTTTGCTCTTTTAACCTTATTTGCAGTTCTTAAAGAAAAAATTAGTTTCGATAAGGACTAATAAGGTATACTAAATTCAGATTAGTTCAAATTCAACAAAAAAAAATAAGCAAAAGTAAGTAAGGTTGTTTAGAGTTGGTATGGACCACACCAAACCGCACCCATTCCCTTTTTTTTGTTGATTGGGTTGGTTTGCAGTTTCAAATTTTTGGGTTGGTTTGTGATTTCAAGCAAACTATGGTTTGTGGTTTGTGGTTTGGGTTGGGTTTCAATCTTTGTGAAACCAAACCGCACAATATATAAACAGCAAAACTATTTAGATGAAATATGTATTGGGTTTTTAACAATTTTTTGCCACATATTTTAATCATTTATGAGTTACTTTTTTTTTTTTTTGGTAAAAATGTAAGAAATTGTTATTACCAAAAAGCATAAAAGCTCCAACTACAACACATCACTACACTACCAACACAAAAGCCAACCAAGTCACTACAAAAACATCACAACCTAGCAAACAGAAGCAAAACAACAGAGACGAAAACAAACAACACCAACAGAAACCGACCTGCACAGCAGCACCTACACAACAAAACAAGACACCAAAGCAAGCTATACAACCTATCTGCCTATATTAATCAGCAAACAACCAACAGCAAACACCACATCAGACATTAGGCCCAACTAACTCAGCAAACCAACGTTGCTCACTGTCCCGCCATCTATTACACAATTTGCCTTTGACCCGAATGCAAACATCAATCTGAATCTTCTTAATAACAAGTTCAGGCCTCCACACAGCAGCATCCCATAAGGCATGATTTCTGGTCTTCCAAATTTGATACACAGTGGCAGCAAGGCACGCATAAGCAATCTGTTGCTGAACTTTGCTACGGAACTTCCTGCCCGATTTCTTCCAATGCACATAAATATTCTCGTGAGCACTCATCCTAATATGCAACCAGTTCATAATTCCTTGGCAAACCTTTCTACTAAAAGGGCACTGGAAGAATAAATATGAACAAGAATCAATGCCTTGTTGACACAGAAGACACGCAATATCCTGACAAATACCAGCTTGATGCAATTTTTCACGTGTTCTTAATTTTCCCAACATGATCAACCAAGCAATAAAAGAATGCTTGGGGATATTAATAGAATTCCAGACCCAAAATTGCCATCCTACATTTACTTGATCACCCCTAAGCCAGATGTATCCTTGCTTCACAGAGTACTCCCTACTGCCATCAAGCCATGAATTATTATTATAAGCACCTCGAAACTTATCCTTCATTCTACATATAACTTTCCAAGACCAACTAGCAGAACTAGGAGCTACATAGCTTCACCAATCTCCATTCTTAATATAAACACTGTGAACCCACCTAACCAACAAAATGTCTTCTTTTTTTGCAATTTGCCAAGTGTATTTGCCAACTGCTGCCATGTTCCACATCACACAGTCCCTGATACCCAAAGCCACCACTCTTCTTTGGTTTGCAGACCCAATCCCAAGCCACTAAGGGAGGTTTGTGCAAATGAGTCTTACCATCCCACAAAAAAGCTCTACAAATCTGCACTATTTTTTGCAACACACCTTTGAGAAGTATAAAAACTTGTTCCCAATATTTATGAAGGCTGAGAAGAACAGAATTCACTAGTACATTCCTAGCAGCATAAGACAAGTGTCTAGAAGTCCAGCAGAGAATTCTATTAAGAATCTTGTCAACTAAAACATCACAATCAGCAACTGAGACTCTCTTAGATGTGATAGGAACACCCAAATAACGAAAAGGGAAAGAACCCTTCTTGAACCCAGTAATCTGTAACATCCTGGTTTGCAGCTCATCAGTCACATTACCAAAGTAAATAGCAGACTTGTCATTATTAGCACTCAATCCTGAAGCTTGAGAGAAAGCCTTCAGGGCTCTAGTCAAAAGCACCACCGATTTCACTTCCCCTTTGCAAAATAGCATTAAATCGTCAGCAAAGATAAGATGAGTAATCTTAAGAGGAGAGCACCTATAATGATAAGTAAATCCAGGCTTAGTACTCATCTTCTTACAAATTCTAGTGAAATATTCCATCACTAACACAAACAGCAGAGGGGAAAGAGGGTCCCCCTGCCTAAGGCCCTTCTTACCCTTGAAAAAACCACATAACCCTCCATTTATGCTTATAGAAAACGCAGGACTAGTGACACAGGTCTCTGAACTTCTCAGGAAACTTCAACTTGCTTAAAAGTTCACCTAAGAATCCCCAACTAACAGAGTCGTATGCTTTCCTTAAATCAATTTTCATAGTGCATCTAGGAGGTTCACTCTTTCTTTTATAATGATTCAAGATATCTTGACAAATCAAGATATTATGCATGATAATCCTATTTTCAACAAACGCACTTTGCACTTGATCAACAATGCAAGGTAAAACCCTCTTTAATCTGTTGCAAATCATTTTAGAAATGACCTTGTACAAAACGTTGCAACAGGCTATAGGCCGAAACTGACTAACATCTTCAGGTTGTTCCACTTTAGGAATCAAGCAGAGGGTGGTAGCATTCATTTGTTTCAGCAATCTTCCAGTCTGAAAGAAGTCCAGCACAACTTCCACTATATCATGTCCCACACAAGGCCAAGCTTTCCTAAAAAAACCACTAGAGTAGCCATCAGGCCCAGCAGCTTTCCCATCATCAATGTCAAACATAGCTTCTTTAACATCTTCTCCAGAGAACGTAGCACATAACTCCTGCTGCTGCCTACTATTCACCACCCCACCTTCTGAAATAATAACCTTGCTCACATGGTTATCAGCAGCACTCACAGTTCCCAGTAAATCTTCATAATACCTCAAGAACGCATCTTCAACATCACTAGGATTTTCCTGCCAAGTCCCAGCAATATCCTTAATGCGGTAGACATGATTTTACTGTCTTCGTTTTCTCAAACATGCATGAAAATAAGCAGAGTTTTCATCCCCACCTTTTATCCAAGCATTTTTAACTTTCTGTTTTAGGAGGCTAATTCTAGCTGCAGTCAATCTAATATACTCTTGTCTAGCCATCACCTCTTGGTTATGTAACTCAGTATCCAAAGGCTGCTGATAGATTGCTTTTTGGATATCAGTAAGCCTAGTAAGAGCAACCTGAGCTTCCTTCTCAACATTTGCAAATCTATCTCTATGCAAAGCTTTCAAAATAGGTTTTAGCCTCTTAAGCTTTGTAACAATTTGATACATTGCAACTCCATGTAAACCACCTTGCCAGCTCTCTGCAACTTTACTCAAAAAATCTTCATCATCAGCCCACATGTTACAATACTTAAATTGCTTGGCTTTTTGTACCACATTTGCATCCAATTTAATGACAATAGAGCAGTGATCTGAGATGCTCTCAGGTAAAAAAACAGCATTGGCATCTCTAAAAGAATTGAACCAAGTATCATTTGCCAATACTCTATCAATCTTTGGGAAAACCCTGCTCTCACCCTCTTGTTTGTTCGACCAGGTGAAAAAAGGTCCACTAGAAGGGTGATCTTGTAACATACAATCTCTAACACAATTCCTGAAATTGGCTACCTCATCAAGAGTAACCTGAGACCCAATCCTTTCCCCTATATTCAGAACATTATTGAAATCCCCAAGCACCACCCAAGCTCCTCGAATCTTCCTACTAATCTGCACCAAAGAATCCCATAACATACATCTATCTCCAGCATCATTAAAACCATAGACAACAGTAACTTCAAACTGCTTCCCAGTGGCCTTATGAACAACTTCACTATGAATGAATTGAGCCCCATACTCACACACATTCACTACAAAGATACTAGGTCTCCAAATTAACCAGATTCTCCCTCCAACATGATACTGGTAGTTCGTTATAATAGACCAACCATTACAGACATTAGGGTAGACTTTGTGAAAATTTCCAGCCCTCACCCTAGTTTCCAGAAGCCCAAAAAGCCCAATGTTATAGTGAGATAAAACCCATTTTACATCACTATGCTTTTGGGGGCTATTTAAGCCTCTGATGTTCCAACTTCCAATACTATCCATTTGGAGGCTTCAACACCCCCTCCTCCTGCATCTTGTTTACAACCTCTATCTGAGCAGTATCTTTAGGCCCCTCACCAATGAGAACTTGTTCTTTGTCCTGCCCAAGATCAGCATTAGCCACTTCAACCCTCCTCTCTTCACAAACTAGCTCAAGATTCTCACATATACTATGGGGAACAGGGATAATTCCCCCTGTTAGCTTTCAAACCTTTCTCATTAGTAAACACCACCTCATCAGGAAATGCTTGATTGATGTTTACTTCAACAAGAACACGAGCATACTCCAAAAGATCCTTCTGTGCAGTTGCTTTGTCAGATCTAATAGGCTTCCCTATTAGACTAGCTATTTTGTTTAGAGACACCTGACCCCAGTATTTGAGAGGGAGGCCAGGGAATCTAACCCAAGTTGGAACCATAGCCACTGTCTCCTTCAATAGATCTAAATCAGCAGACCATTCTTTCATAATCACAGGTTTCTTGTCATACAAAATTGGCCCAGCCTCCATAGCCAAATTCTTACCCTCCAAAGTTCAAAACCTCACAACAAATACACCATTAAATCCCATAGCAATCCTGTCAATGCCATATTTCCCCCAGACTCTCCTAACAAATCCATTCACTATTCGAAATGGCAATTTCATCCCTAATACATAACAAATAATTGCTGACTCCCAAAAAACAATCTCCTCCTTCACATCATCTTCAGTAATAACCACCTCATTAACAGAATCAATAGTAACATTTCCAGTAATATTAACATCTAAATCAATTCCTTCCTCCCGAATCGTCTCAAATAAATTTTGGCGCCAAGAAGTATTACCTGGATTACTAACAAGTTGTTAAATAGGGTGAGGGGATGGGTTCACCACATTCCCAGAATTCTGCCTCAAAGGAGTTCTAATTGATGCTATCCAGCTCTCCATTTGACTCCTCGCAGTCTCAAAATTTGCTCGATCAAGGTTTGAAGGATTGACGTCCACCGAAGTTACAGAATCATCATCCTTCTCCTCCTCCGATGTCCAGCTCAAAGCCGAACTCTCCGGAACATCATTCACACTTTTCATCTTTTTCGCATCAATCGTTTGAGGTTTCTTCACCACTTTCACCGGTTGTTTTGCCTTATGTCCACCATTTCCTTTTTTCGAACCTTTTGCCATGGCTCCAGCCAGAGTGCTGAGATTCAAATCAAGAGAATTAATGAACGAAAAACGTGACAAACAGTGAAAAACCTAGAGAGAGATGAGAGTTTCTCTCACTAGACTCTCATAATTGATAAGCCTTTTTTGAGTTCCTAGCAAAGAGATTCTAAATAGGAAGTACATATAGGAATGGATCTGTTCCTATTTGTTCTTCCTATTTATGAGTTACTTTTCCAATAATTTATAGCTAATTAACTATTTTCCAGCAACTGTAGTCCACAAATAACTTTACAATAGTCCACAAAATATAAAAAAACTAGTATCTTAATTCTTAGATTACAAAACTCGTACCGCGAATGAAAAATAGATAAATCGCAAACCAAACCGCACCAAACCCTTTCACGTGGTGTGGTTTGGTTGGTTTGGGCAAAAGTGCGATGCTTTTTTATTTTGAAAATTGTCAAACCGTATTGCTTATGGTTTGGTTAGGTTTATATCCTAACAGGCTATAACCACACCAACCCAATCAATGAACAGTCTTAAAAGTAAGGTTTGACAAAATCACAAATAAGTTCAAATAAAGTTTAATGATGTCTAATAAGTTTAGATAAATTTAAATAAATAAATAAAAATCCAATAAATTTAGATAAGTTAAAAAGGAACGACCCGTATAATTCTTATGATTCATCGGGAATCCCGATTCCAAAGTTTTGGACATTAAAAAAATTTAGTAACCCTACTTCTAAATGTAGGGCAGAATCTTGCAGGGGAAGGACTAAAAAGTCCACTCAATCTCTATGCTTTTTAGTGTTTGGCTTAGCTCTGCAATCAGTACTGCCCTTAATTAAGAGTGGAATCTTTTTTCCGGGGAATAAGTGCGCATCCAAACACCACCTTCCTCAATTTTTTGGATGATTCTACCATGGTCTTTTTTCAAAAAAGACCATTGAAACAAATCAATGTGAGCCACCCATTTTTGTTAGTGGGTCCCTTTTGCCATTTCTTTTCCCTTTTTTTTTAATTGCCAAAACTTATTTATTTTCATTTTTTTTATTTACCAAAAATCATGAAATTAATTTCTGAAAATCATGAAAATAAAAAATAAAAAAAAAAATTCAAAAAATCCGAATTTGTTTTTTTGGGTTCCAAACAGTAATTTACTTATGGAAAAAAATTTTGGAGCCAAATTTTTTTTACCCATTTTCTCTCTCCTCCTTGTTCTTCATGTTCTTCACCAAATCCACCATTGTCAACCGAAATTCTCCCAAATTCGACTCATTCTTCCACCTTCTCCCTCAATTTCGACCCTATCTTCCATCTTGTTCCTCCATTTCGACCCATTCTTCACCTCCATTTCGCCCCAAAAACCTTCACCTCCATTGTTGAACTCTTCACCCCAAAAACCTTCACCTCCATGGATTTCGATCTAAACTCTTCACCCGTCGATGAAATGGATGTAAGTTTACTTGAATATTTCGTATATAGTAACAAATAAATGATTTTCTATCTTCATTTGTGTGTTTGATTAAGATTAATCTTGCAAATTTGGAAAAATTTCCCCAAAAATATCTAGGGTTTTAAGGAAAAAAATGACGGTATTGGTGACTAAATTTCTCTAAATCAACGCACTTCACACTTTTATGCGACAATTTGTTGTTACATTTGAGTAGTTCATACTTTAGTTTAGCTATGATGCAAAAAAAAATTCTGGTTTTTCGCGACCTCCATGGGAGGTTGAGGTGGTTTTTAGTCTAAGATATTGGAGTTGTTTGGTGATTACTAAGGATATTTTGGATATGACCAAACTTAAAGATGTTTTGGTAATTACTAAACATATTTTGGATATAACCAAAAATAAATTTAAGGTTTGTAAGATAATGGCAATAAATCAATGCACTTCACACTTTTTTTAGGTTACATTTGTTGCATAGATCATACTTTAGTTTAGCAATTAGATGAAACAAATTTGTAGCATTTTAGGGACCTCCATTGTAGCTTTGTGCAAGTTAGTGCAGGGTATAGGTAATTACTAAAGATATTTTGGTCCTGACCTAACATAACCACTATATATGTTAGGTAATCACGTAATGAAATTAGGATATTACCAAAATTCTTAGGTCATTACCTAAAATAATAATTGTCTTGACCAATGACCTCAAATCATGTGACTATAACATTAAGATGTGGGTTACTAATAAACTAATCCATGAGATTTTATGTGGTTTATAAGATAAGATTGCATCGGGGTTAAACATTGCATTTTTTCCTTTTTCTTTTGCTTTCAAATGATTGAATTGAATGACTTTTGTGATAAGAAAGGTTCATCGATAGAATGTTTATGTGAACAACGGATTGAAATGGTCGAACAATCTCTCAAAAGAATCCTCTCCATTGTAGTGGAATGTCACTTGTTTTTTGTGCAAGTTATTGCGGGGGTATAGGTAATTACTAAAGATATTTTGGTCATGACCTAACATAACCACTATATGTGTTAGGTAATCACCTAATTAAATTAGAATATTACCAAATTTCTTAGTTCATTACCTAAACCATTTTAGGGCATTACCTAAAATAATAATTGTCTTGAGCAATGACCTCAAATTATGTGAATATAACATATATGATGAGGGAATTGTCTGGTTAAGATGTGGGTTCTTGATAACCTAATCCATGAGATTTTATGTGGTTTATAAGATAAGAGTGCGTCGGGGTAAAACGTTGTATTTTTTCCCCTTTCTTTTGCTTACAAATGATTGGATTAAATTACTTTTGTTATGAAAGGTTCATCGATAGAATGTTTATGTGAACATCGGATTGAAATGGTCGAACAATCTCTAAAAAGAATCCTCTCCATTGTAGTGGAATGTCACTTGTAGTTTGTGCAAGTTAATGCAAGATTTAGGCAATTACCTAATGTGATTAGGATATTACCATAACCTTTAGGTCATTATCTAAGCCAATTTTAGGGCATTTCCTAAAATAATAATTTTCTAGGGCAATGGCCTCAAATCATGTGACTATAACATATATGATGAGGGAATTGTATGGTTCAGATGTGGGTTAATGATAACTTAATCCATGAGGTTTTAAGTGGTTTATATGATAAGAGTGCATCGGGGTAGAATGTTGTGTTTTATCCTTTTTCCTTTTGCTTTCAAATGACCGAATTGAATGACTTTTGTGATATGAAAGGTTCATCAATAGAATGTTTATGTGAACAAATGGATTGAAATGGTCGAACAATCTCTAAATAGAATCCTCTCCATTGTGGTGAAATGTCACTTGTAGTTTGTGCAAGTTAATGCAAGATTTAGGTAATTACTAAAGATATTTTGGTCATGACCTAATACAACCACTATATATGTTAGGTAATCACCAAATTAGATAAGGATATTGCCAAAACTTTTAGGTCATTATCTAAACTATTTTAGGGCATTACCTAAAATAATAATTTTCTTGGGCAATGACTTCAAATCATGTGACTATAACATATATGACGAGGGAATTGTATGGTTAAGATGTGGGTTATTGATAACTTGATCCATGAGGTTTTAAGTTGATTATATGTTAAGATTGCATCGGGGTAAAACGTTGTCTTTTTTTCCTCTTCTCTTTTGCTTTCAAATGATTGAATTGAATGACTTTGATGACATGAAAGGTTCATTGATAAAATTGTTTAGGTTTACAATGGATTGGAATGGAAGAAGAATCTCTAAAAAGAATCCTCTCAATTGTAGTGGAATGTCACTAGTTTTTTGTGCATGTTACTGCTGGGTTAGGTAATCACCTAATTAGATTAGGTTATTACCAAATGTTTTAGGTCATCACCTAAAATAATAATTGTCTTTGACAATGGCCTCAAATCATGTGACTATAACATATATGATGTGGGTTATTGATAACCTAATCCATGATATTTTGTGTGGTTTAAATGGTAAGATTGCATCGGGGTAAAACGTTGCATTTTTTCTTTTTATTTTGCTTTCAAATGATTGAATTGAATGACTTTCGTGATATGAAATGTTCATCGATCGAATGTTTATGTGAACAGCGATTGAAATTGTCGAACAATCTTTCAAAAGAATCCTCTTCAATGTAGTGGAATGTAAATTATTTTTTGTGCAAGTTAATATAGGGTCTACGTAATTACTAAATATATTTTGGTCATGACCTAACATGACCTCTTTGCATGTTTAGGTAATCACGTAATTAGCTTAGGGTGTTACCAAATATTTTAGTAGATTACCTAAACTATTTTAGGGCATTACCAAAAATAATAGTTTTCTTGGGCAATGGCCTCAAATCATGTGACTATAACATATATGATGGGGGAATTATATGGTTAAGATGTGGGTTAATGATAATTTAATCCATGAGGTTTTAAGTGGTTTATATGATAAGATTGCATCGGGGTAAAACATAGCATTTTTCCCTTTTCTTTTGCTTTTAAATGATTAAATTGAATTTTTTGATATGAAAGGTTCATCGATCGAATGTTTATGTGAATAGTATATTGGAATGGTCGAACAATCTCTAGAAAGAATCCTCTCCATTATAGTGGAATGTCACTTGTTTTTTGTGCAACTTAATGCAGGGTTTAGGTAATTACTAAAGTATATTTTGGTCATTACCTAATACAACCACTATATATGTTAGGTAATCACCTAATTAGATTAGGATATTACCAAACCTTTTAGGTCATTACCTAAACCATTTTAGGGCATTACCAAAAAAATCATTGTCTTGGGCAATGGCCTCAAATCATGTGACTATAACATATAACCCCATATCATATGCTTTTAGGTAATTATCAAACATGTTTTGGCCATGACCAAACCTACTAAGTGGAGGATGTTCTGCCAATCACAATCCATTCCCATTACTAATCAAAGCAATCCTATGAGGATTGGACAACCATGGCACTGAGTCCATTAGGCCCAATACCTCACCAAACGCCATTGACTTAAGTTTTTGGCCCCCATTGTCTCGTCCTTGTACTAAAAAGCCCAAATTAACCCTAGATCATATGCTTTTAGGTAATTCTCAAACATGTTTTGGCTATAACCAAACCTACTAAGTGGAGGGTGTTCTCCTAATCACAATATATTCCCATTACTCATCAAAGCAATCCTATGGGGATTGGACAATTATGCCACTGGGTCCATTAGGCCCAATTCCTCACCCAACCCCATATCATATGCTTTTAGGTAATTACCAAACATTGTTGTAGAATGTCACTGGTTTGTGTAAGTTACTGCTGGGTTTAGGTAATTACTAAAGATAGTTTGGTAATGACTTAACATAACCACTATAAATGTTGGGTAATCACCTAATCAGGTTAGGTTATTTTCAAATATGTTAGGTAATCACCTAATCAGATTAGGTTATTTCCAAATATTTTACATAAGCACCTAATCAGATTAGGTTATTTCCAAACATTTTAGGGCATCACCTAAATTAGTAATTGACTTGGCCAATGGCCTCAAATTATGTGACTATAACATATATGATGATGGATTTGTATGCTTAAGATATGCTTCATTGATAACCTAATCCATGAGGTTTTATGTGGTTTATATGACAAGGTTGCATCGGTGTAAAATGTTGCATTATTTTTTTTTTTTTCCTTTCAAATGATTGAATTGAATTCAAATGATGATATGAAAGGCTCATTGATTGAAATATTTTTGTTAACAGTGGATTGGAATGGTAGAAGAATCTCAAGAAAGAATCCTCTCAAAGATGGATGCTATATTCTCAAAGGTGGTGCACATGGAGGTTGCATTAGAGAAGGTAATCTCAACCGTACCTCCGGAAGATAAAGAAAAGGCACGTGAGAAGGATGGGAATGATGTTGATACCAACAATGTATCACAAGGTAATGATGGGGGAATGGAAAAGATGAAATCTTAAACGATGTCCAAACTGTCCCCCACTCAACCGAAAACACACGAGAGATAAGATGTGTCTCCGTTTCTATCTCCCATACTTAGTGATACGCTTAAATGTGCAAAGCGTAAGTTGGATATTGACAATGATGACGAGACTTTTGTGCCTAGTGTGCAAGTTAGATCATCATTTAGCATGAAGGAAATTCGCTTTGTTCGTCCCGAACCTATCTTTGGTTTGGAAACTCTTCGGGACATGCCAATAGAGAAGTTGACGCCAAAAAAGACCACCAAAAAAGCCAAGATTGAAAAAGAAGAAGATGGTGTAGCAAGTTATTTGGATACGCCTTCAAAGGAGGTTACTCCGAAGAAGAAGAGCACCAAAAAAGTAAATGTGACAAAAACACCCCCGAATGCGAAAAAGACCACTCGGGCGAAAAAAAAGATCAGAAAAAAAACCACCCCTCGAGGTGGATGAAGAAAAGTTAATGAGCAACCGTATGAATAGTATTTTTTAATTGGTTCTTATTTTATCCATACACATAATTTTTTGGTAATGACCAAATTTGTATTTGGTCATTACCATATGTTTATATGCTAGTATTTGTTATTGGATTTCTTTGAATGTGTGATGGGTTATATGACCCCCAAAGTTTTCGGGCCATAGTTGTAACAAGTAAACAAATTTAGATTGATTTGGTAATGACCAAAATTTTGAAGCCATTATTTTCATGTATTGTGAATGCGTGAAGGGTTATATGACCCAAAGTATTTGAAGCCGGAGTTGTAACAAGTAAACAAATGAGTTGGATACTCTTAATTAAGGTCATGTTTTTATGGCCGAGTTGTGTTTGGTATTTGTCTTTTATTTGAATTCGGAATATTACTAACATCGACGCGTTGAAGGTAATGGATGCCATCGATGTATGTTTACTAACTTAAGTTGATGTTATTTTATTTGTTATTTGTCTCCATTATGGTAGGCAAAAAGATCGGGATCGGAAAAGGTTAAGATATCGAGGAAGAAGGTGGGAGTGACACCGAAGAATCATCGGTATAAAATTATTTTTCTCATATCTCGCCTATTTATTTAATTAGTATGCAAACTAATACAATCCAACAAACCATGCCTCGAATTGTAGGAAAATGCTAAAGAGAAAGCGGTTGGGCAACAACTTAAATTATTTAATAAGGCCCTTAACAATGGCATGTCCAAGACGAATGAAGATTTTGTCGATCCGTCATTTACGCCACAAAAAAGTGGTAGGCCGCTTCAATTTTTCGAAGAGTACTTACCCTCTTTGGACCCGATTGAAAGAAATATTTGTAAGAACATATTGAAAGGGCCGTCAAATGAAACTATTTACCGCCACAAACAGTCTTGGAGTTTTCTTTACGCCTATGAATGTTTTTGCGTATACCCGGATCATTGGCTAAGCACTCGGAGTACATATGGTCATCCTATTATTTTTTTTTCCTTTTACACAAGTTTGGGGATCTTGTGGTCTGACAGTGTTTGATGATCACCCAAACATGTTTTGGTGATTACCTAAATCTATTCAGAACACAAGATGGTGTCCTGATATTGTTTGGTAATTACAAATGATGGTTTGAGTATTACCCAAATTATTTGGGTCACATGGTAGTTTTGTTTGACATGAGTTTGGGCAATGACTTGATCTTAAGGTAATAACCCGAAATTCATTTGGTCATTATCTAACACTTGTCGAACACACGCGTTTAACATGTCAAAAGGTTTTGGCAATTAGTCTGATACTTATTAGTGTTGGTTTTCAACAGTTCGTTGATGTGTATATGTATGACTTACAACTGACCCGGATTGAGGAAAAAAGCCAAAAATTAATACTTCCAAGTATATTCATGGTGAGGTCATTGACAAAATGTTAAGGTTATTATAGAATTATTAGCACCGACAAAATGTTAAGGTTATTATAGAATTATTAGCACCGACAAAATTTATATTTTGTAGGTCGTTACTGTTACAACAAGATGAACTGTCTGGGTTGAATGGTTGTAACAAGACCCTTTTGGACACCTTTGCTGCTTGGTTAAATTTTTATCTCCCAACTGACTTGAGTAGTATTGAAGAGGTTTGTACTAAACATTACTATGTGTGTTTCTTTACGTGGTTTCATTTGAGTTTTACTAAACATTGCTTGTAGAGGTGTATATTCCTTTGCTTGATGTGAAGCATGAGCATTGGTTCTTGACGATCGTTGACTTACGTAAGAAAAAGGTGTACATTATGGATTCTCTTTCCAAATTGAACCATCGGCTTGTGACAAGTCATGGACATGGTACTCAAATTTGTACTTATTACAGGTTCCGGTAATTAACAAAGCAAGACAGAAGAGCCCTAGCAATGTGTGGTAACAGGTTGTTTTTCCCTATTTTGTTTTGCATCGATGACCGCAACTTCGGAAAGGCTTCAAGGTCACCGTTTGGCGCCCTTGTTCGTGGACATGAAACATTTCACTTACGAATATCCACCATGTACACGACAACCGAATGCGTGCGTAATACAAAATTTTGAACTCTCTTATCTTTCACAAGTGTATATAAGATAGACTTATGGACTTTTTCTTTTTGTAGCCATGATTGTGGAATGTACGTGATTAAGTACATCCACTGCAGTGATGTGAACGTCATTCCAATCATTTTTTACACTGTACGCATTGTAAATGTATATATTTGACTTTGTTGCATGATCTTATTATAGTAACTTGTGTAACTTTCTGTGCAGACAAAAGCAATGCGTGTCGAACGTTTACGCGCTATAGCCATAATTCTGAGAAGCAAACATAACAAAATTGATATAGATCGATATTGTCGCTCGAAGTACGTTGGCAATGCCGGTA
The DNA here is from genome assembly GCA_947648045.1 of Beta corolliflora. Lineage (NCBI taxonomy): Eukaryota > Viridiplantae > Streptophyta > Magnoliopsida > Caryophyllales > Amaranthaceae > Beta > Beta corolliflora. The sequence continues at coordinate 16,173 of CANSZD010000412.1, read as the reverse complement.
AAAAAAACAGTTCATATGTAAAAGTTTAGGTAATCACCTCACTAGTGTATGGTTATTACCTAAACTTTTGATGTTACATGGTGTCAATTTTTTTGTGTAAATAGGCCTTTGTTGTACTTTTGTAATTGGAGTTGGTTTACTTTTGTATGTATACATATGCCAATGTCCTTTAGTAGATCGAATTAAATAGTTCATATGTAAAAGTTTAGGTAATTACCTCACCTGATATGGTCATTACCTAAACTTTTGATGCTACACTGTCAATTTTGTGTAAATAGGCCTAATTAAGTTGTTTTAATGTAAAAGATTTAGGTAACTACCAACTTTGACTATTGTCATAAGCGAAACATTGTATGCTACGCTTTGTCCTTTTATGTTTAATTATTGATTACCTTCTCCTTTTATTATTATATGATGTTTGGAAATTACCAAAAATGTGTTGGGCATTACTAAACATATTAAGTGGAGAGGTGTTCTCCAAATTACAATCCATTCGCACTACTCATCAAAGCAATCCTATGGTTTTTGGACAATCATGCCCCTTGGGTCCATTAGGACCAATACCTCACCAAACCCAATTGAATTAAGTTTTGGGCCCCATTGTCCCTCCTTGTACAAATAAGCCGAAATTAACCCCAATCACATGCTTTAAGATATTACCAAACATGTTATGAAGATTACCAAACTACTAAGTGGATGATGTTTTCAAAATCACAATCATTTATCATTACTCATCAAAGCAATCCTATGGAGATTGGACAATTATGCCCTTCGGGTCCATTAGGCCCAATATTTCACCAAACCCCATTGAATTCATTTATGGGCCCCAAATGAACCCCATATAATATGCTTTAGGCAGCTACTTCTATCAATAAGGTCATACACTATACTCAGATAATGCAATTATGTTGAGAAATTAGTAGAAAAAGAATGCGGTAAAACTGACCAAAACTCGCATGTTTTATTCTATGGATTTGAGAAGTTATTAATTTAAACAGAAGAAAACTAGAAATATATAACAAGTTATTGTTTTCAACTCAATTTCATGCATAAATTCAACTGAAATTTTTACCAACTCGGTTGATACTTTCCAATTCATGAGGAAGACTGCTGCATAAAAGAGTCACTTGATAGCTTCCCCATTTATGGAGCTATATATCCTTGGACAAACCCTTAACTCTTGCAAGTGGTATGAGTAATTCAAGAATTAAAATGAGTAATTACAAAAATAATTCAAGGGAAAAATCACAACATTATACATTTGACAGATCTAAAAAAAACAACTACAAAAATAAAAATCGAAAATCATTCAAGAATTAAAATGAAATTAGAGATTCAAAACCCTTGCTTGACCGGAGCTTCGACCTTCACCGGAGCTTGGTGTCTGAGTCTTCGACGAAGATGGTGGTTGAGTCTTCGACGAGCGACGAGCGAGGATGAGAGATTGTGGAGAGTCTTCGAGGAGGGACGAGCGAGGATGAGGGTGTGGTTGAGTCTTCGACGAGCGACAGAGTGGGGTGGTTGAGAGTGTGGCGAGAGAGGAGGGGATGGTAGGCTGAGGAGAAGGAATGGGGATTAGGGTTTTAGAGAGGAGTGATGGAGAGAGACGATGGAAGTGGGAGAGATGGGTGTGAGAGATTGATGGTTAGATTTTGATCCTTACCAAATCGAGGGTTAATTTATGATGCCTAATATTATTCTTTGGTAATAGGAAAAGAGAATGAGCTTGTAGCGTGGATTGATGGCTCAACGTATGATTGGTAATCTTATATTCACCGTAATCTTACTTATCTGTCGGATTTAGTAACTTTTACTAACTTTAATTATTAGTTAATTATTTTATTATAATTTGAAATTTGAAATTTTGGTTATTTTTATTGAAATTATTATGATTAGTATTTAAGTATAACTATCATTTATTAATTAGCATAATATAACCATTACTATTATTATAATAATAATAATTACTATTTAATTAGAGTTATGAATTGAATTTCTAAATTTTAATTAGATCTTATAGCGTTACTTATACAATTATCGATCTATAACTCAATTAAGTAATAGTTTGATTATATTTATTTAAGTGAACTTTATATGTAGTGTTACGTTGACTTAGATTATCGACTTACAATGATACATTCATTGATCTCGTCGAGATAACAACTTGTTTCGATTCAAATACATGTTAATAGTTTCAAATGCATTTCACATGAAGACTATTGGCTAAAATAGTGTATTATGATACATTCATTGATCTCGTCGGATAACAACTTGTTTCGATTCAAATACATGTTAATAGTTTGAAATGCATTTCACATGAAGACTATTGGCTAAAATAGTGTATTATTATCTTGAATTAGCTTATAATTTATATTGATCATTAATCTTATCTAGTAACAACTTTTTTTAATGAAGTAAGTACTTATTAACTTATTGGCTTATGGTAGATTAACCTTGTTAACATTAACTTCTTGATTTTGATTTTTTAACAATTTAGAATTTTAGAAAGAATCAAAGAAGTTGGGATTTAGTAAGATAAACTTGTAGCCGAATGTTCACACAAGTTGATTTGACTTAATCGTTTGAAGATTGATCATTAGTGATTTTAATGTATATTGTTTAATTATATAGTCCGTTGGAGTGACACATAAATGCAATAAGCCCTTAGCCAATAATCTAAGTCTTAGTTTAGTAACTTTACTCATTTATATAAACTATTGTTATGTTTATTATTATTGTGCAACATATGAGCCCTCGTTATAATCACGTAGGCTCATATGAGCCATAGTTATAAACGTATGATTGTCATTTGTTATAATATTATAACATATCAAGAGTCGTTATACTAATTTATAATCAATAGAGTATTAGATTGGTTTTACAATTATTTTGATACCAATTTTATACTAAAATATTTAAACATATTGATAAAATAGTTTGTTTATACTTTATCATATAAAGTCACAACATAATACATATATACCACGTTATTGCTATTATTAGCATTGTTGCTACTATTACTATTAGTATTTATATTGTTATTGTTATTGTTAGTATTCCTGTTCTTATATGTATTACTATTGCTCTTGATTAGCATTGCTTCTATTACCGTTATTATTTGTATTATTATTATTATCATTATCGCTTTATGTTTATTATTATTATTATTCTCATTATCATCATAAATATTTACAAACTTATATATCAATCATAATGCTTTTAATAATAAATCATTTATATAAACCTTGGAATTGATCGTCTACTTGTTATTATTGTCGTTGGTTATAATATATAATATTAGAACATATGAAGAGTAGTTCGATATCATCCATATATTTATCGCACACACACACATATGTATACATATGTCGATCTTAATAATTCTAATAATATGATTCGTTTACAAAATCCATAACAAAATCAAAAGGACACGACCCGGGAGTTAGCCGAAGTTGAGCCGAGCGCTCAATAGCGAATGGACCCGATGCTTTACAATGATCGAACAAAGGTCATTAGTGATTGAACCAGAGTACACTTGATTCTACCCAAGCATACATGAAACCCAAATACGACTGCGCAAACCCGGTTAAAAAAATGTCCACGGACGATCATACAGGAATGGATCGACTTGTAAATGAAAGCTCAAACCCGTCCGGCACCCGACAATCCCATGATTCAAATGTGATCGACCCAATTGAACAAAATCGACCAATCACGACCAGGGGCGATTGTCGGAGATCCCGACTGTCCGGGTTTGACACAGTTCGTCGTGGGTATACCCGAACTCGTTTGAGAACTTGTTTGATACCACTAGTTTATAGACAATGTTCATTGCCGAGGCCATGGCAAAAGTTGGGGAAAAAAAGTATGTCAAGTTATTACGAGAATAAACGTAATAAAAGACACAATACCAAAGCGTCCTATTTTTTTTTTTAAAAGAACACAAATTACTAGAATAGCTAGTCTAATGTTAAGATAAAATGAGACAAACCAATAAAAAAGATGAGAGAGAAAGAAGTAGAGAGAGAAAAAGAAAGAGAAAGAGAAAGAGAAGAGAAAGAAGAAAGAAGAAAAAAAGCCCCAATTCATTATCTCAAGACCCAAGCCATCCACAATTGCCCCAATTCGATCTTGCAAATTCTTATGCCATCAATAATGCCAAATTATTCTTAGGTACTGTTATCAACTTTCTATTATCAATACTAGTGGTAATTCTCATAGTACATTTCTCAAATATTTCATCAAATCAGCCAACAAAAATCTCCCCAAAGTGAATTCAATAATTCTCCAAAAATATATTTCATTTTATGAGAACTAGTTGTTGGCACGCACGCTATCGCGTGCGTCCCCCCAAGGTAGCGAAAATGGTGGTGAATAACTAAATGCAAGTATTAGCATGATTGATTTAAGCAAAATCAAAGCATGTGAACTTTGTAGTTAGGTAGATAAAGTAATTAGATAGCATAGCATATATGCATATAACCCTTGTTAGTGCAAGCTCTTTTTGGGTTGCAAAACACGTGTAAGGTTTTTTGCATCCTCTAGAATGTCCTTGAGTCATTGTTATATAAGGTATAAGAACTTCAATCATGCCTATTAGCAAAAGAGATTAGTTCATATTAGGCGGTGACTAACTATAAGGGCCACATTGTTAACATGTACTATAAGCGTTCTACGGACAAAAGAATAAGCAAAAGGGTTTTTGAGTGGGTGATGTAGTAGCTTAATTTCTAGGCTTCACAACATCTTCGGTGATAAGTGCGGTCCTTCAAGGGGGCAAAATCTAATTAGCGTTACTCTAATGGCGTAAAAATCTTGCAACTATAATTTTAGTTTTGTATTTGTGAGAACCAACTTAATTATTTCTTACAAGTTATAATTATAATGGAACTTTACGCAATTGTAGTTTGTATTTGTGAGATCATAAGCTTTCACAAAAGACTTGGTTTTCAATGACATAGATATCTTACACAAAGAAGGAATGGTAGAAATTTAATTAGCTAACATAACTATACAAGATAAGAAATTAACACATTTGTGTCGTTACCGTATATTTCAAAGTAATTATTAGTTTTCCAATTATAATCTATATGACCAAAGATAAATGGTCCGATAAAAGATTAAATGTTTAAACTGGTTTAATTAAAGTTCTTTAGAATTCGAACATAGTAATTAGAAGGTCGAATTTGGCTTAATGATATCACATCGACAATGTGATCTTAAAAATTCTCAAATTATTTTTTAGTTTACCATTTCCTAAAACAAAGATTCTTATGTAGTCCAAAAAAGACAACCAATATTTAATAGAAATGGGGAATCGCTCATAGGATTTTTTAATTTTAAAAAAAAAACTCCCCAAAGGAAATTGTGAGTTTGAATTTGTGTGTTTCCTACTTGTAATGGCTTATTAGCGGCTTATTGCAAGGCAATAACCAATATATACAAACAACAAATTACACTTTTTGTTTGTACACAACTCAAACTCCTCTCTCTCTTCACCCCACAATATATTACAGCAAGAAATAAAGTGAAACTAAAAGCCATACTTATTGCCTATTTTTGCTTGTTAGTTTGAATATTTCATACTTTGATAGATAAATGTTGAAATCGGCAAGTTAATAGGCTGAGAGGTGCAAGTTAGAGATGTTGATTTGAATAATACGATATGGCGTAAAGTACCGGATGCATTGTTTTAAGAATTATCGGCGTATATAGTTCGTTTTATTGCTTAGGTTCCACCTTTTTCCTTCAATAGTATTAATAGAAAAGAAGTAACCTAAACCTTTGAGTTAGCATATAAAACAATCACAACTCTTGTCTATAAACCGCTAAAGCAATAAACATCATTCGAAATCCATTATGACCACCGAAAACTCTATAGCTTTGTTGAGATATGAATTCCACAATTGCTTCTATGGAATCTATTTCAATATGCATACTTTTAGTGCAAGCTTGACAAAATTGTAATGGAGTATATGAGTATCGAGAAAAGAAGATGCAAAATTGGGCCACGAAGATAAGCCATATTAACTCCCACACTTTCCCTCAAATCAAGCAGCTTCACCTTAACCTATCAAAGTAAGCCGACAAAAAAACACATCCAACATGGTATGCCCAAGGGGTGAAATCCATTATCGAGATCGAGATTGTGTGTATCACTACTCCCCTCACTACAAAATAAAAATAAAATTGAAACTAAATCCCCTAAATATGTGGTTTATATGGCAAGATCACTATTAACATTTAAGAAATTAAAGCGCATAAACCAATCAACTATATTTACAAAGCCAATACTTTTAAAATATATAGTAACTTTCGATGAAACATAAGATTTAGCTATTAAATAACTCCTTCCATTTATAATAATAATAATATAAAAAATGAAAAATAAAATGAATCACAAAAGTATAAATACAACAAATCATAGTATCATAACTCAATAAAAAAAAACTAAAGCAATTTTTACTTGGCATGGGAATCATATTGAGTGGCACATGAACATGAATTATACGAATCTTCTTCCCATTTGAGTTTTGTAAAGCCTAGAACAGTTAGACTTGCTTTCTTTCAGCTCCTTGTTCACTCCTACAAATATCTTGTTATCTACCATTATCCCTTCTCTATCTTCCCCAACTTCTCCTCTGCTGAACCCATGAAGATGCAATACCCTGGAAATTTTTTTACTGAAATCCACCATATATCATCGAATTCAATCATCCAACCCAAAAAATTAGAAATCTTGAAAATCAAGCATAATATTTTAAAAGTCAGAATCAAGCATCTTAGTGCAAGATCTCTATGTACATCTTAGTGCAAGCTCATAACAAGTTCCTTCGCTATTGATCCAAATCAAGCATCCTTTAAAATTTGCTCATAATTAGTCAACTGGAAATCTGGAATAACAACACATTATTCTTTCTATATCCTTTCTCACGTACACAATATATATCCATTCCTTCCCTCTATGGTGATGGGCTGGATGTAAAATGTAATAAAATCAAAAGTACTTTACATAGTCAACTTAGAAACCAAGGGAAGCATAATTTTAAAAAGATAAATAGAGCACCGGTACTGGAATCGCCTAGTGCTGGTCAGTCAGAATCGTACTTTGCCAGTAAATCTGGTAGCATCCTTCCAAAATACGAATTACAAGTACAACTTTAGTATCAGTTGAAACGCCAATTAACTTCATAGGCTTGATAGTGAATATATATGCTCCAAACTGGTCACCATCTTCTATATCTTTAATTAGTATATGAGTACTTGTTCAAACTGAAGCAAACAAAGGACACCATGTAGCCCTAACTAATAGTATAATAGTGATTGATGCTATTTTGGCTTTTCTATTCAAGTACCCAGTTCAAAACTCATCTATCTGATTTGGGTTCTGAATCCTTACCTGAATTTTCTATTTTTACCTGGACACCTAATTGTCTTGATCCACATATATCTTTTGGGATTAGCAAACATGTATCTATTAATTAGAATTAGCAAACAAGTTAGTCGTAGATGTGTTTATAGGAATTTGCTAATGTATTAATACGTGCAAGTTCTCTAGAATGGAGAATAGGTTTTATGAATGTTTTCTCTTGCATCCATGTCCAATTCTAGGAGAAGGGTTTCCATGTTCTACGCTTTGTACTTTGGCGCATGTATGTCATACTTGAATATCTACCCAATACTTAATACTGGAGGCCTGTGAACCTGTTAGTCAACACTTCAGTTGCTTTGTATGTGCAAGAAACAGCTCATCTGATGAGTATGAAGTCCCCCCCCACCCCAACCCCAAAACAAAAAGTTTTGTAGGTGCTAATTTGTTTTTGGAACCATTTTAATGGAAATGTGTGTTATAGCATAGACAACCACGACATTGCAACAAGAAAAGATAGATTAGTATCTTGGATAATGATTCCGTTAGCCGTGACATCAAGTATTGTGGCCATTCTAAGTGACATTTACAGCATTTTTGTTGCCAACAATGGTCATGAAATTTGAGCCCTGTGCAGCTCTTTGATCTTGGTATACAACACTCCACAGTTCTGCGCTGTGTAATGCTGACTGATACTCGAAACCTCATGATTTCGGGTTTCATTAAAGAAATCGATCTTTAGGTTGTTGACTCAACGTAAACATCAGCATTTGGTTGTTGGTGCCTCATACAAGGGGAGGATGTTAGGGCGAATTCTGGCTAACTTGATTCTGGAGGACTGTATGTTGGTTGATGGTGCCTCATACAAGAGTTTATACAGAGTATGCCAATATATTTGCTTGTGGGGTAGGTTTGATGAAGCACGCCCTCCTCTATCCCTATATGATTGGTCAGACACACCTTACTTTTTTTTTGTGTTTGTGATAAAAGACATTAAACAATTATTTTACAAATATATTATGGTATAACTTTAAATAGTATAATTTTACTTGAATAATTTAAAAATTAAATTCTTATTACACTCCTATTACTTTTGTAATAGCCCCATTTTTAACCACCTTTCATTAAAAACGTAATTGTAATTATTATCTTAGTTAAAAACTTAAAATTTAAATTTATACTTCTAAGTTTAACTATATTTTGGACAAAGCAAGATTTTTGATATATGATATGATATTACGAAAATGCCCTTATGTATTTCAAAACAAAACAAAAGAAAAAGTAAAAATATATATCTCTCTATCTTCTTCTCTCGTGACTCTTTGTGGGAGTTCTAGAGAAATCCCGAACCTCAATTGTACTCTTATACATTTTTAGAGCTCACAAATTGGGAAGCGTTCAAAATAATGGAGAACAAATGAAACCCCAAAACCCATTTCCTCACTTTCTTCCTCGTTCCTTCTCACTCATCTTCTCGCCCCTCAGTGCGCTCTAACTGCCGACAACCCGGCGTCTTCGCCAGCAAAATTCTTCCCATCTCTTAGGAGCTCTACTCTGTGCAACCATCGATCTTTGCTCTTCCTAGTGTTGCTCGGTTTCTTTCTTCTTTCTCGTCCGCTCGCTGTTCGCATCGGCTGGCATGCGCGTTAGGCTGAAACGCCACTGCGATGTCGGTGTTGCTGCATCTGTTGTGTTGTTGTTGGTGGTGTTGCCATCATTTCTAAATTATTGTTTGCCAGGATGCTGCCATTGTTAAGTAAACCTCTTTTTCGAAGGTAAAAGCTAATCTTTCTTCCTCCTCTTTTGATTCCAACAATTCAAGTTCTTGATGCAATTGGGTTTATTTTTAATTTCTGATTTTGTTCTTGGAACCTGTCCGGGTGGGGGCAGTGTTCATTGTTAGTAATTTTGCAGGAATTATAAAATCTCCGGAATGGGCAGTGGACAATAAGGGTTACAATCAAGTGAGTTTTGGATGGGCAATGTTGGAGATTATATTGTGTAGATGAAGGAATTATTCTGATAAATTATTGTATCGTATTGGAGACTTTTTTTGGTCAATTCATTGTACATGTACTTTGGGTTGTTATATTGTGGGCCTGAGCCACAAGTCCAATATGGTTTGTTTTATAGGTTATGTTTCCGCTACAAAAAGGATGTAATTTGAAATTTATTAGATGATAATTAAGATTTGTGAATGTTTAGTGTAATTATCTAGCAGCTCGGAAGTGCGGGCTGTTACAGGTGGTATCAGAGCCATGGTTGTTTTAGGGTTGTCGTGATCTTCATATCATGGCATATGAGTTCAAGAAATATTCTTGGAATTGTCTCTGGAATTGATTTGGGTTATTAATGGTTAGGAATCGAGGAATAGAAATTGAGAAATTGAAAGTTGAATATTATGAATCTTGATTTTTAAAAGTGATGAAAGCTATTGCGATTTGGGAATGATGATTTGAGGGCAATAAAGTTCTATTGATCAGGAATTATGGAGAATTTTGTTTTGGAAGCAATTGATCTTTTGAGGTATTGGAGTTAATTATGAATGTACTTGATTCGATTTTCGTTAAAAATATTTTATATGAACTAATCAGTTTTCGGATGCTCTAAAGTTTAATGGTTTGGAATTTTGAGGGCGAAATTTATTTTAAGGGAGGTAGAGTGTAATAGCCCCATTTTTAACCACATTTCATTAAAACATAATTGTAATTATTATCTTAGTTAAAAATTTAAATTTTAAATTTATACTTCTAAGTTTAACTATATATTGGACAAAGCAAGATTTTTTATATATGATATGATATTACGAAAATGCCCTTATGTATTTCAAAAAAAAAAAAAAGTACAAATCTATATCTCTTTGTCTTCTTCTCTCGTGACTCTTTGTGGGAGTTCTAGAGAAATCTTGAACCTCCCATTGTACTCTTATACATTTTTAGAGGTCTCAAATTGGGAAGCATTCAAAATGATGGAGAACAAATAAAACCCCAAAACCCATTTCCTCACTTTCTTCCTCATTCCTTCTCACTCCTCTTCTCTTCCCCTCCGCTCATGCTGCCGCGACCACCGGCGTCTTCGCCAGCAAAATTCTTCCCGGCTCATAGGAGCTCTACTGCGTGCTACCATCGTTGCGGCTCTTCCTAGTGTTGCGAGGTTTCTTTCTTCTCTCCAGGTGCCTCGATTCGCGTCGCCCGTGCGGTGTGCTACAGCCACCCGCGATGTCGGTGTTGCTGCATTTGTTGTGTTGTTGTTGGTGGTGTTGCCACCATTTCTAAATTATTGTTTGCCAGGCTGCTGCCATTGTTAAGTGCACCTCTCTTTCGAAGGTAAAAGCTAAGCTTTCTTCCTCTTCTTTTGATTCCAACAATTCAAGTTCTTGATGCAATTGGGTTTATTTTTAATTTCTGATTTTGTTCTTGGAACCTGTCCGGGTGGGGGCAGTGTTCATTGTTAGTAATTTTGCAGGAATTATAAAAGCTCCAGAATGGGCAGTGGACAATAAGGGTTACAATCAAGTGAGTTTTGGATGGGCAATATTGGAGATTATATAATATCGATGAAGCAATTCTTCTGATATATTATTGTATCGTATTGGAGACTTGTTTAGATCAATTCATTGTACATGTACTTTGGGTTGTTATATTGTGGGCCTGAGCCACAAGTCCAGTATGGTTGTTTTTATAGGTTATGTTTCCGCTACAAAATGATGTAATTTGAAATTTATTAGATGATAATTGAGATATGTGAATGTTAAGTGTAATTAGCTAGCAGCTCGGAAGTGCGGGCTGTTACAGGTGGTATCAGAGCCATGGTTGTTTTAGGGTTGTTTTGATCTTCATATCATGGCATATGAGTTCAAGAAAGATTCTTGGGATTGTCTGGAATTGATTTGGGTTATTAATGGTCAGGAATCGATGAATAGAAATGGAGAAACTGAAAGTTGAATATTAAGAATCTAGATTTTAAAAAGTGATGCAAGCTATTGCGATTTCGGAATGATGATTTAAGGGCAACCGAGTTCTATTGATCAGGAATTATAGAGAATTTGGTTTAGGAATAAGCAATTGATCTTTTGAGGTATTGGAGTTAATTAGGAATGTACTTGATTCGATTTTCGTTAAAAATATTTTATATGAACTAATTCGTTTTCGGATGCTCTAAAGTTTTATGGTTTGGAATTTTGAGGACGAAATTTATTTTAAGGGAGGTAGAGTGTAATAGCCCATTTTTAACCACCTTTCATTAAAACGTAATTGTAAATATTATCTTAGTTAAAAATTTAAAATTTAAATTTATACTTCTAAGTTTAACTATATTTTGGACAAAGCAAGATTTTTGATATATGATATGATATTAAGAAAATGCCCTTATGTATTTCAAAACAAAAAAATAAAAAGTAAAAATCTATATCTCTATGTCTTCTTCTCTCGTGACTCTTTGTGGGAGTTCTAGAGAAATCCTGAACCTCCCATTGTACTCTTATACATTTTTAGAGGTCTCAAATTGGGAAGCATTCAAAATGATGGAGAACAAATAAAACCCCAAAACCCATTTCCTCACTTTCTTCCTCATTCCTTCTCACTCTTCTCTGCCCCTCCATCTCTCTACGTCGGCGACCACGGCGTCTTCGCCGGCAAAATTCTTCCCACATACAAGAAAAAGTCATTTTAGCGACCGATATTAGCGACCGACGAGAGAAGGTAGTTGCTAAAATTAACTTTAGCAAGCGAAGGAGACTAGTAGTGGCTAATTTGCGGCCGACTCTTTGTGTAGTTGCTAAGTAGTTGCCATTTAGCGACGTAACATATTTACTGCGACTATAGAGCGATTTGCTAGGAATATGTACAATAAAAAATAATATGAATAACCCTTTTGAAAAAAATAAATATATAAATAATAAATTCGCGACTAATTATTTGTGTTTTAGCAACTACATTAGTAGTTGCAAAGTCTAACCCAAAAAACTTTAAACTTTGAACCTTTTTTAAAATTAAATCTTGCCTAAAACCTTCCTATCAAAAAAATTGGAAAAATCCCTTGCCAAACTCACCCACTCGTAACTCTCACTCGAAACCACACTCATCACTTTCAATCGAACTCTTAGTCGAGCACTTTCAGCTGTCACTCGAACAGTCGCGGCGACGCCACTCGAGCAGGTCGACAGAGATGAACACTCTCACCCCCACGGTGAGACGTCGACTAACGGTTTCACTCGAGCACGCCGACAGCGACGGCTGGAGGGCTCGACGGCGACGACGAGCCTGGAGCACTCGACGGCGACGACGACGGGAGCACTCGACGGAGTATTCGACGAGCCTCGAGGTTCCACTTATCTTTTGATTGGTTTTACGATTTTCAATTGCATTTTAGGGTTTTCAATTGATTTTTGGGTTTCAATTTATTTTAGGGATTTAAATTTTAATCTCTTAAATTATTGCAGTTCTATAGTTCTTCGAATGCATGTGAACTTTAATTGCAAGATGCGTTCCATTTCCAATTGCTGTTCTATAGTTTTTCTTTAGGGTTTTGGGTTATCATGACTTGGTTTTCGTTTTTCTTTGGTCTTCAAATCATATTGATGTATGTGAGTTAGGCTTATGGATTTAGGAAGTTGTGACTCAACTCTTGCTCATCTCTGTTTATTCTTTGGATAAGTTCGAATTGGTTGAAGAAATTGACAACAAAAACGAACTTTTAAGAGGGGAATTTCGATCCAGGTTTGTTACAATTCTCCTTCTATATTGAATAATTTCAATTTCTTTGAGTTCAATTGTGCATTTTTTGTTATGCCTTTTTAAATTTCATTGTTTATTTCTCCTAATTTGTTAAACAATTACATGGAAGAAGGATATAGAAGAGTGAAAATTGTACTTTATATATCTAGTATGAAATTGAGCTACCATTTATGGTAATTCATGATAAGTGTTTGTTTTCATAGACTATTTCTCTCCTTTGCTTGATCATTAATTATATTGAGTTTGATTTCAATTAAAATATAAACAATGTGTAGGCTTTTTCTGTGGGACTTGTTTTGTATGTTATATATGTGTGTTAATAAATAGAAAGAGTACTTATAAGTACAAAGGTATGTCTATGCATGCATATATTAGATGAAGTATTTGTTCCTAATTTCCATTCATTTTTTGATGGCAACATTTAGAAGTAAGGTTTATGGATCGATTGGATCGCAAATGGATGTATGAGAGATGTGAAGGTCGAGTACTAAGGAAGGAGTTTGTGGATGGAGTAAGAGAATTTGTTGAGTCTGCTAAAGAACACACTGATCTCACTAATTCTCAAAATATCAGATGTCCATGTTCTAAGTGCAGAAATAGAAAGTATTTAGATGTTGATAGTGTGAAACAACATCTGTATAGAAAAGGATTTGTGAATGACTATTTTGAATGGGTATGTCATGGAGAGGATTTTGCTAGTCTAGGGTCATCTAATTCTACAACTAATCGATACATGGACATGGTTGTTGATGCATTGGGCAAAGTTAATATGGCCCTATGGATGAAGGAGAAAGAAATGTATCAAGCTAATATGGCAAAGTTACAACATAAGGTGTTGGAGATGTCACAATCGTTGAAGGCTCCTTGTGATCCCAGTGATCCATCGGGAGGAGATGCTCCATCTACCACTTAATTAAAGGTTAGCTCCATGTTTTTTGTGGTATTGAGAATCCATAGGTAAAAACATTCTATGGGTTATTTTTGTGCACCCATTCTTAACATTAATTGGGTTTTTTGTATATCCCTCCCCGTGGCTACTTAATTGAAAATAGTGGGTCTATGTTTATTGGGAATAGGTAGCCATGGCTTTTGTATATTGGAAGTAGTCGGAAGGTAGTAGCGATGATTTTTTACATCGGAAAATAGCGTTGGTTTTACGTATATTGGAAATAGTCGGATATAGCGTTGGGTTTGTAAATTGGAATGGTTGGAAGTAGTTGCTTCTTGATTACTTTGGTTATTGGAGAACTTATAATTGAAAATTGGTTGCACATTTGGTGAATGATTGTTATATGAGCGAGGTTGTTTGAGAATTCGATGTATATTAATATATTTGTATTAATGGAATGCATTATTAAATATAGTCCCAAAAGCAATAATTTCAAAAACAATAATTTCAATCGCTGATTTTAGCGACTACCTAGTTGGTTCTTGAGAAGGTAAAATCGGTTGCTAAAAATTGAGGACTGAAAAGTAGTTGCAATAATTAAACTTCGGTTGCTAATTTTAGCGACTACCTAGATGGTTGCTAAAAAGAAAATCGGTTGCTAAAAATAGAGACGAAAAAGGAGTTGCAAACAAATAAAGTCGGTCGCCAAATGTAGCGGCTGAATTTCGAGTTGCCAAATACAAGTTCGGTCGCTAAACTAAAGTTTGCTAAGTAGTCGCGATTCGGTTGCAAAATGGCGACCAACCAAATTTCGATCGCCAAAAACAAAATTACGACTAGCGTTTTGGCGACCACCACGATTTTGGTCTCGGCGGTCGCTAAGATGTTTTAGCGGCCCGATTTGTATGTTTTAGCGGCATTGATCTGTTCGGTCGCTAAATCGATTTTCTTGTAGTGCCCATTTCATAGGAGCTCTACTCGTGCTACCATCGCTACTTCTCTTCCTAGTGTTGCTCGGTTTCTTTCTTCTCTCTCTCTTTGCTCTATTCGCGTCACCGCGTGCGGTGTCTGCGGCCACCGCGATGTCGGTGTTGCTACATCCGTTGTGTTGTTGTTGGTGGTGTTGCCACCATTTCTAAATTATTGTTTGCCGGTTCGCTGTCATTGTTAAGTACACCTCTCTTTCGGAGGTAAAAGCTAAGCTTTCTTCCTCCTCTTGCAGTTCCAACAATTCAAGTTCTTGATGCAATTGAGTTTTTTTATTTCCGATTTTGTTCTTGGAACTGTCAGGTGGGGCGGTGTTCATTGTTAGTAATTTTACGGGAATTATAAAAGCTCTGGAATGGGCAATGGATAATAAGGGTTACAATCAAGTGAGTTTTGGATGGGCAATGTTGGAGATTATATAGTGTAGATGAAGGAATTCTTTTTGATATGTTATTGTATCGTATTGGAGACTTGTTTAGATCAATTCATTGTACATGTACTTTGGGTTCACTACTTCATTAAAGGGGAAAAGGCAACACATGACAACCGTTGCAATAGGGCAAAAGTCGTTGGAGTAGGCCTATTGCAACGGTTTTGTAACCGTCGCATTTTGGCGTTGCGGTAGGCCTAATGCAACGGTTTTTTAGACCTATTGCAACGGCTTGATGAGTCGTTGGCTTAGATTAACATCTTATGCAACGGCTATTATGATCTCAATATTCTAGTGTATTTGGACCTATAACAACGGTTGTTGAAATCTAAAAATTCTAGTAAGGACCTAATATATATATATATATATATATATATATATATATATATATATATATATATATATATATATATATATATATATATATATATATATATATGTGTGTGTGTGTATATATATATATATATATATATATATGTGTGTGTGTATATATATATATATATAGGTATAACCAAATTCTAGTAAGGACCTAATATGTGTGTATATATATATATAGGGTATAACCAAGTTAATATATATATATGTGCGGGGGCGAAAGCCGAGGAAATTCATCTTACCACGGGTTCCCGAAAGGCCAAAAAAAAAAAAAAAAAAAAAAAAAAATATATATATATATATATATATATATATATATATGTGTGTGTGTGTGTGTATATATATATAGGTATATATATATAATATATATATATATATATATATATAT
>CANSZD010000411.1:0-188537 GCA_947648045.1 Beta corolliflora | reverse complement strand
TGTGATATCGGATTCATGTCAGCGCAATAGCATTGAGTTTATAAGATCCGTCCTCTGTATCGAGGAACTGCGGGTGGGAATATCGCTTCTATTCCATCTAACCTCAATTGTTGGCTTGCGAATATAAATCAGAAATGCATGAGATTTGAAGTTCGGTTAGAGTCTTTTTCCTTACTAACAAAAAAAAGGAGCAGAATAATGGTAAAGATTAACGATGAATTGGGATTCCAGATATTTTTGGACTTATTCTTCAAGTAATCTGAGTTCCAAATCCTATTACCATTCAGTCTCTTGGAAGTTTACTCTTTTTTCTTTCTCTTACCTCATTTCAATCCAATTCTGGTCAAAGTTTAAATCATTAAAAAACTAAGCTATGCTAAAAGCCAGTGTGGGAACCATGCATGCACTGATGCGTTGCTGCTCCAAAGAAGATTGATGATGGTGCTTGGCCCATCACCATATTCTAGGAAGTTAATAAGCAAGGGCTACAACTCCGGTATAGTTGCAACAATAATATCTGGTTTGCTCAGGCCCACATGTACGTGACTCTAGTTGAAATCCACGTTTTGAATATTTTTGTCAAATGTTTCTCAGGTTCTTGGTCTTAGGGGTGTAAAGTGGATTAATTTGGATTGGATTGGATTGGGCTGCTTAGGGTGAATCCAGGTTTAAAGTTTTTTGGAACCGAGGGTGGTCAAGAATCAGATCAGGCTTTTAAATCCGAGTCGGAAACTTTTTTATTGAGTCGGAATCACGGTCCGGTCGAGCCCAGATTATGTATATAATATATATTTTCCCTTATTTAGGTTTACAATGTTTTTCTAATGATTGAATTATTGAAATGAAAAATTGAACGGCATTCATCAAATCATAGTAAGTTGCGTACAACTTTAAAGAGTCTTATAAAATGAAAATTGCAAATACAAAGTGGTATGGAAGGGTTAAAAAAGCTTAAGCCTTTTCGGTATTCAATTCTCACACTAAACTTTGCGAGGGGTAAGTGAAAATTAGACACCACGTAAAAAGAATTTAGAGCGGGGATGTTAAAAAACCTTCTAAAAATTTCAACAAAAATTAAGAATTTTTAAATATACATTATATGCATATGTATATATATATTATATCTGTTTAAAATATTTTTGAATTTGGATTGAGGCATTGAACCCGAAGGAGTGAGTCCAAATCCAGTCAGAAAATATTTGGATTCGGAGATTTGAGTCGAGTCCGGTCAAACATTTTGAGTCCAGTCCGATCCGGTCGGAAAGTTTGGTTTGGATTGGATGGACTACAGAACTTTCGCGGGCAGCCACTTACACCCTACTTAGTGCTTTGAATCTCCTATATTTTTTTTTCCTTCTTTTAGTTACTCCTATATTAATTAGGCTCAGATATTTTGGGAATGGGAGAAAGCCGAGACTAAAGCGAGCGAAGGCGAAATGCAAAAAAGCCCGGAACCCAAAGTGCGAAAAAGCTAAACATATTGAGTGTCTAGCCCAGGCCGAGCTAGCGGCGGGGCGGAAGCCGAGGCGGCTCCGCGGGCGAAAATAAGTTCAAAAGCGGGGCTAGAGATGAATACCAATTAAAGGAACAACTAAAAGTTGCTCAAATTAAATATCCCTTCAAAATAAAAGTTGCTCAAATATGTACTTCTATTAGAGTAAGATGATACCCATTCATTTCTCGCTTCTTCTCCCTATACTTGGTTTTATCTTGTATGGAGCAATTTGTTTATTACTTGCAACAATAATAATAATGTCACATTGTCATGTTAATTGAATTGCATTATATATATATATATATATATATATATATACTATCTAGATACATATATATATATATATTCTTCCTCGGATCTTTTTTAAATGAAACATTGGGTGAAATGACCTATTCATTGATCAATTTTGACTCAATTTATACGCCATTATATAAAGAAAAAAAACATAGTCAGGTGGGATCTTAGCTGCAGATTCGTCTCGTTACATCTTACTCAATTATAACTTTTTATATTTTTTACGTGTGCACAAGCTAAAGATATTAATGATTAAAGAAGCGCGTTAGGTTGCGTGAAAAAACAAAGCGTTTCGTTTAAAGCGAGAACGGAAGATATATATATATATATATATATATATATATATATATATATATATATATATATATATATATATATATATATATATATACATATACATATATATATATATATATATACATATACCTTACATCTTCCTAGATCCATCAATAAAGTGAAAGCACTTACTTATTTTAGAGCGTTTCAAAATAAATTGAAGCATCTCTTAAATGGAAAAAAGAAAGTATGAAAATGAGAATCCCATCACGAGGGCTTGCCCTATGGTTTGCTTTTCTACTCTCACTCTTTTAGAGTAATAAAAAGGGTATTTTATGACTTTTGGCTTTTGAAAGTGATGTTTATTAAATGCTTGTGTAAAATCCATATGTTTAGTTCTTATTATGGAACGGAGGAAGTATATACGTATATATATATATACGTATACCAGGGACCACTTGGGTCCGATGGTATGAAACTCTTATCTCGCATGGGAGCCAGAGTTAATCTTGGTGGAAGCAAAATTTCAATATTGTTAGGGGAAGGGGGTTTGGGGCTTGTTGGGCCTCGGGTTAGTGAGTCTGTCTGAGAAAGCAAATATATATATATATATATATATATATATTTCTAGCGAGATATAGAAAGGGATATATATATATATAATATATATATATACATATATATATATATATATATATATAACTTCCATCAGTTGTTCACATTTAGCAGCTTAGGAAAACCACCCTATGGGTTTTCTCTCTCTTTCCCATCTAGTTTCCACTTCTCCAACGCAACTTCCCATATGGCTCGCTTGTGGTCTCTTGCTCAAAAAGGCCGCGTAGGGCCCACTTCCATCCTACGTAGCATCTCTGTCGCTCGGTTACGCAGACTAAGGAGAAGAAGGAGGAACAAGGCCTTCCCTTAACAAGCTGTAATCTCTAATGTCACACCTTTTCAGCTTTGTGAGGAGAAAGTCGGGACACCCGGTGAATAAGTGCAGAAGTCACAAAAAGTGACTTCTTTGTTAGTTCAATCTGTACGATCCCAAGAAAATTTCTATTTTCAAAGGCCTTGGGATTTATCATCTTGTGAACATATGGTTTTACAAGATGGGATGT
Source organism: Beta corolliflora (assembly GCA_947648045.1). Taxonomy (NCBI): domain Eukaryota; kingdom Viridiplantae; phylum Streptophyta; class Magnoliopsida; order Caryophyllales; family Amaranthaceae; genus Beta; species Beta corolliflora. The sequence continues at coordinate 185,354 of CANSZD010000411.1, read as the reverse complement.
GGTAATCTATCTTTGAAGATCGTTTTTTGTTTAGAATCTCAACGGTCTTCATCACACTATATGATCGAGGTATTTTTCCACAATACATATAACCTAACTCCATCAAAAATCGCCTAAATAGAATTTCATCTAGCTAGGCTGATAAGGTAGCAAGGCGGTTTCTAATTTACAACATCTTCTCGATTTTTACTTCATATGGTATGTAAGAGCATGTAAAGCTCGATTTAGTGTTAGTTTGTTCTATGTTTATCATTTGGATGTACCATCCTTCTATTGTAATTGGTTTTAATTAATGCAAATTTTTTCGATGTCAAAAAAAAAATTATATACTTTTTAGTGGAAAATAAATGAAACTCAAATTGCGCACATATTGTTTTACATTGTTTTCTTAATGCAAAAAATCTAGTCTCCTTATCTATTTTTTTATATATTTTTTTGTTTTGTTTTAGGGTGCATTTCACCTTTTGTTCTCACTTTTAATTTGTAATTTTACTCTAACAACAATTACTCATGTGTCATTATGGTCCACCACATTTTTCCTTGATACAATGATATGTGTGGTAGCGGGATTAGGAAGAAAAAAAAGATTGGAGTATTAAACCTTGCTTTCTACTTATTTTTTGGGCTAAAAAAAATCATGACACTAGAAGAGAAAATAACAATTATACACTCCAAATTTCGAATATTGGGAGGTAGAGATATAGAGATGTTGAGGTATACTTTCCATGACCTGTCCTCAACTATACATTTCAACAAAATAATGAGACATTAGAGAACCTTACTTGGGTTTTGCCTCATCTCAATTCTCAAACACTAATAGCCTAAATGGGATAGAGATACTTAATTAATTCCACCTTGACCTCATTTTTATATTTTTGTCTAATTAGTATGATGCAACTTTAATTTCTTGAGGGTGATTGACGGTAAAGACAAATGTTCGGTTATCCCACATATTCTATACGTGGGGGGATGTTGTTGTATGAGGAAGATATATAAAAAAAGGCGAAAACACTTCTGCGTCGATGATAAAGAGTCCACATCAAACAAAAGATCCCTACATGTAATTAACCTTATCATATTCACCAATTATAATAGGTCGGTTAGATCTTAGATCCTTGCTTCTTGTTAGTATCATCTCTAGACTCCTCATGTGCTTATGGTGGAAGTCACCTCCTTCCACAAAGGCAAGGCTTTTAGCCTTCATCAAGTAAAGCCACCGTCCCAATCTTAATGTTCGGTTAAGTAAACGATCCAATATAATTTTGACAACATCTACATCAAAGGCAACAACCTCCCTCGTCATCAAAGGCACTTGGAAGCGTCCTCCTGAGAGTTCAATGAAGAAATCCAACTTCTCGTTCAAAACTTTTGACAATCGGGGCATCAAAGTAGTCAACACACATCTTCAAAGGAAACGAAAATGATTGACTTGATTCAAAAACGATGTATAGTTTTTCTCTTCATAATTAGTTACTAATTCTTGTAATTAATAACTCCTCTCCCCCAGTACTATCAGATATCGGAACTTCCCATACGTAGGACATCCCAAAGCTTTTTTCCTTTTACCTTACAAAAAATCTTTATCCCACCCTCTAATCCTAATTATCCTCATATTAAATGCATCTATAAAACTTAAGATTTATAAAAAGTATAAAACATCATTGTCATAAACTTTCAATCACATCTTCTAATCCTTCCATTATCCATAATCAAGCCATCAAAATGCACCCCAAAAAACATAAAAAGAAACTTGTGAAACATCGTGGTCGTCGACTAATTCACTTCTCTCCACTGACTTTTAGTTTTAACTCCTAACAATTTTTGCACAGCGTCCCACGTGAACTCCTCCACTGCATGTGTCCCCACATAAGATCCTCCGTATCCAATTACTGGACCCCACTCTCTCTCTTCCTCTTCTACTCCCATTCTCTTTCCTTTCTTCACTCCTCACACGTGTCCTTTCAGCCCCCTCACACGTGACAACCCACGTGTCCTTTTTACTCTCTCCCCTCTGTCCTATAAATTCACAACCAACTTCAGCAAAATTCCTAGCAACATAAATAAATTAAATACCAAAAAAAAAAAAAAAATTGTTTTTTTTCCACCTTATTAACCAAACAGAGAAACAGAAAAACAAACAAACCTTCTGTAAACTCTGACCAATATCTTCTCTCTCCTCATCTTCCTCGTTCTTCTCAAACCAAAAAAAAAACAAAAGAGAGAAAATATAAAATCAGAATCTCTGCATGTTGCAATACTAAAAAAAACTCAGTGAGTAAATCTTTAAAGTGCAATCTTCCTAATCCTTAGTCTTACGTTTCCCCACGCCAACAGATTTTGTTCTATAAAACCTCTCATTTTATCTCCTCATTTCCACCAACACTTACACACCCAAACACATCTTAAGAAAGAAAAAAAAAAAAATGGGTAGTACAAAGTTTCTTATAGCAATAGCTATATACAGATTAATAGTAACGGTGGGGCTAACACTAAGCCCCACCGAACTCCTCCACCTCAGTACTGAGCGTACTGAGGTGGAGGCGGCGTCCGTTGATTTCGGACGCCTTACTCGGACGGAACCCGTAGCCGTGTTCCGTCCGAGGTCAGCTATTGACGTTGCGGAGTTAGTTAAATCCGCAACGTCAATAGCAGGGTTCACGGTGTCTGCCCGTGGTCATGGACATTCCATCAACGGGCAGGCCCACACCTCAGATGGGGTGGTCGTGGAGATGGGAAGACGAGGGGACAAAAGCGGGCCGGGTGGGCCCGTTGTGAATGAAATTGAAGAGTATGTGGATGTGTGGGGAGGGGAATTATGGGTGGATGTACTAAAGTGTACGTTAGAGTATGGACTCGCACCTAAATCATGGACTGATTATTTGTATCTAACGGTGGGAGGTACGTTGTCTAATGCTGGAATTAGTGGACAAGCTTTTAATCATGGCCCTCAAATTAGTAACGTTTATGAGCTTGATGTTGTTACAGGTAATTCCAATTTTTCATTTTTTTTATTTTTTTGTAACAGTTTTTTTTTTCAGGAAAAACTTCCGCTTTTAATTTAATTTATTTTTGCATGGAATTGTGCAAAAAATAAGAAAGAAAAACGTGACTTGATTTATTTATTTATTTATTTGTGGGTTGAAATAACAGGAAAAGGAGAGCTTGTGACTTGTTCAGAGAAGAAAAAATTCGGAGTTGTTTCATGCGGTGTTGGGAGGTTTGGGTCAATTTGGTATTATTACTCGTGCTAGGATTGCCCTTGAACCTTCCCCTCAACGGGTACTCCCTCTATTTCACTGTCTTTATTTTAATTAATCTCGTAGTATATTATTTTAATATAAGACCAACTTACCATATTTTCGAATTAGGTTAAAATAAAATTACAAAAATTAGATCGTGTATGAACATCTCACAAAAAAAATATATACTTTGTTCCCTTCTAAAATAAATGAAACACTTATTTCAGAACGGATAAAGTATACGATCAGACGATCTGACAAGAGAATAGCCGGAAAGAATTATTTATTCAATATGGAGTACAAACTGATAATATTTACCATAATTATTATATAATATATATACACACTCTAAAGTGTAGCAAATATAGAATCTATATATTATTATTTTTGGTTTCTTGGAAAGATGTGGTGTTTGGTAAATGCCAGTTGACATGATGAATGTGGGACATCATATGTTTACTCGAAAGAGTAGGTTAAATTAACCAAAGCTAAGTTGAATAGCAAATTCTCCCTAAAAGTAAAACAGAAGCACGACAGCACCGAAAGAGCAATCACATTCACTTAAATTGGGTTTAATTAAAACTGGCAATAATTTTGTTTAAACAAGCTAAGATTATTTTATTAGTTAGTTAATTACAGTAACTTATGGAATAGAATTGATTAATTGTTATAATGGTATATATATGTGTAGGTGAGGTGGATAAGAGTGTTGTACTCGAATTTCACGGCGTTTACAAAGGACCAAGAGTACCTAATATCGTTGCATGACAGACCAAGTAGCCAAAAATTTGATTATGTGGAAGGTTTTGTTATAGTTGATGAAGGGTTAATTAATAATTGGAGATCCTCATTTTTCTCCCCAAGTAACCCCGTCAAGATTTCCTCCTTAGGCGCCTCTAACAATGGGGATGTCTTATATTGCTTGGAGATCACCAAGAACTACTTCGATTCCTCCGAATCTGTTGACGAGGTAAAGATCGAATCTCATTTATATCATCGTCAATATCCGGGTCGTTACTCGTTAATGTTCATCAATTAAATAGTAAAATGATATTAATGATGGCCGATTTCAGAACATGTAAGGTCTCATAGTAGTATAAATCGTAACTATAAATCGTATCTAGGATATAAGTAACTACAATAGTGCAACTTTAATTTAGGTGATGAAAATCGAACATACGAGAGGTATGGTAGAAATTGTACCATTAATCTTCCACTTGCTTCTAATAAAGAAAACATTAGTTACATACATTAGTTACAATTTTAAGTTCAAAACAACAGAAAGGATATAGGTCATGATGAATTAGTATAATTAGTTGATAAATTAGGTGGCTGACAGGATTGAATAAATTGAGTGTGCCGTGATTAATTTGATTGAAAATATTGTGTTCTAGCTGCTATATTATTTTGGCAACATGTGACATTAGTTTAGCACACAAATAAAGACGTGCATGGCATAACAGGATATAAATATAGTCTATGCAATGTGAAAATAATGTTTGATCTAGCAAGTTGGCAAATGATGGTTAACTAATTGGAGCCACTAGTTAGGCAGCTGTTGAAATCTAGTCATATTTTTGTAGTCTTAAATCTGCGGCTTTTGGAATTTTGATGACTGCCGTAACAAAATATATATATGTGGTTTGAATTAATTAAAAAGAATTACAATCTACTACTAGCTAGTACTTAAAAAGTATTCTTACCTAATGTATTATACTCAATTCATATGGTGCTATGACATCTATCTAGTGACGTACACTCAATGAATTGAGGTTGCAAGTCTATAGAAGAAACCTTAATAAATACGTGGTAATTTATACTACCACTTTTGAGATGAGATTTAGGTATCATGATACTAATTTAAATTACATTATTAACGTGATTTTATACTATTACTTTTCGAATTTAGTGTCATATTACTAATTTAAGGTAACTATGAACGTGATTTATGCTACTCTTCATTACTCATATACTTCCTCCGTAACGGGAAGAATGCAACATTTGGGTATTATTTGTGAGCTATAAAATATTCAATTGTTGCATTCTTTCTATTACGAAAGAAGTATATAATTTATATTGTTAAAGTAATTATCGACCTAGGAGCTAAGTAATTTAGATTGATATTCAAAATCTCTTTGCTTTATCTTCCTTTAGTTCACATGAGAAAAAGTGTGTATAGTCCATAAATCGAGATCAGAAGTTAGGTTATCGAAGATATAAATTCACGAAAGTAAAGCTAAAGGTGAAGTCTAACCTGGCTAGAATAAGATCTCTATAAATTATAATCACCATTTTCCATAAGATTCTTCTTTTTTCTGTTTCTTTTTCTTACCTTACTTTCATCTTTCTTTAGTTTGTTGCATGCATGTGGGAAGATACCACAGCTACACCAAGAAAGATTTAAGCTTTTATACATAAAACCATGTAATATAATCTCCATTTGATTTCTCATTATGGTGACAAGATCACTTTAATTTATCAACGTATGTTTTAATAACTTCATAGGAACCCTCATTTCTTTTAGAGTTGCTTTTTTATGCAACCAAATTATTCTCCTTACTTTCTACCTACGTGGACTCTCAGTGCTTAAATGCCTGTCCTTTTTTTGCATTTTTAGTGCAACCCATCCTAACCCTCACAATTAAGACAATTAGTAAAATTATTTTGTTGTCTTTTAATTTGATTTTAATAAAATGTTAGACATGTAGTAATAGAATGTTAAATGCATACAACATTTGACTATGTAAAGTTTCCAAAACACCATTCTGACCATTAATATATTGAGTCATGTGTTAAAAAAATTATAAAAAGCTGTTTTTTATGTAGAAAATATGCATCAAAACTCATTATGGAGAAGGATCTACATTAATGCATGATAATATCTAATCTATATGAAGTGTTAGTTAAAAATAAGGTCAAAGACTCAAATTTACAAAATTTGACTTTAGAAATAAATCAAATGTTGCATGAATCAACGAATGGGGGAAGTGTTACTTCTTTTTTCCGTCGTCTAACATCTAATGCTATATGTCTAGTTATATTTGGTATAGTGGTAAAAGTTTCTATGTCAAAACCTTCAGGTCAAAATTGTGGAATCAAACCCCCCATTAGAGGCATCATAAGCGAAGAGATTTCGCTTACTCATTATCGAAAGGCCTTGCCTGTTAAGTTAGGCCAGTCAAGACCTGGGCATGGGCCGGGCCTGTTCACGAGCTCGGCCTGTGGGCTTGGGCAATGGCGGGTTGGGCCCGAGCCCATGAGTAACAGGCCGTGTCGGGCCTAAAATTTCCATATTTTGTCCACATGCCCGCCTGCACCCACGAGCCCGCGGGCCGGCTCGTGCCTCCGCGGGCTCCGGCCCGTGTTTTATGTTGTTTTTTTGGATTCTTGACAGCTTTAGTCTAAAAAACAAAGAGAAGCGGCGTTCTGGTCCGTGGGCCACCCACGGGTCATATAAACGGGCTCGTCTTAGGCCGGAAATAAAATTTATTGGCCGTGGCAGGCCCACGGTCCACACAATGGAGAACGGGCCGGGCCGGGTGTTGGCCCGACCCTCTAGGCCAGTGCATGTATACGGATTGTTGTCTGCGATAGGACACTTTTGCTCTTCACATATTTTAAAATAATGTTAATTTTCGTATTTGTCCCTAATGGATTTTACCATATTGCCAAGACATTGGATTTTTCCTTGATAATTGTGAAGGAGGAGTAAAAACTACTGGTATCAAGACATGGAGGCCCGGAGCCCTGGTTTTAGTTAACATTGAGAAGAACCTTCGTTTTCATTATTAATTATCTTAAGTAGTTAATTAAACATAAAATATTACTTAAAGCTTAACAAAATCTAAGCAGTCCACCTGCCAGATTATTCCCAATCTAGTCAGTCAGTCAGTCATTGTTGGCATGTATTAGTAAAATATTAAATTAGTTGGAAAGAATCAAAACTTATCCTGAAAAAAAGGAACTGTTTGGTAGCAGCCTTTTCTGTTCTTATATGTATACTTTGATATTTAATTAAGCATACATTCTTATAATTATTGGTGACGTTTCTTAATTTAAGTACACACAACAAATAAGTTAATTAATCAAGTAGTTTATTTATTTATTTTGAACAGGAAATTGAGGCATTATTGAAAAAGCTTGACTATATACCAGCTTCAGTATTCACAACCGATCTTCCTTATATGGATTTCCTGGACCGGGTTCACAAGGCCGAGTTAAAGCTCCGGTCTAAGGGTTTGTGGGAGGTTCCACACCCTTGGTTAAACCTCTTTGTTCCTAAATCAAGTATTGCTGAATTTGACAAAGGGGTCTTCAAGGGCATTTTGGGAAACAAAACTAGCGGTCCGATTCTCATTTATCCTATGAACAAACGCAAGTGAGTTTCTCTCCTCTCGCGTAGAAATTATATTTTCTTGGAAAACTGTTATCCAACGAACATGTCAAATAGAACCATAGTATAATACTTCATAGTATATCTCTATATCCGTCTCAATTAAGTTGCCAAACTTTATGAAAATAAGAAACCATTATCTCAACAATTTATAAAAGGTTTATTGTTGACAACCCTAAATGTTAACCAATCATATCTAGCTAATTTGCATTTTGCATGTTGCATGTTGCATGTTGCATGTTGCATGTTGCATGCATGTGGATGATTGGATGTAATATTGACTCATTATGAAGTCATGTTATGATAGATGTTGATGCCATCTTATCACTGATAGCAAATGGCTTACACGAGTCTTATCAAAGTTTATCTATGTATGAATTTGTGACATTTTGATACTTGATAAAAGTATGTGTACAAGATCATGGGCGAATCAATGTTGTCATAATGACACTGATTGCTTACATATTGGTACAAATATATATGCCATGCATCATCAATTTGTCTCCTTTTTTCTATTATTTTCTTGCTCTCTTGTGTACCCTTTCCTCTTCTACACTAAGGGCGAGCTTTATCCCTCGACTCAACTCCAAACTTCGGATCGCGCCACACGCCTTTCCACTACTTTTTAATTCTACGCACTCACCCGCACTCATTTCGCTTTATACTCTATCCCCGACTCTCTTCGCACTCACTCCACTTTATTGTAAAATAGTAAAATGCAGTTTAACAAAAAAAAAAACATGTGGCACATTTTTAGTGGGTAACAAAACTTTCCATTGCATGCTAGAGTCTTGTGTTGAGTCTTGGATTTTAAAACCCAGCTCAAGACTCCCTCCCATTTTTTGATGCAATATCGGTGAGTCTTGACAAGACTCCCTCTAAGACTCCCTCTAAGACTCACTTAGAGACTAGGGATATTCACACCCTAAGACCTAGCTAGCTACCACTAGCAATATTATAGAAACAAGAATTATACTTGAGCCCAACGAATTGCCTAATTATAGACAGCTAATAAAGAATGAAATGCTGATAATGTTTTTAATTCCGATCTAGTTACAATTTGCTCAATTTAAGGGTGTTTGAGGACTCATTTTGATTAATTTGTCTAAGGGTTAAACTTATTTTTCTAAAATAATAATAAGTTGAACGGAACACAGCTTTAAAATAGCCATTTCATTAGGAATCGTGCATAGCATGCCACGAGTAGGTAGTTTCAATTGTTTTATTTTTTATTTAACCATACCTAAAAGCTGAAATTTCTTTGTAATATAAAATAAAATCATCTAAAATTTTAAAAGGAGGGGGAAATCTTTCAGTAGTTAGACAAAGTTTAGGTAACATTTCAGCTGATTCAATCAATTGTTTATGATTTTGGACCTTATCCTAGTTAGCACAGCTTAAGCCAACAATCTCCAGCTGTGTAATGGAGGAGTTTTGTCCTACTATATGTATACATATTAAGTCCATAGAAAGATTATTCAAGCCAATGATTAACAAGAAATTAAAGCAATGGCAATAATATTAGTTCAAATATGTAAAAAGGAGAGGCCCCAATTTTTTTAAATTACTAAAATATAAATAAGAGATTAAAAAGAATTTGTTGAAGCAGCAAGTGCCAGTTAGGATGACAAAAGCCCTGCTCTTTTTGTTGATAGAAACCCAACAGTCAGAAAGGGCAAACACTGTTTTTGCAAGTGGGAAGATTCTCTTGTCAGAAGATCTTCATATGACCCACTAAGGTTGCCTGTCTTTTTTCTATTAAACATGTAATACTTCCAAACTTTGCTCTTCTTTGTACCATTGAAGTCCAACCACCCTTCTTCTCTACCATATTTGGGTCCCTCCTTCCTAACCTAAACTAAAGATGTATGATCATTTGTAATCAAATCTGACATGCAAATCAATAGTTATAAGCCTTTGTTGTTCTCCTCTAACATGTTTGTTTATGTTTGATGTAGGTGGGATAATTCGACTTCAATCGTTACACCAAATGGCGAGGCCTTTTACTTAAGAAATTTTTACAAGATCCACACTAAAATGGTAAGAAACGCAAACATTAGAAGTATTTGACTCGATCAAAATCGTAAGATTTTGAACTTTTGTGAGCAGGCAAAGATAGGTGTTAAGCAATACCTGCCTCACTACACCACACAACAAGAGTGGGTTGACCATTTTGGCGATAAATGGGACCGTTTTTACAAGATGAAGATGCAATTCGATCCCAAGCATATATTAGCCACTGGACAACGTATTTTTGGACCCATCCTTGATGTCAATAATGCTGCTTTAAGATGACTATTACCCAACATTTAGTCAGATTAGTACCGATCAAGTATGACATAGACTGACTTGAATATATAGCTTGTACAAAGAGTTAGGGATTAATCAAATAGGGATTTAACAAAGTATTTAAGTGAAATATTACTATTCTCAAATTTTTGATTGTGAAGTTGGCCAAGGAGGACTTAGTTAGTATGGTCATGTGCACCATATAGTTGGTTGTAGGATTTTATAAACTTGCAGTAAGATTAATCGATGAATCACCATCATATCCATTGTCTTTAAATTTCAGGTAGCTTTTTTAATGTAGATCCCTATTTCCACTTTCCATCATACCATTCTATAAGATCAACATCTAGAATATCAGAATGATATATACTTGCATTTTTTTAAAGGTATTACCATTTGTTAACAATATCATGTCCGAATAAATAACATTAGACTTGTTGGCAACAATTATGCCGATAGGTGTAATTCATGTGAACTTTATGCTAGAGAAAACTACATAACAATAATTAAAATTTGGTAATGTAAATTTAAAATTAATAATATTTCGTACGGTTAGAGCTCCAATTATAGTTTACTACTCCCTCCCGGCCTTTATTGTGCTACCCGTTTCTTTTCGCATAAAGCTTTTAGAGAAATGATGTTGTGGCATGTAAGAAAGAAAGAGAAAAGATTAATTTATATTAAAGTTAATGTATATGTGATGAAAGTTAGTGATTCCATTCCAAAAATAAACAAAAAGAAATGCGTAAACTAATAAGGGACATCCCAAAAAGGAATACTGATAAACTAATAAAGACAAGGATGAAAGATTAACCCTTCTAACTTAGCCCAGCCCCAAACTAATGCGATATATATACTTGGAGCAAATGATTAAGTAACATCAAATCTATGGCTTCATCTCTATCAAGTATAATATATGTCTATATTATGAATACTCCTCCCTATTCTCAAAAAGTATCATCGATTTGCTTTTGGTGTATTGATTAAGGATGGAGTATGAACTGAGTCCATTGAAAGATATTGGAGTTCTGTGATTAGATAGTGGGTAATATAAGAGAAAAAGTACAGGTGAATTGAAACGAATCCTAATGCCAAAAAAATGAATAAGTATTTTGAAACATTTCAACATGATAAAATAAGTAAGGTAGTACGAGATATAGAGAATATATTACCGAAATAGGGTTTATGTGGATTTAATATTCCATGACTTTTTTTTTCCTACTACTCTCACATCATGAAAAAGAATTCACTTAATAAAAATTTGAATTGATAATTTGGATGTGTCATTTATGGTTTTATCTTTAATGATATACATCATTTTATAATAAACTATCAACAATAAGCAAAAGTAACTATGAAAACATGCGGTAGGTTTAAAAACTACGTACATGCATATGGCTTGTGGCCATAGTAACATGATTATTTGCAATGGTATATACAAACAATAACTTTTTATGAACACACGGTAAAAAAAAGACAAAATAAGAATATCTTTATGAACACAATGTATGTCATGCATGTATCATTCTAAATCATTATATTTTTATGGTCATATTTATTATGATCATCATAGAAATGTCTACTTTTGCCAATGGTCATTGATATAAGGGTATTATCTTGTACAATTTTTATATATTTTTTATCTACTATATATTTTTATTTGTCCTAACCAAAAAATAGGCTCATATGTGGAAAAATGCTAGCTATGGACCACTAAAGGTTCATGAAATGAGATAGTTATGTTTTATGTGATGATGAATTTTTATCATATTTTTGTACAAGACTTTAGTCTCATATATATAGCACTATCAAGAAACAATAATTGTATGAGAACATGTGATTGGTCCGAGAGCATGTTATTCATTAACACGATGTAGAAGAGTGTGATGGAAGATGCTACTCCTTAAATGGACAGGACCATGGTAGCTCGATGAATATAGTCATGCCTTATGTGAGGATGGTCCCTCGCTCGCCCAATTTCAAAGTTGAATTGACAAACAGGTAATAAGTTAAGCTACCAAGTCTAGCCTAGAAAATGCTTTTGTCTTCTTGCTTGAGAATAAGACTAGACTTATAAAGTTATAATTTTAAATGGGTAGCTTATAGGATCGTCTCAATAAATTAGGTGGTCTGATACTAATGTTGATAATTGGCCTCACAATTATAAGAAATGATTCGTTTTTTTTTTTTAAAAATACATTACATAACAAATTGTTTTTAAAATAAGTGGACCTAGCTTGTAAATGTAATATACAATAAATGAGATGAAAGTAATTGATTTTACTTTTCTATTTGGTTGTTTAGAAAGTTTGGATCCCTCCTCTTATTGGGGTCATGTGTTGTAAGTCATTTTATAGACTCTTTTAGATAACTCTATATAGCCCCAATTTATGAATTAAAAAAATTATTGTGGTAGTCTAATAATTGATTTCAGCTGAAAGATATATTTTCAGCATATTCCTATTATATAGAATCATATATATAGCAAAAATATGTGTGGAATCCACTTACACATATAAGAGAACGACAGTTTACATATGTAAAAGTTGGTAAGGCCAATGAAAAGATGAAGGATCCCAACAATCGCATATCATACACTTATTAAACTACTAGATGACGCCATCATTTGATGATATTTACGATCATAATAATTTATAAAATTGGGTGGTGGTTTGTGGCTTACATAAATGCAAATCTCTATGGCCTTTTTAATGATCTTATTCTGTTGCATGATTCAATTAACGAATCCAAATCTTACTACCCCTTAAGCAAAAGCAAGAGATGTTAATTTATAACCTTCGAAAAATTAAACAAAGTAGCAATATATACAACCTTCTATACAATAGTTTTAGATTCTAATGCTATGTTTATAATCTAATTTATGAATTAATGGTAATAGCTTCTTGTACTAAGACAACCAAGGTTGTTCATCCTCGGTTTCTTTTTTTAATCTACACACTTTCTTTTTTGTTCCATTTCTTTTTAATTTACACACTGTTGCTTTTTCTATTCTCTTGATAACATGTCTCATCTATTTTCTCCTCTTTTTCCACCCATGTCATCCTCTTTTTAATATTTTAACACACTTTTCAGTTTATGTCTCACACTTTTCAATTTCTCTCCCACCTAATCGCTTTCTTTCTCCACCTTAGCTTTTCACTTTCTCGCGCTCTCTCATACTTTTGGACTTCCTCCTTGGTTTTCCGCCAAAGTGAAGTGAGTAAATTTAAAAAAAAAACGGAGGGAGTACGATTTAGTGGTAAGTTTATTTTTAACTGGTGACTTTAAGTTTGTGTATTTTAGGATTTTGAGGATGATTACGAACATATAATATTAGTGGTCTACTCCACCTATATATTAACAATTAATTTATGAATTTTACCACTTGAATTGTATGTAGTCAAACTCTCATTTGACGAACGACAAATTGGATTTCCATGTGACAGAAAGTTTTACGAGAAAACCCCACATATGAAAAACTTGTTTATGTGCAAGTTTGCTTGAGATCTATTATCTTCACTAGACTCGAGATTAATATTTTTATAAAGAGCTCGACAATGAATTTCATTCTCATTAATTTATGTTATAGTCAAATACCATTTTCAAAATTTATGAGCAATAATATATCTTTTCATGAAGCTTTCATTACAAAATTACATATATATATACTTCATTTGTTCTTTTATAATTGCAACATTTTGACTTAGCTTTTCTATAATTCACGCAGTTCACACTTGATTGTGTAAGATGACTATACACAAGGATAAATATAATCATATGAGATCTTATTTGATTCATCTTAATGTGTAGTATTTTAACATCTCATTTGCATAAATTTTACAAATATATAACCAAAGTTTTTTATGGTCAAAATTATGCCTCGGTAAATATAAAAATATAATAATGTTGCAATTTAAAAAGAATGGAGGAAGTATATATATTTTTTATTATTGTTATTTGTTTTTTCCTAGCAAACATATCGTAAAAGTTTAGGTTGAGCTAACTTATGTTGGAAACAGGGAAGTCCCCTATATCTTATCATTTGCAAAAGTTTATAAAAAGGAAACTCATGTCAAGACATATATAAATTTTTATATATAAGAAGAGAGATTTTCTTATATCTAATTTCTCAGCAAATATTTATATATAAGAAAATATGGTAATTTTTTTTAATAAGGTAAGGAGAAAAGAAGGTTAGGAGACCCTCCGCACGAGGGGAGCTCCAACCTTATCGTTTACAAGAATAGAATGAAGAGCAGAATGAGTACAATCATCTATATTAAACTGAGAATCAACTAAATGACCGACGTTGGCGATCCAATCTGCTGCTTTGTTTACTTCCTGAAAAACATGACGAATAACCCACGAAGAGAAAGAACGAAGAAGAGCTTGGATATCCTGGATGATATGAGCAATCTGCCAGGGAGGAGACCAGATACCTTTTACTGAGTTGATGACCATAAGATTATCACCTTCAATTTGGAGTTGACGAATATTGCTCTGGATAGCTAGGCGAAGCCCTTGTTGAACAGCAGTTGCCTCGGCAATGAACACGAAAGAAGATCCAAGGCTGAAAGATGCAGCTTTGTGGAGATGGCCATTAGCATCTCTAATGATAATACCTGCTGCTGCAGAAGTATCGCGAACCAAGCAGTCGAAGTTGAGTTTGAAGAAGGAGGTGGGAGGTGGCTCCCAAGAAACGAGGATGGAGGAAGGTTACACCAGAGAGGATGGAGGAAGAGAGGAAGGGGAAAACGGGGAACCAGAGGAGTTGTAGAAGTCCACTGCATTCCTCAAACTCCATTCTAAAAATAAAAATTTTGCTTTATGCAGAATCCTGTGAACATTAAGAGAAGCATTATGAAAGATAATAGAATTTCTTTCCTTCCAAATATTCCACATAAGGAAAACAAATTTGATAGTGGAGGACCTATCATGTCTGATTTTGGACAAAGATTTAAAGAGTGTAGATGTAAGGTGTAGGTGCCTCCACTCCTTTAAGAAAATATGGTAATTAACTATATAGTTCGACCAACTTTCCCATATTATTTCTTTGTTTTATAAGTATCGTACTACAACTACATAATTTGCCAAACACACCACAACAAAAAAGAATATATTGCGTGAAATTTTATATTATTGGGTGAAGATTGCATTACAGAATGTAGGACCAAAGGCTCCAAATTTTTGTTGGAATATAAGGTCGGTCAGCTCTCAATCAACTCCAATGTCTTGCAAGGAAAAAAATAAACCCTTATATGTTACAAAAGACTTTACAATAGACATTAATATCATTGTTTTCTTGTGCACAAATGAGACAAGAAAAACTGTAGAGTAGAATTTTAGTACAAGCTAGTGAAAAGAAAAAATTTCAAGTGTTGAATTAATGAGGTGAAGTTAGGAAACTGGAAAGTGAGTTAGTGGGGTCTTGAGCAGTTGGGTTCCAATGGAACTGGAATATATGTGAATCATAAAGGAAGTAAGATGAGTGGGATGTCCAACATTATTATTTCACTCCATCTTTTATGAGGCATATCATAAAGTCCTCATAATATAAAGTTTTTATGACATCTTTCTATATTAGTTTTTTTTGCAATTCTGAGTGTTACTAGATTTGATTAGTTGCATGCATGTAACATAAAGTTGTTACTAATTATGTGTCAGACTCAATTTGTTTTACGAAAAAGGTATATATGGCCTGGTGTCATGTTATTACTGGTTAGATTATGAATCCTATGATTATTATCTTCAATAATTTTATGATATAGGACTATCTCTTTTCTTTTTTGTGAGATAAAAGAGGAAGCTTTTGCATTAATTATGAATTATGCTAATCAAGTTGGACCATCGAGAGGTTTACCTTATTTTAGGGGATTAGCTGATCTCTCTCTTTCCTTTCTTTTTTAATCTATACTAATATATTAAAAGACGTTCCTAAGAAAGTCTATGTGCCATGTGATACTCTCCTCTAAAGTTCTAATGCAAATGCTCTATTTCATGTCAAACCCCTCAATTAAAAAAAATAACGTTGTGTATTCTGCGACCGAACATGCGACCTTTGAAACAAAAAAAAAAGAGTTTAACCATGAATCGAACATAACATCATTGTTTAGTTATTCAAAATAAAATATAATAAGGTGTTGTAATTATATCTCATTAAAAGATTTACACAAGTAGCTAGATACCTAACACATTAATGGTAATAATGATAGACTATTGTAGACATAAACCTGTTATTCCAATTCCTCGTAGAAAGTTAAGCCTATTGCTTACATTTTTAAATTTTTAAGGGTGTATTCTTCAAATTATGACGTTAATTTTTCCTCATTAGACAAAAAATTAAGAAAATAAACAACCCGAGGCATCGCACGGGACACTCACTAATTTCTCTCTAAAAACCCCGGTTTTCTCTTTTGATCTAGAGGGATCATACTACCGTAACTCTTTTGGACAATGGCAAGCCCCCTTTTTATTATTTATTTATTTTAGAAGGATGTACGAAACAAAGAAATGAAAGAGGGTTTGTAGAATTATTAGATCTTATCAATGAACGTTATTTTGGCATAATAAGATTTTATTTGATCCAATTTGATATGTATTTGTTAGTTTTAACTTATTTTATAGATATCTTATGACTTTAAATCAAGGTAATGAATTAATTAAAATTTTATAAAAAAAGTTGGAGCATCGAACCAAACGCCTCCATTTTACAATACGTTGAGCAATATTAATGCACCTATGTAAATAAAAGACGAAGGAGTCAAAAATTGAGCTTTAGTTTAAGTACTATTAGAGTTTTTCTCAATATATAAAGAAAAATATAGTCCTATAACACTAGAGTTTGAACTTCAGTATAAAGATATAACCTAAGATATCCTAAAAAAAATTAAAGTATACTCCCTCTCCGTATTTTTTATCTTTCTCACTTGGAATCTTGACACTATTCACAATTAGAGAGATCTTTTAAATTCTTCTCAATATATAAGAAAAATATAATCATGTGGTCTTGTTTGATTCGTCTCAATGAGTAGTTTATTAATATTCAATCATTATAATTTTTACTAATATGTAATGAAAGATATTTAAAATAAGGTTGAAACTTTAAAACTGACGAATTCCATTAATATATACAAGAAAACATGAACGTTATAATTCGCCTCAATAGTAGTCAAAGATAAAAATTTTTATTAATACGGAATTGAAGATATAAAAGAAAGGTCATATTAAAGACTGTAAAAAGCTAATAGTAAAAGTATTTAGGTATAACTTTCAGTACCTACTTCAACATATTGTATCTTCATACTATGAAAAGAATTCAAGATATGCTTTGATAATATCCATATATCATATGTTTAGATCTATTATTTTTCTTTCACTTTATACTATCATAAAGTTTGAAATAGTACTATAAATAAATTACAGTAAAAATTAAAGGCACATATGTATACATGCATCATACATGTATCTTTATTTATTGACTTTACCCCATGCATTATATAGGTTTAAAATTCTTTTTATTAGTAAGAAGGAATTAAAAAAAGGGGGATGAACCATAGTATAATTGTGAAAAATATCTTTTCGAAAAGCTGTGATAAAAAAATTTCAAATACCCCTCCATATCTAAATGTTATTGACGTGAATCTTCAACACTAGGATGTCGATATTTACAATAAACACCAATAATCTTTTTTTTTTTTAAAAAAAAAAAAATACTTGTGAGCCTTACCATCAAAGTCCCATACCTTGCTTTCCTATGTGAGAAGCATCCATGCCATGCCATGCAATTTATTGCAACTAGCCTCTATTTGCACGCGATGCGTGCTTCAGATATCAAACGATGAACCATATACTTATCGTGATTAAGGGTAGAATTAATAAACTGAAAATTAAAAATGTAGAACTTAGATTATTTCAAAAATTACATATTAACTATCTACTCCTCTTGAACAATATTTCTATTGTCAATGCTAGGTGGTTGATGATTTTCTAAATGAAATTGATATTTGTAGTAAGACTAAGTCATAGGTTATAATCGATTTCTGTAGTTAAAAAAAAATTTAGTATTGTGAATAAAATTAATTACAATACATCACAAATTCACGATGATAAAAAAAATAATTATTAAGTTATAAAAATATTGTTGTAAATCACTGGTTTACTAATTATTTTCAAATTTTAACTTACTTATATATTGATGAAGAATAATTGAATATAATAGAGATTTGTAAATGAGGAAAGAATTAAGAAATTTTTTTATTATTATTTTTTGTGAGATTAAGGGTATATAAGTCTTTTTAAAAGGGGACATCATAGCTCCCCCCTTGGCTTATATAATAGAGATCAATAATCCAATAGGGAAAGAAAAGAGTTCTGAAAATATAGTCCTGTATAACTTTTTAACATAAAGCAGGGATCCACTCATTTCAACCCATATTAGACTTGGACCATGCTAATTGCTACACCATATCTTCAAACCACCCCCCTATAACCTAGTTGAGTCAGGGCCTTTGTTTGTTGGGACCTCAACTACCAAGAAAATCTAGCCCACGCCTTTAGATTGGAAAGCGACTAACATTTGAATTGGCAGAAAAAGGATCTTTGGCATTCAATTATTTCAACTATAGTATCACAAGACAAGGCCACAATCTTCACAAATTATAGCCCTTTTATCTAGCTAGTTATGAGCAATTTTTCTAAGCTCTATAGTTTTGGAGATTGAATTCAGGACTTCTAGAACAAGTATCTTAAACCTTATAATAAGATGGAAGTATATTTTAAATTGCAATGGTTTTAGTTAGTAATGAGAGGAATTCTAGTTGGACCTCAACTCTCATGGTTTTTTGACCCAGAATTTGCAGGTCATGCATTTGGGAGTAGAGGGTAAAGGTAAAAGAATCCCTATCCCCAAGTTTATCGAAAGAGGTGGATTAAACGTTGTTACCTCGAAATTATAAGGTGATGAATCACCGATTAACTACACTAAACTTTCTTAATTTTACTTATTTTATTAGAGCAAAATCTCTTCTTTTTTTGTGTGTTAGAGAACGACTAAGCACAATAATGTAGATGAGATCTAATCTCATGTCTTACGTGCCACCCCCCATAAAACTTTACCAACTAACTTATATAACATCTACAAGGCAAAATCTCTATTAAGATAATGGTACACAACACTTCTATACTTTTGGCCTTTAATCTTACAAATTAATCTTCATTGACCCTTACAAAGTTGTGGTTACTGCTCGAAGTCTACTTCTTGCGTTAGCTAACGCTCCACTATATTAATAGTCATACTGCCCAACTCTTTTCAGTTAAGAATTAACCATTATTATGATGAAAGAACTTCAAATTAAGTGAGTATATAAGAAATCATTCGTAATCTGTTTCTATTTTTAAAATATGCAAGACAACTTTTTTAACATCTTCATA
The DNA here is from genome assembly GCA_947648045.1 of Beta corolliflora. Lineage (NCBI taxonomy): Eukaryota > Viridiplantae > Streptophyta > Magnoliopsida > Caryophyllales > Amaranthaceae > Beta > Beta corolliflora. The sequence continues at coordinate 166,004 of CANSZD010000411.1, read as the reverse complement.
TAGACTATATATAATAATAAATCCTTCCCACAATAACTCTTGTGGATTGAAAATCTCCCCCGCGGATGCTTATTCTCTCTCTAAAAGCTCCTCCCCCCAAACACTAAAACAAACTCACCGCAAACCCCCACACCCTAGCGGGCTCGACTGTCGCGTGAGCCACCGCGGGCTCCTCACGCTGGCAGTCGAGCCCCGCCTACTTCCCTTTTAGTTTTTTCTTTTGTAGTCGAGGTACTGGTATAGCTGGTGTTCCCCCATCCCCGTCGTCGCTGGTGTTTTCCCCCTCCCCCGTCGTCGCTGGTGTTTTCCCCCTCCCCCGTCGTCGCTATTGCGTAGATCCCCCCTCCCGTCGTCGTCGTTGGTGTTCCCCCCCTCGTTAGTTCGTCGCGCCGGTCCCACCTGTAGTGTTTGGGCTTCCCCGTCCCTTTGTTCCTTGGTTTTTTGTCGAGTCCGGGCCTCCCTGTCCCTTCCCCCGTGTTACGTCGGGCCTCCCCTCCCCATTCCCCCCTATTCTCGTCGGGTATCCCCGCTAGGGGTGTAAGTTATTTGGTTAAAAACCGAAAACCAAACCAAACCAAACCGAATTAATAATTTGGTTTGGTTTTTTTCAAAATTCGGTTTGGTTTGGATTGGAAAATTTTCATTTTTTCGATTTCGGTTTTTATTTTAAAAAACCGAAAAAAACCAAACCAAACCGAAGTTTGCCTATCCTATATGGATTTTGATGTTTTTATCAATTATCTTTAGTTCTAGTACTTCAATTTTAAGCTTTAGTTGAAATTTGAAGTAATTCTTCTATGTTTGATGATTTGAAACTTGATAATTTTCGTATTATTTGTAAGATTTGAAAAAAAAAAATTGCATCATAAAAGAATTTCGGTTTTTTGGTTTGGTTTGGTTTTGGTTTTGTAATTTCGGTTTGGTTTGGTTTGGTTTGGGACGAATTTTGGTTTGGATTTGGACTTGAAATATGAAAACCGAATTTATTTTGGTTTGGTTTGATTTTGCCCCAAAACCAAACCAAAAACCGAACTTACACCCCTAATCCCCGCCATTCTTCCCCTGATTAGTGTTGGGCCTCCCTGTCCCCTTCCCCCCCTTTGTTATGTCGGGCCTCCCTATCCCCTCCACCCTAGTCTAAGTCGGGCCTCCCTTTCCCCTCCCCCCTGGTTGTTAGTCTCCCTAAGTGGGTTAATTTTAAGTATGTTTATCGGTTTTTTCGAGATGTTTCTTAAAAAGTTTAAGAGTCACTTGGTTGGATAAGGCATGGGGATTCATATCGATAGAATTTGTGGTTTTTTTGGAATCTGTGATGTGGATATATACAGGTGAATCAAACGGATTGTGCGCGTGATCGAGGCGATGCACGTTTTTCATGGTTGGGATTTTTGTTTTCCGGTTTCGCAAACCGACGAAGTGTTCGAGAGCTCACTTTATCTAGCTCTCTCCCTAGCTCGGCATTGATCTTTATGATCCTAGCCTTGACAAAATCAAATCCGAAGGCGGCACACCAGTTGCATCTAGTGGTTTTCAGCACGCCCACTCAAAAGCGTTTTCCCTTCTATTGGAGAAACCCGCAATACTCTCGAGCGAGGAAACCGAGTCACAAAGAAACGTGACTCTTCTCAAGATCGGGAGCCCTGAATCCCAAGCAATAACGGTTTGTTGGGATTGCTCATGCGGCGAGATACGACGCTCGTCGTTGGTTGTTCGTTGTCCGAATCGTGAACGACAATCGCTTCTCTCACCACTGCCATCAGCCATCAAAGTTTTGACTCCACTATCTCTAGTATTGACCAGCGATGCCCTCAGTCACATGCGACTCTGTTGGAACACAAGGTGACACTCAAGAAGGGGGGGGTTGAATTGAGTGGCTAAATCTAATCGATTTTCGCAAAAACACCTTTATGGCACAGTGCCGTGCACTGTGTTATTCACTTGTAAAATCTCCGATTGATGTTTTTGCTCAAACGAAACTTAATCAAACACTAAAACAATTATATCAAATAATAAAACAATGAAATCAAATAATAAGACACATGAATTTAACGTGGTTCAATCTCACCTCTGAGATCTACGTCCACACAAATTACTCTTTTATTATTTGAATCGTAAAATACCAAACTCTTGATACAATTCGATTCCCCCACTACTAACCCTAGTAGTGCTCCCCAACACTTAACTCTAAGTGTTGCCTCTCTCTAAAATAATGAAATTACAGAAAGAAAAGATCCTCAAAAGCGTGCTTCTTATTCAAGTAAATAGAGGACAATTACAAACGTTGTTTTAGTTTTCTAACCTGACTAGAACTCTGTGCTATACTCTGTGCCTTAGGAAACTGTTTTCAGCTTTTAATATCTCCGATTTTTTCTCTCTGAAAAACCTACGTTATAAAACTGAGTTGCAATCCCTTATATGCTTCTTGACTGACCGAAAATCCTTCTGAAAAAATATGTTTATCTTTTACTCCTTAATTTAAGGGATAAAGCTTTTTTCTTATTAAAAACAAATTTTATCTTTCATAAAAACTGATTTTTCTTTTCAATCCTTATAAGATAAGAATTCTCCAAAATCAACTAGTAATTACCTTTATATAAAACATGTTATCAAAATCAGTTTTCCCATTTTTTCTTTATCTTTGTTTTTCTTTATTAAAACTCCTTTTGTCTTCAAAATTCTTTTATAAATCGGTTTTTCGAAATCCTTTTCCAAATCGGTTTTTATTAAAACTTGATTTTCGAATATCTTTTTCCTTTTATATAGATATATAAAATTAACATAATTATTTATTTCCTTAACTCTAAGAAAATAATAATTATCCTAATATTATATTTCTATACTTGGCACATAATATATCATCTAGTTCAAGTATATTACATTTTGCATATAGTAACTAAACTTAGGAATATGAACTTGGACTTCAATCTGGATTCTTCATTTCTTCAAAGTCTTCATTTATTTATTCCTTTCTCAACCATCTGTCACAAACTTTCATACTATATGTATTATTTTTCATCATCAAAACTTAACATGCACATGCACAACAGACTCTTTATCGTTTTTTGTTGGTTTTGTTTTCTATGTATTGTAAGAGCTCTTCAAGCTTATTTAGGTTTATTTGGTTGTTTTAGATTTGGTTGTATTAGCATTAGGCTGTACTTCCTCTTTTAAATTAATGTACGATTTCTCGTTGTAAAAAAAACATATTGACTATATAGTATGTGTGAGTATTCATCTTAGACACACAAGAAACATCAATATATATCAATAAAACATATGAAAAAACTAAGATTGTAACTTGCCATGTATCACCCTCCTCTTCACCAATGATATGGTGTCATATTATCATATACACATAAATTCATATCGTTTTTTCATAAAAACTAAAGTAAACAAATGTACGCATCAATATTTGAATCCACAATTTCATGTTTAAGAAGGTAAATCATTTACCAGTACTCTAATGCTACAACTATTGTTAACGAAGTAGAAAGGAACACTAGTAGAATAACTGCTTATTGTTGCGGCTGAATTGCTGCGGTTTTACCCATACGCAGCAATAAACCACGTCAAAAAAAAATCGGAAATCAACCTATTGCTGCGGTTCTGGGCGAAAACCGCAACAATAGATGTCAATGGGAGATTTTCAAAATTATTTGACTGGTTTGACCAGATCTATTGTTGCGGTTCCTACACTGAACCGCAACAATAGATTAAAATATTAATATTTTAATCTATTGCTGCGGTTTTTATAAACAACCGCAGCAATAAAAAGGCTCAATATTTTATCAGTTGAATCACAGCAGTTAGATGTTACAAAACCCTAAATCTAACATAACTTACCGCGCCTCCCTCCCTCTCACTTCTCCCTCTCACTCCTACTCCTTCCTCTCTCATTTTCGCAGATCTCCTACTGCTCCCTTTCTCATTCACCCTCCTTCACTCTCTCTTCCTTAGCGCCTCACTCCTTCACCATTCACCCTTCATCACTCTCTCTCCTCTCAAGCTGCGGTCGTCGGAAAAACTCGCGAAGGCAACAACCTCGAAATACACTGCCTCTCTCTCCTCTTTCTTCGTCGGAAATACATGACCGACAGTCGTCGCTCGCGAAGCCCAGCGCTGTCGCTCGACCGCTCGCGAAGTCCTCTTCGTTCCCTCTAACCCCTCTTCCTTCACCATTGAGCAACAAAGAAGACCCCAGCAAAACCAGATTCGGTAGAAGTGGTTCGAAGGAGAGAGAAAAAGAAGTGGTTTGAAGGAGACCCTAGCAAAACCGAACTTCGGCGAACGAGTGAATGTTCCGTCGGAGTTTGGTGTTATGTGGATGAGTTCGTAAAGGTTTGTTTGGTTAGTTTATGCCATTTTTCTTTCAATCTTAGTGGTAAAATGAGTAGATCTGGATTAGTTTAAGTAGATCGAAGGAGAGAGAGGAGTTCGGTTGTGGAGGCGCGGCGCAAGGGGGGGTCAAAACTCCGGCGACGACGAGAATCGAACTGGCGAATTTGTCAACCGCCAGATATGAATTTTTTATTTCTTATTTTTTGTAACCTTTAATTTTATTTGCATTCTTCCATCTTGTTCTTGTTTTTCTTAGTTTTGATTCTTTTTTTTGTTAATTAGGATTGGTTATTGTTTGCAATTATGGAAAATTATGATATAGAGTTATATTAGTTTGATGTAATTAACCTTCATGAATTACATTTTAATATATGTTTTACTTCCCCATATTACCGTGAGTTGTGATGTCAGGACTCTTCCTCCATTTTTCTGTTTCTCACTCATAATGTTAGTTCTTGTCTAACATTTTTCCCCAAAAAAAAAAAATATGACCTATTGCTGCGGGTCCTATTCAAAACCGCAGCAATAGGCTTCATTTTTTTTTATTAAAAAGGAAAACATGTTGCTGCGGTTTTGGGTACAAACCGCAGCAAATAGGTTGCTCTATTGCTGCGGTCAAAAACCGCAGCAATAAGTTAATTACCTATTGCTGCGCCCTTAATTGTTGCGCGGCCAAAACCGCCGCAATAGGCCACTTAATGACCGCAACAATAAGCAATTATTCTAGTAGTGGAAAAAGTCTTGTTTATCAATTTTAAAACTTAATTGCTCAACTTATTTTAGTTCAGTCTCTTAATACAACACAACATTAACTTAACTCATATTATTTATGCATACATAGAGCTTAAGTGTTTAACTAGAACGATGAAGAAATGAAAAGGTAAAATCATTACATTGTTGTTCAAATAACTAACTGGTTTTATTTTTCACAAAACTTAATCAACAAAAATATCTCCCAACTCCATCATACAATTTATACTTTAAAGAATTTTGTAATGAAGAATAAGAGATCTAGTTTTACACTATTGAAGTATTACTAGTTTACTACATTCCTTTCTAAGTTAGTTTGCTTAATTATTAATTGACCATTTCTTGTATTAAATTCTGATAAAAAATTAACAACTTTTCTTAAACAAATACTTTCGATAACACTGTAATCATATACTACAAACAACTAAATTATTTAATCTCATAAATAATATATATATATATATATATATATATATATATATATATATATATATATATATATATATATATATATATATATATATATATATATATATATCCTATAGGGTCCGGGAGAATGGGTCCTTATGTGAGAACATATATCATATGTGAGAACAAATTTAAGTATAGAACATACACAACACTTTTTTAGAACTTATGCAATACTTTTTAGAACATACTTAAATTTTTGTTTTTAGAACATATTCAACACTTTTTAGAACATATGCTATGGTTTTTAGAACAATAACTTATAGAACATATGCTATGATTTTTAGAACATGAACACATATTTTTACGTAAGAATCTAATCAACACATATACATATATTGATATATACATGTTTTAAATTTTCAAGCTTATGTCCTAAATTATTTCAAGTATGTTCTAAAATATTTTAAGTGTGTTTCAAATTATTTCAAGTATGTTCTAAATTATTTTTTACATGTTCCAAAGAAGAAATTAAAGTAAGTAATTATCAAATAATTCCAAGAAATTTCGGTGTGTTTTTGGTAATTTTCGGTTGATTTTTTTTTATTCCAACAATGTAGAAATAAAGGATACAATACTACTCATATTTTTTTTTTTCATAAATTTATAAATTAGGAACATCAAAACTCTAGTGCGACTATTTAGAATACGACAAGAACTATATAGAACACAACAAGAAATATTTAGAACATAACAAGAATTATTTAGAACATTGTAAGAACTATTTGGAACATAATAAGAACTATATATTTAGAACACAACAAGGACTATTTAGAACACTAGAAGAACTATTTAGAACATATGTTTTACTATATTTAGAGCATAAGAACAACCACGTAGAACATATTTTTTTTATTATCAACAAAATAATCACAAAACTAACATGGGAGAAAAATATGTTATAAAACATATGCTCTAAAAATTTAAGTATATACTTCCTCAAAAAAAAACCTAAGTATGTATTATAAAAAAAAAAGTTTAATAAGTATGTTAATCTAAAAAGTGTTGCGTATGTTCTAAAAATTTAAGTTTGTTTCCTTAAAAAAATTAAGTATGTTTCCCAAAAAGAAATTAAGTATGTTGTTCTAAAAAGTGTTGCATATGTTCTAAAAAGTTAAGTATATTTCCTAAAAAAAAAAAGTTAACTAGGTTGTTCTAAAACGTGTTTGCATATGTTCTAAAAAAATGTTACATATGTTCTAATCCTAAAAGTATTCTCACATAAAAAAGTGTTCTCACATAAGATATGGGTTCTCACAAGAGCCTTCCCCTATATATATATATATATATATATATATATATATATATATATATATATATATATATATATATATATATATATATATATAATATATAAAGCAAGATCACATGAGAATGCTCCTTACATGAGAAATGAGAATGAATCTCAACCACAGAATTGGATTAGAGTTACAACACTTGTTCAATAGAGTTATACCACCCGAAAAAAATTTGAGCCCAAATTTTTTTTTTTTTCTAAAATTCTTTTTTTTGGAGTTACATCACTTTTTCATTAGAGTTACATCACTTGTTCATTAGAGTTATAGCGTGTAAAATCCTTTTTCATTTCTCATGTAAGTATGCATTCTCATATGAACTCACTTATATATAGGGGCAAGATCACATGAGAATGCTCCTTACATGAGAAATGAGAATGAATCTCAACCACACAATTGGATTAGAGTTACAACACTTGTTCATTAGAGTTATACCCCCCGAAAAAACTTACACCGGCCGAAAATAATTAATAGCTCATAAAAAAGGCAAAATTGGCCTCAACACCTTGAACTATAGCGCGGGTGCACCAAACAGCCCCAACTACGGCTTATAGCCAGAACACCCCCAAAGTACGGACTTGGGTGCAGTCCGTACCATAAATGAGGTCGGTGCCCAGAATTCTCACCAGATTCTCCCCCCTTTCTTATTTTCTTCTTTTTTAATCCTAATTTTTTTACTTAAACAAAAAAAGGCACGTGCCTTCATTTTCTCCTTCATCAACTGAAGACAAATACTTTCTTCCCCAAATTCCCTCTTACTTCCCCAAATCCCCTCTTTCTTCCCAAATGAACCATAAATTCTGAAAGAGTGAAATCCGCATAACAACAATGAGCTCAACTTTTCTTCAAGTTCCAAGAAGAATTCAAATACCAGTTTACGTAATGGTAGTGTTTACTGTCGACATTGATTGCCTGCAGTAGTCCAAACTACTTAGAATTTCAACCACAATCAAGGAAAATGCTTCTATGGCTGCCCAATATCTAGCACTCGACTTATAGACGATGAGAATTTCGGTCTCCAACCTCATTTAAGGTACGGACTGCACCCATGTCCGTACTTTGGGGTGTTCTGGCAATAAGTCTTAGTTGGGGCTGTTTGGTGCACCCGCGCTATAGTTCAGGGTATTGAGGCCAATTTTGCCCATAAAAATACAAAAAGTAACTGAGCTTCGCCTCCGTTATGACTAAAGTGGCAAATCCTCTGCTTCTTCCTTCTCTCTGGTCTCTACTTTGCTATTGATGGTAATGTATCTACATTCTACACCATTTATAAAGTTCAGTAGATGTAGTTTGTTTGTTCTTTTCAGTTGCTACATTTTATGTTCTTATTTTCTAGCTTTTCTCTTTTATGTTTTTTTCTCCTATCTCATATTTCAACAAAAAAAAACAAAAAACAAAGTTTAGGAATGTCTCTTTGAAGATTTTTTGAAATTTGTAAACTATTACTTACTAATTTTGGCCCTAAGCTTGACCAATCAGAACTTTTTTTAAAAAAAATAAGGCAAATTGAAGTTAATAAATAGGGACATATGGAGCAATACCTGAAAGTAATGCATAAAGAATTTTTAATTAGATGGGTCAAGTTGTTCTTTTGTTTGATGGGTTTGTAAAAACTAATCCTAATTATCTTTTTTTTGTAAGGCTTTTAGAAGGTTCGATAGAGAGACTTGTATTTGAGGACTCGAACATGGCATAAAATATTGATCGGGAAAAACAACAGGTAAAAAAAATTACTCACAACCCATAATATTTTGTCAAGGATAATCTTAGACTATTTAATTTAATTAATATTTTTTTTTACTGAAAAGGAGATTCGTAAAAGTTAAAATGTTCTTAACAAACATAATAACATGACACCAAATATTCTTTTTTCGAAACAAAAACTAAGTACAAAATGCTAAACAAATCGGAATTTTGCTTGTCAACTCCTCTTCTAGTTTTTTGCTTTTTCCAACATTTCAAGTAATCTCCTTTTTTTTAATTAGTTAGGGTGAATATAGAGGTGATCAACATAGGCTCGGTCCAAAAATGGGCGGGTTTTGTTGACGATTTTTCAGCCTGTGGTTCGGGCCCAACCCGATATTTGGGCAAAAAATTAGGCCACATGCAACTTAAATATGGAAAATCAGGCTAAATTTTAGCCCGGCCCGAAATTGCCCGAAAAGTTTGTTTGGCCCGGACCGAATTAGCGGGTTTTTGGCGCGGGAATTTTTGTCCGAGGCTTTGGCCCAAAACGGACCACTTATTTTGGCAAAAGCCCGACCCAGCCTATGATCACCTAAAGCTAAATAGCCACCCTTAGGTACTTACAGAAAGGAAGTAGAACCCTTCATTCCACTAGCCATACTCACAAGTCTTTTGTCTGTCTCCTGTAGAAATGCTTCATATTTTTAGGAAAGATTGCTTTTGATTTTTGAATGTTGAGGAAAGATTGTCTACCAAATTTCTCCATATTATTGATAATTGAATTCGAATTTTATATGGTTGCTTTGCCAAATAGAATAACATCATGAGGATAAAAAAAGTGATATGCTTATCTCTTTGGCAATTAGGTAAATATCTACTGGTTGTTAAGTCATTGCACATAACTACTTGTTATCATTTAGATAAATTTATTTAATTGTAATTATCTTTTGACATTAGATTAATTCTTGTATTTATCTCTTAGCAATTGTAAGTCTCGCGTTCATACACTAGTATAATTTTTGCTTATTGCTACGGTTTTTACCCATACGCAAAGAATAAACCACGTCAAAAGAAAAGGTAAAATAGAAAATACACCTCTTGCTGCGGTTCCCAGTCAAAACCGCAGCAATAGATGTCAACGGAAAAAAATTTCAAATTTGGTTAACTATTTGACTAGTTCTATTACTGCGGTTAGTTTTCAGCCGAAACCGCAGCAATAGATTAAAATATTATTTTTTAAAAAATATTTGAACCTATTGTTGCGGTTCCTAAAAAACCCACAACAATAGACTTTATGAACTTAATAAAACACGTCCAATCAGTTAGGGTTCCTCTCACTTTTTACTTCTCGCCGTTTTCTATCCTTCTCTCCTCTCGACCTCTCACTCTCCTCTCATCCTCTCATCTCTCATCCTCTCATCATCTCACCGGTCTTCATCCTCTCATCTCGCCGGTCTTCATCCTCTCATCATCTTGCCGGTCTTCATCCTCTCATCTCGCAACTTTATCTCATCTCACTCGCCGGCCTTCATCACCGAAATCGTCTCACATCTTCAATTACGCGCCTTCATCTCTCATCTCTCTCGCCGGCATCTTCATCTTGGTGTTGGTCGTTCTTGGCTCCGGATCTCGGCGTTGGTCGCCGTCGCCCCGCATTCTTCTCGATTTAGTTTCCAGATCTCGCCTGGGTCGGTCTTCATCCTCTCATCATCTCGCCGGTCTTCATTCTTCTCGATTTAGTCTCCACATCTCGCCGGTTTTTGTTTCTTTTTTTTTTGTTTTAATTTCTTAGTTTGTTCTTAGATTTAGTTTTTAATTTTTGTTTCTTAGTTTGTTCTTATTTTTTGGTTTTAGTTTTTCGTTTGTTCTTAGATTTAGTTTATAATTTTCGTTTGTTTTTAGATTTAGTTTTATGATTTGTTTGTTCTTAGTTTCTTAGATTAATTTTCTTAGATCTTGGCAGTTTATGTTTGTATGATGCAGTGAGTTTGTTTTTCAAAGGGTGTATGTCTGGATTTTGGTTATTATTTTGTTTTTGTATTGTGGATATAATTTTGATGTAATGGAAAGAAACTAGCCATGAAGTTCATGTCTCATGAGAAACTTCACGTATTAAGTACTAAATTTCATAGGATTACTGTAATATGATACCGATGATTAAATTAGTGACAAAATTTCAAAAAAAAAAATGTTGTTTTTTACCTACCTATTGCTTGCGGGTCCCGCCCAAAACCGCAAAGAATAGGCATCATTTTTTTATTAAAAAACATACAAAGTTCTTTGCGGTTTTGGGTAAGAACCGCAACAATAGGTTGCTCTATTATCATGGCTAAAAAACCGCAACAATAGGTAATACCTATTGCTGCGCCCTTAATTGCAGCGCGATTAAAACCGCAGCAATAGGCCACTTAATGACCGCCGCAATTAGCTTTTATTCTACTAGTGATGTGATTGATATAACTTAAGCTTGCTCACAAAGTCTATCGTTTTGAGTCCATTGTGTTTAATTGCAAGAAACTGAGTCAAAATCTCCTCAAATAAATTAATTTCTCGCCCGAATATTCTACCCAAGACCATGGTGAATTCATAAAGCGTTTTCGCTCTCTTGGAAGCATTCAACCAAAGTGACCGTGGGAGTTCCAGAACTTCCTTCACAAGGAGAAATTTGTATCATTTCACTACCGTAACTAGAGGTCCAACCTGATACAGATGAAGATGAAACCCCCAAGTGGCTCTTGGAAAAGTAAAAGTCCAAAAAATTGGCAGTGAGGGGTAAAATGAAGGTTAATAAGAAGAAAAGGCTACGGGCTTGTCTTGTAATATCAATGACCATTGACGAGCAGACAATAATATTACTCTATACTGAGAGAGTCAATATGTACCTGCTTGCGATAAGCGATGTAGAGGAGAGGTGATGGGGATTTGGTAATGATGATGGGAAGCTATTTCGGGGAGCTACAGCCCTTTTCGAGGAACCTTCTAAAAGCCTAACCAAAAAAATATTTAGGATTAGTTTTTACAAACATAACTATAATACATCAAACAAAAGAACAATTTTGACCCTTCTAATTAAAAAATCCTTATGCATTAATTTGAAGTATTGCTCCATTAGTCTCTATTTATTAACTTCAATTTGCCTTATGTTTTTTGAAAAACATTCTGATTAGTCAAGCTTAACGCCAAAATTAGTAAGTAATAATTTACAAATTAAAAAAAAACTCTTCAAACAGACATTCTTGAACTTTGTTTTTTTTTTGGTGAAATACGAGGCAGGAGAAAAAACAATATAAAAAATTAAAACTAGAAAACAATCACAAAATGCAGAAACTGAAAAAAAAACACAAAGAACAAAACAAACTACATCTACTGAACTTTGTAAACGATGTAGAAGGTAGATACATTACCATTAATAGCAAAGTAGAGACCAGAGAGAAGGAAGAAGCTAAGCGGAGGAATTCCCGCTTTAGTCATAAGGAAAAGATTGAAACTTTTGAATTTTCTGTAACTTTTTTGGTTTTTTTTTTGGGTAAATATTTTGATAAGCTATTAACCATTAGGCCTTGTCTCACTATACTTTGCCTATTTTTTAATCTTAAAAATTTAATATATATAATATTACATATAATGATCCGGAATATTGCATGTGCTAACAAACTAATTATTGTGTAACATCAAAAATACTTTACATACTAATTCAGACTTTTGTGTTTAATGTGCCTCTCTCGTCAATTATGATTGCCATGTGCTACACGAGGCCTTCCAAGAACAAAATTTGTTGGAGCCCAATATATGCATCAGCCCAAGCTCAGGCCTTAGGCTTGATGTCTTGACCCAAAACCAACACTTATTTGTCAAAAAAAGAAATAGCCACAACAAAAAAAATAGGTAGGAGGAAAACACCTTGCAAAGTTGTTTGCTGGAACTTGTTCAAGATTCACTAATATTGTTTTGTAATCTATTCTGCTAATGTAAAAAAAAAAAAAAAGATGGAGACATCAGTTTATGAAACCACAAAAGCCACAACAATAAGAAATTGGTCGTACTTGGAAAATTTTGCACATAAATATCCATTTTAAACAAGACTCCATAAAGAATAGGAGGAGGAGCATAAAATGTATATACGAAGCATGTATCATAAGTAATTAACTAGTTTAGCCAATTTTGTTTTGAAACCAATTATATGTGATGTTTAAACTTTGAAATCTTGTTCTCAGCAAATTAAATAAAATCTTATCTTTGTTCTTATATGATACTTCATGTAAAGTCGCGTTTGAGAACAAAATGTACTTTTTTTATTAGTAGGGACTAGGGACTAGAAGAGTACAAAAAGGCAAGACAATCAGCCTCCTAAGTTTATACAAAGGTTTATTATAAGTAGTAAGCTTAGGTAAGAAAAATAAATTTATACAAAGGTTACGACTATATATAAAGATTCAATTAACAATTAATACAATAAATAAATCATGTATATAAAACACTAATTATTTGCTATTATTATCTTATATATGCAAGCATTATTACAAATACTACTTTTCTTATCCCAATATACCCATCATTCCGTTACACCTCTCTTTTGAATCAATTTCTGGTTGATAGTTGCATAATAATTTATCACATCAACTAAATATTATAAAAATAATTCATTGGCTTGTAATTTTTCTACTCTATCAACACAAATTAGCTCACTTATCGACCAAAATGCTTTTGTTTTATACCAAAAAAATATTAACGATTAGACGCCTCGTTGTATTCTCCAATAAGGCTCATGATTATATACGTTTGTATATATCATCCATCCCCCTTCCTTACCCCCATCATTTCTCACGCACTTGCCTCCTCTATACTGCCCACCACCACTACCACCATTAGAGCCACCATCACCACCAAAACAACACCAAGATAAAAGCACCATCACAACGATCATTATTGAGATGACTTACGAAGATAATATTTACCGTAAAATTTTTGACAAAAAAATCTTAATAATGGGGCTAGACTTCTGAAACAGACACTTGGCCCCATCCTTAAGAGTTTTTTTTTCTCAAAATAATGGTTCTGTATGATTCTTTTCTACTCATTTGCGAATATTTATGGTTTCGTATGATTTTTTCCATACAATAATTATAGGGTTGTGAAAAACTGACCCAACCCGTTTACCGAACCCGACCTGAAATAAGCGGGTTTGGGTTGAGATTTTTGACCCATTTAAGTAAATGGGTTGATACGATTTACCCATTTAATTAAATGGGTTAGGTTAAGGTTGACATTTTCAACCCGAAATTAACCTGATTTGACCTGTTTAACTCATTAAAATACAAATTTCCTAACAAGTTGTGTTAAAGTTGGTGAAAATTTAAAAAATACTAAATGTAGAACACAAAAATTGAAAAGAAAATCTAATCATGCATACTTTTATGTGAATTTATTGTTGAAAACTAATAAATTTTAATAAAAATTTAGTAGTAATAAATATGTAAATGGGTTAAACGGGTTATATGGGTAACCCGTTTAATAAACAGGTCGGGTCAAGGTTGAGTTTTGCAACCCGTTTAATAAACGGGTTAGGTTTGGGTTGGGACATGTTCAACCCGTTTATTATTAACACGAACTCGAATACGACCCAACCTGATCTGTTAATCAGCCCTAAATAATTATATGCAATTTTATATGTATTCTTAAGATATTAAAATTTAAATTGAAGTCCTTCCAAAAAAAAAGTTCGCCTAACAAAGCACTAAAACAATGGCGGGTGGAGCGTGGTGTGTGGTAGCCCTTCAATGGTAGCAAGGTAATGTGAGGGAAGATGAAAACGACTTGGCGTTAGAAGGGAGAAGGGGAAAGAGAGAATGAGGGTAATTTTTTTTTCAATAAGTAGGTTAAAGACTTAAAGCTATGGTCAAGAGGGGGAAATTAGGGTTGTGGAGACTCTATCCCAAGACCTAATCTTTGGATCAATGGTAATACCACAAGCGCTATCACCTACTACTCAAGGGTGAGAAAGCGGAAGTTGAAAGTTGTATAAATGATGTGGAATCTTCTAATATATAAAGCAATACTAGAATTATCCAACGAGTGAGAGTCCACGAAGGGAGATGAGGATAAAGGAGTAAGCGCTTATGTTACCAGGTAGCCTCTCGCCATTATACCAAAATCAAGAAGCATATTGAAACCTCATCCTGGTATGCGCAAAGGTCAAGAGGGAAGCAATATTCAATACTTTCTATTGCAACAAGGAGAATGAAGACTCGACCCCTATCATATGTGAAGAATGGTGGTAGAAGGAAAAGTTATAAAAGTAAGACCATTGTTTGTTCATCATCTAATTGTTCTTCGATGCGCTACGCAGTTATCCCCGAACGCGAAAAGAAAGCATTTGATTCCTCCATCACGCTTCTACTATTGTCCAGGAAAAAGCGTTATTTAAGTAGTGGTTGTCATATTTAGTAGTACTCGGGTTAGTATTCGCCTCTAATAATGTTTTGATTTGTAATAATTGTTGTGTTTCTAGTCTTATGATCCACAAAATGACCTTTGGTTAGTATAGATTCATATTTGTTCAGTTGTTTGTACTTGTTAGTTGCTACTTGCTACCCAAAAAAAATTATCCAACGGAGATTTAGCAAACCCCTATAATTTAGGGACAAAATCTGACCCCTTGAAAAGGGTAAAAACAAAAAAGAAAAACAATCGGCGTCGAGTTTATTTTACAGAAACCAGTTTATCCTTAACTTTTGTAAATTCTCCATCATCTTCAACAATCTTCAATCTTCTAACCCAGAAAAATTCCAGAAAAATTCCAGAAAATTTATGAGAAGCAATGACTAGTTCTTCCACCCAATCTCGCAAGGTTATTATTCTTCTTTTCTCTCTCTTCAATTTTACTTTTTTTCATGCCCTAATTTCACTTTTCCCCATCAATTTTTTTTTTATATTATGTTAAATTCTCAGGCTTTAAGCAAGATCGCCCAAAATCGACTCCAGAAAGAACTTGTAGAGTGGCAAATTAATCCTCCTGCTAGTTTTAAACACAAGGTCACCGATAATCTTCAAAGGTAGTAATTTCTTAATTAATTTACACCAATTTTTCTGGGCTTTTCTCTAATTTCTTTTTTTTTGTAGAAAAATAATTTTTGGGCTTTTTTCTAACAAAAATAATTTATGGGTTTCTTTTATTTTTTGTTAATTTTAGATGGGTAATTGAGGTAGCTGGAGCACCTGGAACTTTGTATGCAAATGAAACTTATCAGCTTCAGGTTGATTTTCCTGAGCATTACCCTATGGAAGCACCCCAGGTTGTCATTTTCTTCTCAATTTATTTAATTATTATACCCAGATAAAGGAAAAGGAAAAGGAAAAAGAATTAAATTTCTTCATGTTGAATTTCCCCTTTTTTTGTGTATTTAAGTTTATTTTTGGTTGGATAATATGTTACTTGTTATTTAGGTTATATTTGTACCTCCAGCTCCACTGCATCCTCACATTTACAGCAATGGGCATATTTGTTTAGGTATTTCTTTGTTTTATACTTAAAATAAACCTTCTATTTGGTGTATATGATTTGCTTTCTTTTTGTTTGCTTAATTTGTGGAAGTTTAGTATGCTGTATCATTGTATAGTAGGCTTCTTACTGATTTTTAAATTTGATTGAATTGAATGGTGTGCAGAATTGAGTGTGCAAATGTTGGATTTGATTGTGGTCTATGTTTAATGTTAAGGGATAGAGCTAGTGTCATGATTTGATTGGAAGTGCTTAATGAAAAGAATCGCCTTCAATCTCAATTCGTTTTCTTTTTTGCCCGTGAAAATTGAGTATGAGATATTTGAGTATCATGATGATACTTAGAAAATTGTATTGTCAATTTTCTTGTAGAATCTGAAGTTGTTACATGACTTCCGAGTGCGTGTTTTTGGACTAGACTCTTGTTTTCTACTGCATATGCTGCCAAGTGCCAATTAACCTTAGCAACTTTTCATATATGAACTAGTACAAGCCTATAGGGCCTCCTGTATGACTAGTGATTCTCTTAATTTTGCCATTGATCAGTTAGATCAGTATGTAGATTTCATCCAACAATTGAAGTCCAATCTGATGTTAGTTTATGAACACGATGTTTACTGAATTCGCCTTCTCTGAAGTCAGATTGAGCATTCTCTCCCCCCTCCCGGTTCTGGGGAATAAATTATTCTTCTTTGTTCCGGTGAAAAAAGTGTTTAGCAAACTAATACTCAAATATGATTTTGTAACAATACAAGTGCAAAGCTCGAGAAGGGGATACCTTTAATATAATTGAAAAATGCAATAATGAGTCAGATTGGGAGATGTTTTAAAACATTAGGCACTCTCTATCCTTCTCTTGTCAGTGGTTAGTAATGAGTAGTGTTTTTTCCATTATGCGTCCACAGGATACAGTCCTTCTAATATCAGAGTTATGGCTGCATACATCTTGATCTCTCTAACCCTGCTAGACGTAGGATCCTCAATGGCCCTAATTGTTGTAAGAAAGTGTGCTCTACCACATATATAGCTTGATAGATGCAATGATCCACTGACCACTGTACCACTGCATCTTTCCATAAAGCTGGTAGTGCTTACATTTCATTTCTCCTGCCCTCATTTGCTGTATATGGATAGAAAAGACATAAGGCCCTCTTATGTGCAATGAGATTATTTCTCTTGTGGATAGACTAGGGGTGTTAACGAGCCGAGCCGAGACCGAACCTGGTCAGGCTCGGCTCGGCTCGAGATCAGAGAGGACAGAGCTCGGCTCGAGCTCGAAAATATGGGCTCGGCTCGAGCTCGAAAAAAAAAACTTGGGCTCGGCTCGAGGCTCGGCTCGAGAAGGTTCGCGAGCTATTCGGCTCGAAAAAGCTCGAAAATTGTACTTTAAAGCAATGGAAAAAAACGATGAAAAATCGGAACACATAAACGAATGTTAACATAAAACGAAATTAAATTAACATAAAAGAGTAAAATAAGTAATTCAACTAAAAAGATCATAATTCAATACTAGCATATATTATAAAAATCGATGAGAAATAATTGTAAGTTTTCAGATCTCGATCTCAAAATCAGTAAAAAAAATAGAAGTATAACTTATCGATCGATAGAAAGTGGAGAAGAAGATGAATTTGTAACAACAAAAAGCACCGATCTTAAGTGAATCCACGAAGAAGAAGATGAAGGTGAAGAAGAAGACGCCGAAGACCACCTGCTCGCCGCCGAAGACCACGCTGCTCGCCGCCGAAGACCAGCATCAAGCCGTCAAGTGTGCGAAGCTGGAGTACTGTTCAAATGGAGATTAGAGAGCTAGGTTTTTCAATGCTTGTCTTTCTTTCTCTCTCCTCATACTTCGGGTACCCTTTTACTTTTTTCTCTCTTTTAACCTTGGAGTTTTATTGTGAAAGCCTTCAAGTACCCTTTTCCTCCAAATGTTAAACCCACAAAGTTTTCAAAAACCCTTGGGCTGAATTTTTTTATCTAGTTTGTATTTTTGAAGTGGGCTTCAAACTAGGCCTTATCTTTTTTAGTGGAAAGTTACATTAAAAATCAATGTATAAAATATTTACTATAAATTTTTTCGAACATGTTTGCGAGCTTTCGAGCCGAACTCCACTAGGCTCAGGCTCGGCTCGTTAAGGTCTCGAGCCGAACCCGAACTCAAGTCGAGCCCTCTCGAGCCGAGCTTTGACCGAGCCGAACTCGAACAGTTTGCGAGCCACCCTGGCTCATTAGCACCCCTAGGATAGACATTGGAGAAGCACATTTTTGAGGCAAGAAATCTAATAATCACACGAGTATACCACCTCATCATGATTCCATGGTATCCTGCATAAGATATTTTCTTGTTATGCCCATTCCCGTTTTCGTTTTCCGAACAATTAAGGATATGAACGATATTGATATTGGAATCTGTTTCACATGTCCTTGAAACATCATTCTGTGCCATCATATAATGTGAGCTCATAGTCCTTGTCTCTGCCATAAATCCTTGTTGGTTTTGAAATCATATCACCCCGCTGTTTAGGTTCCTCGTGTGTATTTTGGATGTGACCATTGCTTTTACATGTTAGTTTTGTTCACAAGATTATTTGCCTTGAAACTGAACTTGACCATCAACTTTTTGCTTTTACTGTCTATACTTGCAGATATTTTATACGATTCTTGGTCCCCGGCAATGACAGTCAGCTCTGTCTGTATTAGTATCCTCTCAATGTTGTCGAGCTCTCCCTCAAAGGTTTGAATAGTTACCTTCCTTTTGTTTAACCCCCTGAGTCCTAGCAGTTGGCATTGGAACTCAGGATTTCCCTTATAATCTATAACAAGGACAACTGAAATGGTTTTGTTACTGTTTACAGCAACGTCCTGCAGACAACGATCGTTATGTGAAGAACTGTAAGAATGGAAGATCTCCTAAGGAAACAAGATGGTGGTTTCATGATGATAAAGTGTAATGTATGAGTATAGGCTGTATCAGATCTTCAAACACCTTAGAATTGACTTTTAGGTTAAAATATCTTCCAATATCCCGGAGATATTTAAGTGGAAATGGAAGGAGATGCTATCCCCAACTCTCCTCCCCCCCTTCCAAATTAAAGAAATTGAATGTATTCAGATACCCTCTTGTTAGCTTGGGGCATAACGCAGATTACCTCCACGAGGTCGAAATGTCAGATGTAAAGCAATGGCTCCTGATTCGTAAGTATGAGAAAGGTAGCTGGCTGTTAAATGCTTTCTGATGTTGTTTTGTTACTATAAGCTGGTAATGATGTCTTCCCCATGCACCCTTAAAATGGCTCCTGATATACAAGTATGAGAAAGGTCCATAATGAAAATTTTCACTTGGTAATGTTTGGTGCAGATGTGATTCGCAACTCTGCATTGTAATCTATACCTTAGTGAGTTAGTGTTTAAAAGCAATGACTCTGATAGACAAGTGGCGCTCTTCTATAGTCTTTGGTGTTTTTATATACAAAAAAAAAACTTTTCTTCCTGATTCATTAAACTTATTTTAGTCAACCGTCAGCCGAAATTTCTAAGAGGACTAATATTGGGCTTCCAAAGAACTTTTCGCGATGCTCCAAGGAGAGAGAAAATGGGGAGCCAACTCTATCCCGACATTGGTATTCTTCAGGTGCTCTCCATTCGCTCTCAACGGAGAAATTTTGGAGAAATGCTCTCCCCCAAGAGCATTGAGAGAGCATGCTCTTGGCATAATATGATGACACATATCATTGAAAATATTAAAATAAATAGAAATTAAGGATAATAATAAATTGGAGAGCTTATTGGAGAGTCATACCATTGTTAGCAATTTTTAAAGGCGTGATCTTGAGGAGAGATAAAGTTAAAAATGGGTTGGAGAGTAATGTTGGAGAGCTATATTGATGTTAGTGCTCTAATTACTTCTATCTATTAGTATACTATATTTTCTTATGTTAACTAAACAAACCCATAGTCTATTGTTTTTTTTTTTGGAGAAAAGATAATATACTTCCTCTGTTCCAAATTAAATGCAATGCAGTTTATTTTTTTGAGCTTTTAAATTAAATGCAACAATTTCCTTCTTTCTATTTTTGGTATGATTTTTACCCTTGAAATTACCAAAATGTCCTTATTAAAAAACTTAAAACATATTATACTACCCAAATCAAATTAATTACAAACCTAATCAAAATTAATCTACCTAAACATCAACCCTCTCTCTCTTCAATACCACCTTCACTCCACCACCCACCACCATTTCTCTCTCCTCCATGCTCCCATCTCCATTTTCTCCATGACTCCATCCTCCTGCCGTCTTTCTCTCTCCTCCATCCTCCATCACCATTTGTCTCTCCTCCACCACCACCATCATCATCACCATTCTCGCCGGTGTCCGTTCTCCGCCACCCACCACCACCATCATCATCTCTGTTCGATATCCTCCCCCACCAGCCCAAAACCACCGACAACTTTGCTCCACCACCGACAACTTCGTTCCAACCAATACCACCTTCGCTCCACCGCCGTCACCTTCACTCCAGCCCAAAACCGCCGACACCTTCGCTCTCCTCTACTGCTGCCGAAACCACCCTACCACTCCATAAACCACCTCAACCAGATCTCCCACCTTTCTACTCCACCTTCGATTTCCTTTCTCGTCGATCTGTCGTCTTTCTCTCTCCTCCATCTTCCTTCGTTCTCTCTCCTCGATTTCTCTCTCTTCTCGATATGTTTCTCTCTTCGATATCTTTCTCTCGCCTTCAAGTTTATGGCGGTACTTTTGAAGGTGGTGGTGGTTGGATGTGGTTGTAGTGGTGGTTAGGTGGTGGTGGGGGCAGTAAGAAGGTGGTGGTAATGGCAGTAGGAGTGGTGGTCGTGGTAGTAGAGTTGTTGTGGTGGTGGTGATGGCGAGCAGGAGTGGTGGTCGTGGTAGGTGGTGATGGCAGTTTGAGTGGTGGTGTTAAGTAATGACTGTGGTCGTGATGGCTAGCTTTCTCTCTCCACTTAAACATAATCACATGCCCTCACCTTTTCTTAATCTCACCTTAAGAAACTTTGCCTAGGAGAATGTGACATCCAAATTGTTGCATTTAATTTGAAACGGGGGAAGTATTTATTTGTAAAATAATAATATGAGATAACTAAATATTTCAAGGGTTAATGAGAAATTAGTCATAAAAAATCATAGTTATATGTTATCCCACTAAATTATTGATAACTTCACAAGCCATTTCAATATTTCTTAATTGATCCACCAAGTAGAGCTTTTTTCTATCATAAATTAAAAACGACTCTTGAAATGAATGATCATGGTTAGAGGTGGCCAATATGCCATATTGTCTAGTTTTGGGGTGACTTAGAGCCTAGAGGCACGTGGAGGGTTTGTCCACTCATGTAATATTGTCGATTTATATGGGGTGAGTTTATCCATGCAAGTATAAGTCCTAAATTAATTAAGAATTTTGTATTTTGAGATAGAACTAGTCGAAGATGGGAATTAAATATTATTCTTTTGACTTGAATTAATGGAAGTTCGCTCAATTCGACTAGTTGCGAACTTACAGCTTTCAATTTAATCTTTTTTTTTGAAAGAGAAATTTCATTAATTGAAGGCCAAACGACATCTACAATAGGTATTAAAGAAAAACAAGATACAATTAAACAAGACTAAATCAAATTCGTCTTCGAAGAAACTACAATGAACCAGATCCGAGCAATCCATCGCAGCCCCCTCGTATTTACTGAATCAAGCAGCTATTGATGAGGAAGTCTATCATTCTGATATAGTTTGGGAAGAACATTCTTGATCGAGTCAGGTTGACCGCATCCGAGATTCCAATACCTTTCTGTTGAGTCTCGAACTTCAACCAATGAGAATAATTTCTCATACCTAAAAATAAAAGAACCATACTCACAACTCCAATAGGGGAGAAAGAGATTTCCAAAACAGAAACTAAAAACCCCATAACAGGGATTGAGAAAATCTCATAAAGAGAGACTAATTTATTAAACAAAACAAGAAAATAAACTAAAAATTGAAAATAAAAGGGGAAAAGGGGCTACTACTGAATGATTTCATCCACGTACACTAATCACGTGAAGGAGGGTAGGGGAGGTAGGGTTTGAGAGAGAGAAAAAAGAGAGAGGGCTTATCGGTTTCAGGTTGAATTCAACAAGGCGCCTTAATCGTCAGTGGGGTTTTACTTGCGAAAATTCATATCGGATAACTTAAGATATTAAAGTTTAAAATAAAAAAAAACAAAAGGTGGTAATGCCGAAACGTGGTAAGTGGTAAATCCTTTCTTTTCATCGGAGTGCGTGTGATAATAATCTCGAAGTGAATTCGTATCTGGGACAGAGTAACAGTAACAGTAACAGTAACAGCAGTTTGAAAATGGTGGGAGTGACACGCTTTCTACCATGGATTACGATTTCTGCAACTACGACGCCGTTTTATCGGTGGCGCAGTCACTTCTCCCACTCGCTCTCCACTTCAATCTCCTCTTTCCCTTACTTTCATCACCACAAATACGCCGTCGTTTCGCTCTGCTCCTACTCTCATATCTCCTCCTCCGACGCTGATACACCATGCGACGACGTCATCCTTCCAGTACCTCCTAAACAGGTCTTTCTTTTTCTCTCTCCTTTGACCTATTACTTCAAATCGGTCAATTATAATTTTGCTGTCTTTCTATTATGTTTATTACTTCTTTGAATTTGCTCAAATAGAAAAAAAATGCAATATTTCTAGGGTTTAATATTTCTAGGGTTTATATCTCTTATTCCTGAATTATCATTAATTATACAATATGATTTTTAATCCTTTCTTTTTTTGATTATATTTTATAGCATAGAGTGTGTATTGATGTAGCATTAATATTTGTAAAATCAGGGGAATTTGAAGCCAGGGCTGTATTTAGTAGGGACGCCAATTGGTAATCTTGAAGATATTACATTGCGGTATGCGTTTTCGGCTTCGACTTCTTAGACTTGTTTTGATGATTATTATTCTTTCAAGTGCAACATTTTGTTGATCAAACTTGTTTGTTGAAACATCACATTTGTTCTTTTGTATGATTTTTTTTACTCCTTTGCATTAGGTTTCGATTTCGACGCTTTACATTTGTTTGTGTTGATAATGTTCTATCATTCGCTTTGTGTTGAATTGATTGACACTACGATTAGAAATAGTATGTTTTGCAATGTGTCATGTCCATGTGTGTTTTATGAGTTATGACTAAGTTTTTTCTTGCTTTTTGGATGTTCGATCATTCGCTTTGTGTTGAATTGATTGACACTACTATTAGAAATAGTATGTTTTGCAATGTGTCATGTCCATGTGTGTTTTATGAGTTATGACTAAGTTTTTTCTTGCTTTTTGGATGTTTGATCCTTGTTGTTTTGGTTCCAGTGCTTTGCGGGTATTGAAATCGGCTGATGTGATACTTTCTGAGGACACTAGACATTCAGGAAAGTTGCTTCATTATTACGGAATTAAAACGCCCCTTGTATGTGTATTGCAAATGTTATTTTGGTTTGCTGGGCATAGCTTGTCAAATTTCATTCTGATTGGAGCTTATTTATGTTTCTAGATGAGCTATCACAAGTTTAACGAGTATGAGAGAGGAAGAACAGTTTTGAAACGGTTACAGCAGGGTGAAATTGTCGCTCTGATTAGCGATGCTGGGATGCCTGGCATTAGTGATCCTGGAACAGAATTGGTCGGTTGATCCGTGCTAAACTTCTTTTATGAGTTCACCCTACTTTTTCCTAATGCTGGTTAGGAATGACATCCAACTGTTTACCCTTTTTTTTGGCCGAGGGGTGGGGGGGGTTACTAAATTTATTGTCCCCCTAATTTTGGGATGGCTACTGGTTGGTATAAATGTTCATGATGTTACTTATACAGTTAGTTTGTTGTTTAACAGCTTACTGTTTATGCATTTCTCTTCCCCCCCGACTTAATTTCTCCTTACTCACAAGTATCACCTGCTACCAGTTCTGAAATAAGACTCTGCTTAACGTATAGTTAAGTCAGTAGCATGGATCAAGTCGTGATAAATGTCACATAGGACTTATCAAAGACCGTAATACATGCAACTTGTCTACAGGTGAAGTTGTGTGTTGACGAAAAAAATAATTGTAGTTCCCATCCCTGGACCTTCAGCTGTGATTGCTGCTCTTTCTGCCTCGGGTTTGCCAACTGACGACTTCACCTTTGGTAATTTGCATACTAATATATTAGGCTTATATATCTCTTTGGAAATATGTAGTTGGGCGGTGTCTTAATCCTATATTTCTTTTGTTGTTTTAGTTGGATTTCTTCCAAAACATGCTGGGTCTAGGAGAGAAAGGCTCTTGCTTTGTGTCAATCAGAGTGCCACGCAGATTTTCTTTGTTCCTCCACACAAGCTACTCCAGTTTCTTGAAGAAACTTCTTTAATTTTTGGTGACTCAAGGTATATGTGTTCTCGGTAGAATTATTGGAGATTACATAGCCATGTTGTTCTGCACTCTAAGTTGTTTTTAAGGTAAAAAGATTTGGCAGCTTTGGTGTCAATTGTTTTCGTCACAATACTTGTTCTTGGAGGTCTATGTTATGCATATAAAGATTATGATTGCCCAATCGCGTTTGGCCTACTGTCTACTTCTGTGATTTGACCTTATCTTCCTTTATGCTCTTCAATGCATATCTATCTTTAATTGGAAGTATCTCAAAGATTCCCGCCAATACAGATTTCCCTAACATGAGCATTGGGTTCTTGCTTAGGCACTTAGCTGATTTGCTATGTGTAATAATCTAGTAATTTGATTTTCATTATGGGATTGTTGCCTGACATATGCTTTTATTGGCAGCAAGTTATTGCTTTTTGGAAGGGGCTTATGAGTTGCATGTCCTCCTTTATGTGTTCATAGTACAGAGTATCGTGCAACCCAATCTCTTCCTCTTCTGTCTTCGTAGTACTACTACTATGTATTTTGCAATCCAATCTCTTCCCCCTCCCCCCCAAAAAAAAACAGTGAGAGAAGAAGAGGCAATAATGACGTTTGACTCTGATAGTATATTTACGTAATGTTGCAGGAGATGTGTCATAGCTCGAGAGATGACCAAAATCCATGAAGAGGTATGCTTCTATTGAGGGCTTGATCGCTTTATGTGGGAAGCTTTAAGGTAGATGGGGAGGTGTTTGTGGTTTGACCTTAGCTAAATGTTCTTTTTTACAATCTTATGATCTGATTCTCTATACATTTTTCTGAATTTTTTTTTCTTTATATCTTCGTACTAATAATAAGGTTGGCTTCTGGTCTTTCTTCAATAAGTCTTTCGGCTTTTCTTCATTAGGTCTCTGACAGTCATGGGCCTTGCAGTTTTGGCATGGCACCTTGCAAGAAGCTAAGGCGGCATTTGTATCTCGGAAACCGAGGGGAGAAATGACACTTCTTATAGAGGGAAAGGCTGAATGCATTGATGAAGCTCCGCCGGATTCCCAAATTGAGGATGAACTGAAGGAGCTCATAACCAGTGGGCACAGTCTGTCTATGGTAATGGGGTTTTTCATTCCTTTCCTTTCACTTCTATTGGATGTGTACTTCCTGTGAAATGCTCGATGCCTGTTAGTAATATGCATTCAGAAAGTCCTTTTCTGCGTCCAAGATGTTCAGGGAACAGCCACATAGCTGACATGTGATAATACTTTCCCAAGAATGTCTTGACACGTCTTAAGACTATTCATTTTAAGTTTATTCTGCCAAATATTGGCTGAACATGCCAATCAGCCATAGAAGTTGTTGATATTCTGGCCTTCACTTTATATAAGTGGCTTTTCTTTTTACAAAGAATTATTGTATGTTCATCAAGTCATTTTGGTTGGCCTCCATTTTTAATTTAAAGGTTAGTGCCTCACATGTTCATAAAGGCAATATTCTCTGGTCTTCTATATGCAATGCTTGTCCACTAGATCACCCTGGTTCCATTCTCTTATGTCAGACGACAATAGATCAGCTTATTGCTTATAAGTGCAAATCTCTATTTGCTTATATATATACAGGGATAATCTACATGGTAACACCTACTTTTGCACTTTCCATTTGGTGCCAAAAAAATCATGAATAGTAAAAATTAACCGCTCCATTTTTCTTTAATAATCTATGTGACCTTAATATTTGTTTTCTGTTAAAAGAAAATCAATTGGCCCCCATTCTGTTAAGTTGCATCAATCAGGATAAATTTGCTAACATGTTATTCTTCTCCATTTTAAGAGGTCAAGTGCTTTCTGAAATGACTAATAAATCCCCCATTCTGTAATAACATATTCCAGACTGCTATTCTGGATGATTCCTTCCTTTTTTTTGAAATTTGGTTGACGTTGGTTTACTTGGTGATTTTAGGATTTTGTCTTAACTCACACCTCTACATTCCGAACTCCTCTTACTTCCCTTACTTTCACTTTCTCATGTTTCTTTGTTTACTCTTTCTAACTTATTCCTTTATGTTTATTGTTTCATTTGTCACATAAACAATTTCTTATGACGGTTTATGTTAGCCAACCCCAAATCATTTTGGGAATAAGGCTTTGTTGTCGTTGTTGTCGTCGTTTTATTGTTGGGTATTCTTGTGTATTTTGAACTTATATTAATGGAAGTGCGTGGCTGTTTCAGCTTACGTTTTAGCGCCTCCTGCTAAGCTCTCGTCTTCAAATGCTTGTTGAGTGTTGTCAAATTATTGTTGTTTTGAGGAAGAAAATCAATGAATCTAATCTCTCTTTATCAAAGATGTAAAGCTCAACATTCGTACCCTATAATGTTATTAAGCCAACCGTAATTCTACTAATTAACCTTAGACAATCTCATTTTATCGAGCTTTTAATTGTTTGATGATTCTTCTCCTGTTTAATGTTTGCATTTGTTGCAGCCTGCATGTATAGTGTGAAGGCATGTCTTTGTGTTGGTATTGCAATGTTAAGACCCATGTGCGTCAATTGCTTATTGTTGGCCATTGTCTATGGGATTGATGCAGGCTGTCAAGTTGGTTGCTGAAGGAACATCAAGGAAAAGAAAGGAAGTGTATTCACTTGCAATTAAAAAATTTGGGAAGCAGCTAGTGGGGGAGGAGTGAAATGGTTGCAAATCATGGTATTTTTATTAGTATTTTGTATTAATCTTTAGAGTATAGGCTGCCCTTTCTACCCATTTGCTTGTATGTTAACTTGCTGAGGTATTGCTAATGCTAGGTACAGGAGAAACAAGGACCTTTTTGTTTGTTTGTCAATTCAGATCCTTGGAGGTTTACAGAGGTATGAGTTTAGTTCTTGTGTTATAGCTTTCACATTTTTTAATGTTTTTGTAGTCTAACTTTTACATTCTTTATTATTATCATTATAGTACTATTTGGTGTTTGAGAATTTGAGCACTAGGGAGTAGGGACTTACCTTGTTGTGGTTTGTTGAAAGTTGTTTGGATAGACTTGTATGGACTGGCTGCCTATCCCACCATTATGCCCCCAGATGAAGTTATGCAGACCCCTTATTAGAAAGTGAAATTGTTAGTTAGGCTGCTGTTCAGCATGGAGAAATTCAGGTTCAGGTCTGCTTCTGCAATATCTTGATTTGTGAGCTAGGATGTATTTTTTGTTCTTCCTATCTCAATGGTAGCTTTGGGCCTTGGTTGATTTTGTAGTCACGGTAAGTATTTTTGGTGTGTATACAGAAGCTATAGAATAATAATTTGAGAAGGAGCTTCACTGAGTTGGTTAGCCAATCATGTCTCTTGTCTCCACATATTCTCATAGAAGTTAAAACCTATTATACCATTCCCTATCTTAGAGCTTATGAGTCATACCGTTTGTGAAAGAGAGTGATGGCGCATAGATTGAGGAAATATACAAGCATTTCGAAGAACTAATTTGGGTTTATTTGGGAACGATTTAACATAGAGGCCATACATCTTATGAATCACATGATGGAATATTATAGAGCAAGGAAGAAGGATCTGCACATGTTTTTTTATTGACTTGGAAAATTCTTCTGATAAGGTACCGAGAGACATGCTTTGGTGGGCAATGTCTAAGGAAGGTATGCCATTTAAACATAATGACTTAGTTGAGGATGTTTATTGACACACGAAAATTAATTTCAGTCTGTGTGGAGGAGTGATGGTAGATTTTCCTACTACAATAGGACTACATATGCATTAAGTCATTTCCTCTTCACACCAATATTAGACGAACTTACATGGCTTCTCCAGGGTAAGATATTGTGGTGTAGAACTGTATGTTGTTTGCAGGTGATATTGTATTGGTGGGCTAGGCACGAGGTCAAGGCTATAGATGGGGATAATGCTAATTTGGATCAATGGAGCAAACCTTATCCATGGAGTGCAATTTTGGTAATGAGAGGGAGTCAAGTAAGGTTGTCATAAGGTCGAATGTTAAGGAGTTGACCCATAAATGAGTGCTTTAAGTACCTTAGATTGATTTTACAAAGGAATGGAGATATTGACAATGAAGTGGCTCATAGGATACAGTGAGGGTGACTCATATAGAGAGGCCAAAACTGAGATACAGTGCGAGCGTAGTGTACTTCTGAGGTTAACAGGAAAATTCAATAAGACATTTCTCACACCAGGATTATAATGGTTGGAGTATCTGGCTCTCTTTAAGAAGGAACATATTAGGACGATAGGGGTAGATGCGTATGTTGAGGTAAATGTGTGGGAACACGTTACGACATAGAATTTAGAATGGAGAGATTCAGAAGAAGATTGAAGTTGCGAATAAAATAAGAGAAAGTCGGGTACGTTGGTTTGGGCATGTTAGACTTCTACAGGATGATGCACCAAGAACTGTAGTCGTAACTTTTGGAGTTGAGGATCTCTGTTTGCCATTTACTATAATGATAAATTCTGGGTTCGCTGAGCCATTTGAGCTTAATCTTACTTCAACAAATTTCGTGGCTTATGTAGTTTGCTGACATGTTGGCCTTTTCAGTTTCCAAATTTTCTGTTTAATAAAATAATAGAACAGTTGATTTTGTTATGAAAAGACTGTCAATAGCAGGGAAAAAAAAACGCGGTCGCAGGAACGGCTTGTAACGGGGAAATAAAACGTTTCGCGGCCGACGCGGCGTGAATTTTTTAAAAAAATTCACATTAATATGTTCTAACCTTATTTGCTTTGTTTTAGTTTATGAAGCATTATTACAACATAATATATTCAAATCTATCAGAATATCATGTTTCATTACCTATATAATTAAATCATAAAATATTTTTGGCCAATCTTTGAAAAGAACGGATGTAATGGGGATAAAAGCGTTCTAACCCGGCAAGTTCGCGTTACGGAACGGACAACGCGGCGAGAAGTATGTGATTTTAATTATGGTGTTAAAAACGGGATTTCACGGAACGGCAAATCCAAAATCCGTTACAGAACGGCCGTTCTGTAACGGAACGGGAGAGTTTTAATTCCATGGTCAAAAGTCATACTCAAGGGGAGTGGAACAAGTGTAAATAAATCCTCAAAAAGGAGTGGACCTTTAATACTATTGATAAATTGAATTAAGGAACAAATATGGTTCACTTATTGAGGGAATCTTTTTTCTTTTTCTACTAGGAATGTATGGCCACGTGAGTCTTGAATGATCAGTTCTTTTGGTTTAATGCAGGTTTATTTCTTGTTTGCGTATGATCCTGTAACTCATTGACATCTTGTTTCTGTTCTCTCTCTCTCTCTTTTTTTTTTTTGTGGGGGGTTGTTCAAAAGTTTTGTCTTATTACATTCATTTAGTCTAATAATTTCTTGTAGCATGATAAGCTGATGAGTAAGACCTGAATCTAAAAGAAGTTACGATCTGAATCTAAAAGTAGGCAAAAGTTTGGAATATGCAGGTACTTTTCTGCACATACAAGTTCTTGGAGATTGCTATTTTCAGGATTACAAATCAATATTTTGCTTCTGGTCTAAGCTCATTAAAGAGGCTTTGAAAATCAACCCTTTGGACTTGGATGTTGAATATGAGTTCTCTTTTGGGGAAAAGTTTGATCAATTGCCGTGAAGATTTTGCTGCTGATGAATCCAAATCTTGGTTGGTGCAAAGGTTATGCAGGTAATATGTCACTCGAAGATATCAGCGTTATGCCAGCGCATGGTAAATCAGCATTTATCTCGTCATCTTAGCTTTACCTGTAAGTGGTCCGGCCTCGAGTCTTAGACATTCCACGGCATCATAAATCATGGCATAAATGAAAACAGTAATTCTTGGAATTAGTCTCTTACGTTATTAGTACTTAAACAGTTAAGACAATGTAGTAGGGACCATGAAATAGGACTATAAAATTGAAGGCTGATTCATTCTAAGGGATTAGAAAAGATATTTTGCGTACTGATTGGTGGTTTCATATAATTTGATATCTTGAAGAGCAGTTAAGCAATTAGAGCCATTTATTGTGCAGTTTTCCTGGTTGCATTTTGTCTAGTGGGCCCTTGTTTGAATAAGTGATGAGAAGATAAGTCAAGCAACTGGAGCCAATTTGTACGACTAATGTTCCTATTTAAGGTTGTTTCCACAATGTTGGAATGTTTGCGCGAGCTGCAATTTACATCTTAAGTGCAAAATTATATTCGTTGCTAGCCATTTCCTTAGCTTTTCACTCGAGTGATGTAACAATGAGATTGATAATAAGCATATTTGATACAATCTGTATTTGATGCAATGTGCTAACTCTTGTGTCTTTGTCTCCTCTTGCTGTACTAGTATAGACCAAAATAAAAACATTCGGCATGTTTAGCTGGTGGACTCTCTTCTCTTTACCTAAACCAATACTTTTTAGACCTTATTAAACTTGATTGACACTAATTTCACCTTATGTTTTTTACTTGATTTGACCTGATCAGCCCTGAAATTTATTTATTAAGGTGAAGAAAACATTCGAAACTTTAATACATCGACTTGGTCACTCGTCGTAATAACTTTTTTTAACTTGATCACATAGCTAGAACTCTAATTTCGTACAGGGGTTATGTTATTATATGATTGTGAAGTGTGAACCTAGCTTCTAGCATTCTTTCCAGAACGTGCTCAAGGGCAAGTGTGCAACGTCTCTCTTAATAACCAATACACCTAGTTTTTTCTCCCTATATGTCGAAAGTATTGGTTTCTTTCATTACCATCAAATTGTACATACTTGTATGATTGGATCTTCATTCTTCATAGCGGAACTTAAAATATCTGTAGAGCATCCCATAGCTAGAGGTTCGGGCCTGAAAGTTGTTTGTTAGTGTTTGCCAGTTGGCCTTTTTATTGGATGTGTGTTCAAAGGTTTTGGTAGTATTATTTTGCCGAACAAAGGGCAATTTATAGAGAACTAGATTTTTGGAGGTGCATAAGCCAAATTGGGAAGATAATCTATGTTCTAGAGCCAAATTTTTAGTGTTGTAATATGCCACTTTGGGATGTTGCTCGACCCAAATATCCTTCTACTTATCTTTGCTGAGCTTGATCTCCCTTTGCTTGGCTCAATTTTTCTTGGATTTAATCTAACCTTTTGGTTTAAAATGTGACCCAATTTGATACCCTGATTGGATTTAATCTAACCTTTTGGTTTGAAATGTGACCTAGTTTGATACCTCGAGCCTAAACGGTCTAACCTTATCGACTATGACTCCGTCCACTTTAGGATCATCTCTAAATCTGTAATATTAAGATAAAGGGTTGAGCTTGTGCTTCCTAAGAATTTCTTTTTAAACAGTGATTTTCAGTACTAGTCTGGTTTGGCTTATGCACACATTGTTTTTTTTTATGCAGCTTATGCACATACTGTTAAGGATACTGTTAGTCGTGTTTGTTTTTCATATTCTTTGAGACTGTTAGAGGTACATTCTAATTCCTAACTCATTGGAATTTTCTATGCAAGAGTTTATGCCTTTTGAGCTTGTGGGAAGAGTCTAAGTAGGCCCATTTTGTGAGTTTTTAAGTCTCAAGATGGCGACAAAAAAAAGAAAGTCTCTAGTCGGAAAATAGTAATGAATAGTTCAAATAATTACGATGACGTGCTTAAGTATGTAACCTAAGTGAACTATTCCCCGCTTCGATATTTTTATTTTTATAGCATTTTTTCTGCGCCACGTATCCCCTTTTTGTGTTTTTCAATCTTTATTTATTTTGAGGCTTGTATTTATCCCTAAATTTTGATCCCTATGCATCATTTTTAGTAAAAATAGGCTACCAAGCTTGGCTTGGCTCACTTGGTGGATATTCCACCTCAAGACCTCAAGGTTAAGGATTTGAATTCCACCAAGTGAGGGCACTTATGGGATGATTCCCCTTTCCCTCCTTCCAAGTGCTTGGCCTCTGGATCGGGACCTGTACAAGGGCAATCCAGAGGTTATTCATCTTATCAATTAAAAAAAAAAGGCTTATTGTATTCTTTGAATCTTTTCCATAAAAGGTGAATCTTCTCTTTATATTTTATTATGTATCTTAAGACTAGTTTTATGACCCGTGCATAATACACGGGAGTATTTTTGGCTTTATTATGGAGTATATTTTAGAAGTCACACAATAACAATCACTTAACTTCCCGTATTACATAAAGTTATAAAATCATAAAGTAAGATTGGTTAAAGAACAATAATTACACATGTAATTTTCAAATCAATTTATACGTTTTCAAATACTTCATTGTAAACTGCATTTGTTGTACTTGTACGCACACTGTGTTCTTTATCAAACGGAAGGAATTTCATACCATTTTTGCTCGTCACTCTGGAAAAGGCAACATAAAATTGACCATGGCTGAAAACGGGTCCCTCGTGCATAATGCACGTAAATTTTTAATTTATTAAGTAGTTTTTTCTGTTCCAAATCTATTAAATGCATTATTATTAGAATGCATGCATATAAAGTTGAAAGAGTAAAAAATGTAAAATTAAATTATCGTACAATATCATGAAATTAATTCAGAATAATTTGAAATTGGCTTACGACCCGTGAGTGTTACAATTATGACTTCTGGCTTATTTGTAATAATTAGTATTGATCGCATTGATTATGGTGAAATTGGCTTACAACCCGTGAGTTGAATAAGTATGACTTGTGACTTATGGCTTCCAACCCGTGAGTTGCACTTGTAAATTTTAAATCCATAATTCATTATCACATTGATTATTTTTTGTTTTATAAATTTTAGATTTTAAGATGTTTCTCTTAAAAAATGTGGTGTGATATTAGCTCGTGATTTAAATTTTTTTATAGTCATGTATTATTATGCTCAAAAAGCTGGAAAATCACTCCCGTGCTTTTAGTGACTAATGTAGTTGATATTATGGTGGAACACGTTATCAACCTTTTTTTCAAAAAAAAATATTTTGAAAAATATAGTCATGTACATTGTTGTTAAAATCCCGATCCGGATCTTATGATTCTACGGTCCAAAGTAGGACCCTGGTACTAATAACATTGGTTATGTAGGATCTTGTTTGATTCTTCCATTGAATACTCTATTAAAATTCAATTGTTATAATTTTTAATTAATAGGTAATGAAAGATATTTAAGGTCAAAGAAGTGTAGTGGAAAATACGCACAATTAGAATAGGAAGAAAAAAAGAAACGGAAAAAAATACTTACATATATTTTTAAAAATTACCTTAAAATCACTCAAGATCATAATATATTTAATGCTAATAATAATTATTATGTATTAAAAACTTTATTTAAATTATGATGTCATAGTAACCTATATTTACTTTTAAAAAATACACAAAGACATATTAAACAAAATCTGAAGCAATTACAAAACATGCGTATGATTCTAATTTCAACTATATTCGAATTATTATGGTTTGGCAATTAAAAAAATAAAATATTGTAGGGAAATTGACCACAATAATCGAAATTATGATCGTCTACTTTTAGTAATTCCCACTATGAATTATTTTAGAAATATTCCAAATTATGGGACATGTCTTCAAAAATTGATCCAATGACTTAAAGAAACCTATTTTTTTTAAAGATAAGAAACCTATTTAACGGGTCAAAAAAACTATATTGCACTTAATTCGTTCTTTTAAATGATTTTATCCTTTTATTTTTCGTGAATCTCCTTTCCCGGTTGCTCGCTTTGACTCACCCTTTGCTTGGTTCGCACATCGCACTTACTCCCTCCCCCGCTCCCCTTCTCTTCTCGAAAAAGAACTATATGGAATATTACCATATGACGACAGCGTTCACGAAGCATCTATATTCGTAGTTTGGCTTAAAACATTCAGATTGATGTTTTAGATTATCTTTCATATAAGGGTTAGTATTGTTGTAGATGCAGTATGGCGTTTTATTAATGAAATTTCCCGTAAAGTACTTGTATGAAATTTTTTTATATTTTAAAATCTTAAACTTATCGAAAAGTATTTATATGAAATAGTTATATCATAGATTACATGTTACTCATGTTAAGTTGTGGGTGTCAAATATTAAGTCATAATTTATTTTGTTAAAAAAATGTTATAATAAGTAAAATCACGACTTAGTATTTTTGACCCATACAACTTAATATTAGTAATACTAATTGAGCTACACTTAGTACTTACCATCATATAAATTGGAATTTTAACACATACTACTTCATATTGATAAAATAAAACTTTCCCGTTCATTTTGCACGAATCCAAAAGCAAGCTACTTAGTTATGTAAGATGATGGATTTTTATGTACTAACACTTGCAATTTCATATACAACATCTCCCTTTGTACATTCTATAAAAAATGTATGCATCTAATTGAGTACGATACACTTGCGAGTTACTCCTATTATACATTTGCGAATTACTCCTATTATACACTTGCGAATTGCGATTTAAGTA
Source organism: Beta corolliflora (assembly GCA_947648045.1). Lineage (NCBI taxonomy): Eukaryota > Viridiplantae > Streptophyta > Magnoliopsida > Caryophyllales > Amaranthaceae > Beta > Beta corolliflora. Next base: position 131,130 of record CANSZD010000411.1, on the reverse strand, counting down.
CGATTGAGATTACCCATTACTCCCATTACCCGTTACTCCCATTACCCCATTACCCAAATAATAATAGGAGTAATAGATTTGAGTGTACAATCACTACCCATTACCCACATTATTTTATTACTCCTATATATAAACTTGGAATTTTCATTTGTACACTTGCAAATTACGATTTGTACACTGAGGCCCGAGCAATAGTTTTGAGTACGATGATTTGATCTAATTCTAAGTGTTAACATTATTATTTGGCAATTGAAGTTCAACAACCACACTCGCTCTCTCCATCTCATACTCTGCAAAACCATTATCACTCTCCTCTCTCATGACCACCCCTAAATTTTATCTTTATTTTCTCCAATAAGATGCAATCAAAGATGACAATTCTCTCTGTTTTCCTTGGTTTGGGCTGCAAGTTTTTTGTTTTATGAATGGAAGATTTTAAGAAGCTTCTCCTAAAATCATGGTGATGAATATTAATTGTGATTTAAAATATTATAATCATGTATTTAGAATATTTTAAAAACAGACTTCTAACCCGTGTGGCCGTGTGACTAATGTAGTTAATGTCATGGCGGATCACGTGTCGCATCTTTTTTTTTTAAAAAAAGAGTTGATTGAAATAGCCCTTGCTATGTCTACTGCTTCCTTTAGAGTCTAAATTAAATTACAATTCGCACAACCACTGACACTAACCATACACCCACTTTCGCTCCCACTTTTGACAGTCCCATTCATCATCTCTCTTCCCTTCTTGCACCATCGCTGCACCATATTTGGCTGGCCACTGCCCTAGCCATGCTTTTAATTTTTGACCCGTGCAAATTGCACAGGAAATTTATTGTTTTATAAATTTAAGATTATTTTATGTTATTTCCTCTAAAATCAGGGTTTAAATATTTAACCCATTGATCTATAAAAGTTAAGAATATAAGAAATAAATATATATACATAAAAGTTTGTTAAAGTAAATTTTAATTTGCTATTAACCATATACAGGTTTTCTAAAGCATGAGTTGTTAGCTACAGAAAATCAATGGTTGAATTCATGATTATTTACTTATTTAAAGAAAAAGTGACGCACTCTATTCTTTAATGTTGTTATCTTTGCTTATTCAGAGTCTTGAATGCACACATTTGATCATCAATTTTTTGTAATATATCATTAACAAATTTAATGGATTTAGGCATATCTTATACGATATTTTTAACACATACGGAGTATTAAGATAAAATTATATTAAAATCTTCAAACTCTGGACCTTGAAATAAAAGTGAATGGACATTGTAGAGAAGGAAATATTACCATCAATGTCATTGACTATAGTCAATGCTTTTGGACTTGAGAACTCTATGAGAACAACTCTATCTAAATTTGAAAACTAATAGCTTGTGATTTATATTTTATGATCTTGTATTAAGAATAATTAAAACTGGCTTATGACCCGTACGTTGTACAACTATGATTATCGTAAATTGGACTTGATATCTGAAAATTTAGTTCAATACTTTTGAATTGGCAATATGAAATACTTTTTACATATTACCATCAATATCATTAACTATAGTCAATGTTATAATACTTTGAGAACTCCATGAGAACAATTCTATCTAAATTTCAAAACTAATAACTTGTGATTTAGATGTTACGATATTGTTTTGATTAAAATTAGAATGGGCTTATGACATGTACGTTGTACAATTATGATTTTCGTCTGCTCACGGTTTTTTTTTAAAAGCGTCGTGACAAATTTGCTTAAACCGTAGCTGCAAGTTTTGCAAATAAACAATATTGAGTATAGTCATATAACATCATATTCCAAAAATCATATTTTGATTTTTTAAGCCTAGTTATGGTGCAAAATGTGACTAACCATTTATAAAAAAAGTTTATTTAGAAAGTCTTTGCTCTACCCATTGCTTTACTTTGAGGATCAGATAATTAAAATTACAATTAACACTATTGGGACTCAATCATGCAACCACTTCGTCTCCAGTTGCTCACATTTCTCTTTGGCTTCCCTTCTGCACACTGATAATAGATTTGTTGATGCTTTAAAGAAAAGAAGATGAAGGCATAGGATAAACTACTACATTCTCTCTCCTCAATTGAGGATAAATTTCATTTTTCTAGATAAATCATCTGGTCTTTGCTTTGTACTATAAAAACTGCAACCTGGATAAGTTAATCTCTATAACATAAATACCTGAAGTTGAAGCACCACTCTTCTGATCCTCCAGATACTTGGGGCAGTTCCTCTTCCAGTGGCCAATCTTATGGCAGTGGAAGCACTCATGTAGTGCTGGTACTTTTGCCTTAGGAGTGGCCTTTGGCTTAGAAGTATCATCAGTGGCAACAACCTTGCCCTTGTTCTTCTTTAGAGGTGCCCCCTTTTTCTTGAATTGCTTGCCTTTCCTAACCATTAGAACATCCCTATGTTCAGGTTCAGCCGGCAAGCTCCTTTCAGCCTGAGTAAGCATACCATGCAGCTCTTGTAAGGTAGCCTCCCCTCTTTGCATGTAAAAGTTCAACTGAAAGTTTTGAAAATTTTCAGGTTAGGATTTGATCACAATATCAGTTGCTAGTTCTGGGGGATAAGGGAAGCCCAATTTTTCCATGATCTGAAAGTGTCCAATCATATTGAACACATGCGTACCAACAGGTTTTCCTTTTCCCAACTTGCACTCCAGCAACTTACAATGAGCTTCAAAGCTCTCCAGCCTCGCGTTCTTCTGAAACATAGTTTTCAGTTGTTGGAGGATGGAATAGGCGTCCAGACCATCAAAACGTTTTTGAAATTCTGGTTCCATGCAAGCAAGCATCAAACATGTTACTTGCACAGAATTTGCCTCAATGGTTTGTCTTGCTCTCCTTTCAGCTGGAGTAGCAGTGTCTAGCAGGGGCTCAGGAAGAGGATTATCAAGAACACTTTCCCTTCCTTCAGCTCTGAGAACGATTCTCACAGCCATTTCCCATTCTAGGAAGTTATGAGCAGTTAGTTTGTCCTTTTCGAGTAAATATCGCAAATTAAAACTGGGGTGGTTGTTGTTGTTTGAACCAGACATGATAACTACAACAAAAGAATAATAAAGCAAGATTCAATCAATGTTTATCAAGAAAGCAGCAATTAAACAAGTTTAATTAACTACTACCCTTTATTCAAAATAAGAGTCCCCTATTGAATAAAGAAACACCAAGATCCCCTCCCACTACAATCAAACGAACTTTGGCCCTGCCTTCAATTTATAGTAGTTGAGGTAAGTAAACACTTTACTAATTATAACTAATTATAATTCTTGGTAGACAGGTTAACAACTCCTTGTTTACTCCTATCTCTTAGCTTCAAAACCCAAAACTTTGTCTTTTGATGATTTTGTTGAGTTAAACCAAACATTAACATGTAAGTTTCAAAAAAACCTACTCTACTATCCCCTGGATAAAATGAGCAACACCTTTCTTTGGCGAACCTATTACTCACTATCTAAGGCGTTATAGGTGTTGTTTGGAAAATCAATTAAACTCAATATTACATGTTGGGGACCTAAGTTTACTATGTTGGTTAATTAAAAGTGAACACATAACATAAATAACCACACATATAAACTTAAACAAGCATTTAAACATGTTAAACGCATAATTAAATATAAGCATAATTAAAAGTGATCCTAGTATGGCCCCTAAACCTAGGAAAACTAATCTTCATGAATTCCTCCTTGAATCTTCATGGATCTCCATCCTTGATTCTTCATGGAACTTCATTCTTGATTACATATAATTTATAATTTAAATAACTAAAATTTAAATTACAAAAATACAAACGATACGCAGATCGTATTTAATTTACATAAAATTTAACGATGCGCAGATAGTATTTTCTATCTTAGTTTTGGGCCATACTAGTCACAACCTGCAAAACATAATATCAAACATATTATATTAAGCATCATGCATTTATAATATCATAATTAAAATAAATACAAAATATTTACTCATTAACAATTAATAAGCAAATAAAACATGATATTTACAAGTTAACAATTAAAAGTAAACATGCTACTTAGTTAAACTTAAAAAATAACTAAAAGAATAACTTTCTATTATTTTCATTCAATTAGGACTTAAATATGGAATTAATCAAATTAATTATTAATTTGCATTATTGGAATTATAATTATGCTCAACCAAAAAATTAGGAAATTTTTTTTAAAAAAAAAAAAAAAAAGTTTAAAACTGCTGTAAAAAAGCAGTAACAAAGTGAGATAATCCAGCAAAACAAATTGAAAAAAAAAAACCCACGCCTTCCCTAAAGTACAGCCAACAAAACAAAAACCACCACAAACCAGCCGAAAGTATCGGCCTTCCTCCTGAAGTTTAGAACTGACTTCCGCCGACCAGCCAGCATGCGCAGCACAAGGCTGCCCAGACCCGGTCGTGACTGGCAGCAATCTACCACACAGCCCGCTACCGGAGCAAGCGAAGGCCGAAGCCCAGCCACCGTAGAACCCTCCTTCTACCTGCCCACAACGCCGACGCAGACCACCGTGGCAGCACCGGTGAGATGCGCCACCCAGCCATGGTTGCCGAAAATCCTTTGTTTAATTTATGCAACAATTACATGAATTAAAACTGAATTTTAATTGTGCTCATTTTGTTCAAAATTGGGGTTAAAGTCCTCTCAAATTATGTAACAATTACATATCTCAATCTGAATTTTTATGTGCAAACTTAGGGTTCCTTTGATTTGGGCAAATAATTTCGAATTCAACAACAAAACTAAAACAGATTTTTAAGTTCGGTTGTTTAGATCTTTGATGAATAATCTTTATTAAACGTGAATATCTAACAAGAATTCAAAATTTAACATGAAAAATCTGAAATTTTAAAAGGAAAAACAACAGTTTTGTTTCTTCTAAAATTCAGTTCATGTATGGCATCTAGATTGATTTTATTTAACGAATTAAAATCTAAATTTTAATGTTGTTATTTAGATTTTATGCTTTAATCTCCATTAAACATAAATCTAACTATAAAATTGTTCAACAGTAAAGATGCCGAAAAGTTTGAGCGTAGTTATAATTTAAAACCAATTTTCAACAATTTCCAATTAATTAATATCACCATATTAATTATGCAAATTAATCCATAAATAAATCCCTCCCTTAATTGAATGAAAATAATCAAGATAGCACAAGAACATGATCATAAAATCTTATGCAAGAGGCAAAAACTGATACCACTGTAGGAACATATAGATGCATATAGCGGAATTTCAGGAAATAAATTTCCTAACATCTATCACAAGATCGCATGCATAACACAAATATGAATCATATTATAAGGAAAAGAATGTACAACCTTTGTAGCGTGAATTCCACCGGATTGCAAGTCTTGAGATCGAAAAGAACAAAGATTGATGTCCCTCTACTTAGCCACGAGGCACCATTGAATTCCCACGTTTACTTAGAACGGAAGAGGATGAAGCAGATTTCACTCTCTTGCTTTTTTAGGGAGGGTGGCCGGATTTTCCAAAAGGAAACAATAGGGTTTTCTCTGTCTTTTCGGTTTGAAAGTTCTTGGACAAAATGAACGTTCTATTCCTCTCTCCTATTATAACCTTTTATAATAGTAGGAGAATAAATTAAGAGAGAGACCTAACCTAACCCTAATTTCTCCTATTGGTAGGTTTCCTTACTTCAATTAGTTCTTCAGATGTGTGACCTCATGGGATTAGGTTAACTTAGTTGAAAGTACAATCAATATTGTTCTACTAACCAACATTTATTCTCTAGCAAGTAAATGTGAATACTAAACTAACGTAATTAATTATCTCTATAATAATTCCTTTTATATTTAGTAATTGCCGGGATGTCTAAGGACATATTCTTTCATCAATAACAACCATTAGATATACATAGAAATGTAATTTCACTGAATTTTTTTTTATATAGGTACACATAGTACATCAAGAAATGGCCTTGAGCAATCTAGCATAGAACCGACATTGTGTAAATAGTAAGGATCACTGTCCTCTTCTCTGTTCATTGCAAAAACTGTTAGAACTCTACCTTTAGAGGTCTTGAATATAGAACAAAACCAACGGAATTATCTTCTTTCATGGTATCGTCGACTATGTCTGGAAAAAAAATCTTAACATTCATGAAGAATCTAATGAGTAAAAAATCAGAGGCCTTTATTCTCAGTGCATTATAAGAACTGTTACTTAACAGTGTTAGAAGAGTCCAAATTTCTGGTGAAAGTGAAGTTTCATCTAGAGGTGGTGAGGAAATGGCTGAAATTGCATCCGTAGATTTCAGTATATAGTGAATGAGAAGAGAGAAAAGTGTATTCATTGATGATACCAAGTATATATAAGGTATTATCAAAAAAAAAAAAGTATATATAAGAATTACAGTAGCATTACACGGCTAGTGCCTAGTAGAAGTTATAATTATGGACTATAATTAAGGAGAATCAAAGGCTAGAATCAAGGAAAAATAATACCTAGAATATATCTACATAATTATTTACAATAAGATCGAGTATCAAAGATTGCCAAAATCTTGGATTTCAAAAAAAAAAAGATTGCCATAATCTTGGTCAACCCTTATCCTACGTCCGTCACTTGCGATCTCGCAGCTTCTGTTTTGGTGCATGCTGTTGTTACACTACCTTAGAGGTCTTGAATATAGAAAGCAACTATGGCAATTAACATAAATCATGCATGATTGATAAATTAATTTCATTACCATATTTGAATTAATATAGAAATCCGAAATGTAGCCAATATGGGAGTGAATGATTTTCGGTCAAATTTAAATGGGGATTGGGGATCATGATATAACTTGCCATATTTATTCCATAATTTACACAAATAACTCCTAAAACTTAAAATTTTCAGATGCACTAAATCACAAATACACGTGGACACTCTATGTGATAGCTTTGATTTGGTTGTGCTCTACATTTGCTTTGGTGAATATGAAACTGCCACATGGGATTTAGGATTTTGCTTTAGATAATAATATAGATAGTAAATAATGTTTTTTTTTAATCCTTTGGGTTTCGCCTTCGTATAGGGTCTAAAGGCCCATTACAAGTCAGACATTTCCCCCCTCATCTCTAAATCCCAAGTAAATGCTTGGGTTAGAAATTGAACCCTAGACTTTGCTAGGAAGATGGAAAAGTTCAACACTTGAGCTAATCCCAATTCCTAAGATAGTAAACAATGTAACTACATAGTTTTAGAAAAATAACTTTAGTATTTTATGGGAAAAAATCTCTTGTGCATTACACGGGTTAAAAACTAATTTGTTTTGAGAGAAAATCCTATGATTTTTCAATGAACTTGCTACTTACCCCGAGTCGAGGGGTGCGCTTCCCGACTTGTGCGCCAGGCGCAGGCACAGCACGCTACAAGCGGGGCATCGAGCCCGACGCACGGTGTGCGCTAGGCGCAGCTTGACTGGGGGCTGGATCCCGAGTATAGCAGAGTGCTTGTAGCGCCGAGAAGTATCCCAACACCCGTGCTTGGGCTCAGGGCCGTATTATGTCGACCGAGTCTCGCGTGCGTGCAGCAAGCTTCAAGCAAGGGAGTCCCGACACCTTCCCTATTGTGTCGACCGAGGTGTGTCTGATATGGACCGAGGGAGTCATCCCCGACCCGAGGGGGCTTCGAAATCGAGAGGGCCTCCCTGATCAAGGTCACCCGGAGTTGGTCACTCCCATGGGGGGTTACTTGACTAAGATGGTCGCCGAGGGGCTTCTCGTGAGCCGAGTCGGGGTAGATCCCGAGTTGAGGCTAAGAAATCCCAAACAACAGAGCGTGCGGGACGAGGGGGCTAGCACCAGGCGCTCCCGAGTGCGTCCAGCATATACTGCCCGAGTGCGTCTGGCACACTCCTTGTGTACTCGGTGCGACAGACCGAGTGATGATTCCCGAGCCGAGACTTAAAAATTCCCGACCAAGGGTTGATTCCCGAGTCCATGAGATGGCGATGAGTTCATAGACCGAGAGGGTAAGCCCCGTGGGGGTCCTTGCCCGAATTGTGGGTCGTCGTCCGCTATGCACCACATAACATATTTTTCCTTTAATGGCCGATGGAGTCATGCCAGGGGCCTTTTGCTCGATTTGGTTCCTAGACGAGGCACTCATTTCCCGAGTCCAGTCAGGTGCCAATAAACTATACTTAGCCGATTTCGGCTAAGTTACTAGGATGCTTCTCTTATGACCGAGAAGGTGCTTATGAAGAAATTCTCGACTCGGGGGGGTAGTGAGTCCCATGTTCTCGAGGAGGGCTCACGACGCTACTCGGATCCCGAGTAGGTCCAAATTGTTGATACTTGGCCGTTTTCCGGCTAAGTTAGTAGGACGCTCCTCTTATGACCGAGGAGGTGCAAATGAACGAGTTTCTCGATTCGGGGGGGCTAATGAGCCCCATGTTTCCCGAGGAGGTCTCACGATGCTACTCGGATCCCGAGTAGGTCCAATTGTTGATACTTAGTCGTTTTCCGGCTAAGTTAGTAGGACGCTCCTCTTATGACGGAGGAGGTGCAAATGAACGAATTTCTCGATTCGGGGGGGCTAATGAGCCCCATGTTTCCCGAGGAGGTCTCACGACGCTACTCGGATCCCGAGTAGGTCCAATTGTTGATACTTAGCCGTTTCCGGCTAAGTTACTAGGACGCTCCTCTTATGACCGATGAGGCGCCAATGAATGAGTTTCTCGACTCGGGGGGGCTAATGAGCCCCATGTTTCCCGAGGAGGTCTCACGACGCTACTCGGATCCCGAGTAGGTCCAATTGTTGATACTTAGCCGTTTTCCGGCTAAGTTACTAGGATGCTTCTCTTATGATCGATGAGGCGCCAATGAATGAGTTTCTCGACTCGGGGGGGCTAATGAGCTCCATGTTTCCCGAGGAGGTCTCACGACGCTACTCGGATGCCGAGTAGGTCCAATTGTCAATACTTAGCCATTTTTCGACTAAGTTACTAGGACGATCCTCTTATGACCGAGGAGGTTCATTTGTTTGCACTTAGCTACTTTCGCTAAGTGATAGGGTACTCCTGGCATGGCCGAGGAGGTATCACGAGAGATGTGCTCGACTCGGGGGGCTAATGAGCCCCATGCTAGGCCGAGGAGGTTCATTTGTTTGCACTTATCTACTTTCGCTAAGTGATAGGGTACTCCTGGCATGGCCGAGGAGGTACCGCGAGAGATGTGCTCGACTCGGGGGGGGCTAATGAGCCTCATGCTAGGCCGAGGAGGTTCATTTGTTGGGACCACTCCACTCGGATGCCGAGTAATCGTAAATGATGCTTAGCCATTTTTTCGCTAAGTCGGTCGGGGCACTCCTCCATGACCGAGGGGATGTCATTGGAGAAGTTCTTGACTCGGAGGGCTGACGAACTCCATCATACCTTCGTCGAGTGTATTTATTGGACCAGCTGATGGCTTCAAGCAATTAGCCCCACGCTGGATGAACGGATAGGGCAACCTCGTTCCTTCCCGAAGCGGTCGTCCAGCGGAACCTGAGAGAGACTCCTGGTCCGGAGTACCATGTCGGTCCCGGGAGGGAGGGAGGGCTCGAGATTGCGTCTTGCTTCTAGGTGTTTCTAGGTGCCCTGATGTGCGGGGGCCCCAAATGTTATGTCTTCCGAGGCCGACTTAGGTGAGCCTCATGGGGGAACCGCGATAAAATTCCCGAGTTGGGGGGATACTCAATCCCCGAGTTGGGGGAATCCCCAAATTTCCCGAGTAGTGGACACAATGATGTCCATTTGATCTTGGTAGGTGACTGAATTAGACCGACTCGATTCTCCGAGTTGGCCCTCAAGTCTCCCGAGTTAGGGAGAAGGAGCCCCATATTTCCGGAGGGGTATACATGTGTGGCTACTGAGCCAAGTTAGGCAACGGATTGGCTAGGAGGGGGCCCGAGTTATTTTTCCCAAGTCGGTCTTCTTGCTTCCTCGAGCTGGGAATAGTGAGACCCGAGTGGTCAAGACCTAGAGTGATGAATGTGGGGGCTCAGAAAGTTAATGAGCCACCTATAATCCCGAGTTGGATGTATGGAGAATACTTAGCTAATTTTTGCTAAGTTATGAGCTCCCTGGTGAGACTGAGAGGATTACATACTCTCCCGACTCAAGGGACTAATGAGCCGCCTATTATGATTCCGAGTCGGGCGTCGAGGTACTTAGCCAATTTTTCGCTAAGTCTTCGAGCTCCCTGGCGAGGCCGAGAAGGGTGATGCACCAACTCGGGGGCTAATAAGCCCTCCATGGTAATCCCGAGTTGGGTGTTGAGATACTTAGCCAAATTTAGGCTAAGTTTTGAGCTCCCTGGCGAGGCCGAGAAGGGTGATGCACCAACTCGGGGGCTAATAAGTCCTCCATGGTAATCCCGAGTTGGGTGTTGAGATACTTAGCCAAATTTAGGCTAAGTGCTTAGCCCCCTGACAAGGCCGAGAAGGGTGATGCACCAACTCGGGTGCTAATGAGCCCTCCATGATAATCACGAGTTGGATATGTAGGATGTACTTATGTGTTGATCCCTCTAGTTAGACCGAGAGGGTCACTGTTTTCCAGAGGTGCTCGACTCGGGGAGGCTAATGAGCCCGGTGCTTCCCGAGGAGGTGCCTTTGGAGGTGTTCTCGACTCGGGAGGCTAATGAGCCTCGTGCTTCCCGAGGAGGTCTCTCGTGTCCGAATGACGCCACTCGAATGTCGAGTAGGTACCAATAAGCGATACTTAGCCATTTTTTGGTTAAGTTCGTTGGGGCACTCCTCATGACCGAGGAGGTACCGTTGGAGTAGTTCTCGACTCGGGAGGCTAATGAGCCCCGTGTTTCCCGAGGAGGTTTCTTTTGTCGGAATGACGCTACTCGGATGCCGAGTGGGTCCTAATAAGCAATACTTAGCCATTTTTTTGGCTAAGCTAGTTGGGGGCACTCCTCTCATGACCGAGGGGGTGCCATTAGGGAAGTTCTCGACTCGGGAGGCTAACGAGCCTTCTGCTTCCCGAGGAGGTCTTTCTCGCCGGAACAACGCTACTCGGATGCCGAGTAGGTCACAATAAACGATATTTAGCCATTTTTTACTAAGCTGGTTGGGGCAATCCTCTCATTACCGAGGGTGATTGTTCCCATTGCGATTATTGTTGGTGGACTCCCGGGAGGGAGCCTTTCCTTTCACTTCCCTGAATTGTGCGCCGACAGGCTTACAAATTTCTTCTCTTGCCGCCACCCACTATTGAAGTGTCGAATGCTAGAAAGTTCGTGATGATACCATGAAAGAGTCTCGAGAACCTGTTGAGGGCCCGAGTTGCATGGTTCCTTCTTTGTGCTTGTTGGATCCGAGAGAGGTCCCTTCACACTTTCTTCAATGGTTTGTGATGCGCGAGTACTATTTGTGAGATCCTTCTCGACTTGCTTCATGATTGTTGACAACTTGGCATATGCTCTGTTTCATCTTACGCCGACTTGTTGCTGCAGAATGTCCTCTCGGTTCTTTTCTTTCCGAGCTTCCTCCATTCTACTTTGAGAGGAGTTAATTGGGCTTGAAGATGAGACCCTTGGTTGAGTTGCGGCATGTTGGCTAGGAGCTCTAGAATACTTCGTTGAATGTCTAGTTGAGCTGATCGACTATCCTCTCTGGGTTAGTCGTAGTGACTAATTGAGGTCGATTTGGGGGATATTAGTTCCAGGGGTTGAGGCTGTTCTGCTCATCCCGAGAGGTAGATCCCTCATCTTCCTAATGAGTTGGTTCCACACTAGGTGTGGTATAACGACGGGATGGGAGCTCTTCGACCCGTGTGAGAAGCTCTTGTCTTTCCTCAATCGGGTGCCATGTTGCTCTCGGTATGTGACTTTGAGATGTAGCATCCCCACGAGACGGCGCCAACCATTTCGCCCGAAACTGTCAAAGGTGAGTGTAGTGTTGAGAGTCTTGAAATCCCGAGAAGGTATGAAGAGCCGAGGAAGAGGTCTTCGACAATCCTGCAAAATACAATGAAAAACTGGCCCGGGGGTGTTCCCGGGAAAGACCCTCCGACGCTCAAGTCAGTTGAGATTGAGGTAGAGAGAGAGAGAGTGAGTAAATGTAGAGAGAGATGCTCTGGTTTTTGTAGGTTAGAATTCAATACCTTTGTCTGATGAGACAACCCCTATTTATAGAGGATGAGACCTCTAATAAATGAGGGCATTTTAGTCAGCTCCAGCTGGTGGATGATTATGTTCCCTAGAGGTAGGGGTATTTTAGTAATTTCACCATATATGGGCCGGTGCATGAAATGGGCCCAAACACTAAATATGAATGCTTCACAACATGGTTAATCTTTACATCGTGGCGATTGTTTTTCCTGTCTTCTTTCTCCTATCTCATGAGGCAACTTTTTCTTTTTATTTTTCCTTGTTTCTTATGCCAAGAATACGATTATTAAGACTAATGTGAAAGAGGGAGAATAATAATTAGAAGTATGACATGCTAGTCATTTAAGTGAGTATTTTTTACCGACAGAACTCATCAAAATCATAACTAACGATAAACTTAGACTTTAAGAGAATAAAAATTAGTTATGCCTTTTTTCTTCTAAATTTTAAAACTTAAAGTTTGCTAAATTGTCATCTGTGTACTTGTTTGTTTCAATAATAATCATAACTGACTTCTGAGTTATGTCATTTCAATTTCTAACCGATAACTTGTTTGTTTCAATCAACCGCTCATTATTTGTAAGATTTGAATAAAATCACGTACCAAACATTATACTACATCCGTTTCTTTTTAATCTAGATACTGTTATTTTTTCTATTTTTGGTAATATGTCACACTCACATCTACTTTCTCTTCTTTTTCCACCAATGTCATCCATTTTTTAATATTTTAATCCACTTTTTAGTTTCTCTCTCCACCTTTTTAGTTTATCTCTCATACTTTTGCATTTTCTCCTTGATTCTCCCCCAAAGTGAAGTGTGTAAATTAATTTGAAACGGAGGTAGTATTTCAATGTAATAATTATACAGTTTATTGATATATCTAGATAGTGTATACTTTAGTCTAAACAGAATAACTTAAACTTAAAGACAATATAACATTTAATCTTATATAGTTTGGTGTAACATCAACAATATATTAACATCTCTACATAATATATATTATATTGTGAGATTGGTTTCTTCAGCGTAATTGATTTAATTTATTATTGCCCCACAAAAAGTTTATATCTTTTTCTTAATTAATTTTGGGGGGTTGAGGAGGTGGGAGGCTGCATGGAACATGAATAAGCTACAATGCAAAGTTTTTATGTATTTATTAAAAATTCAACTTTATTAATTAATTGCCAATTGGTAAACAAATACTTTATGATTGGAAAAGAAGATTTGTCAAACTAGCTAAGGTTGGGTGCAAATGATGATTACGTGTCGATTTTTGTTTGTTGGCTTCTAACCACCACATATTAAATAGATAAATAAATTTAAAATTGATAAATAGACTTCTTCGGATTGTCTGTATTAGAAGTAATGTCCAAAGTGTCTTGTTATATTATAAAATCACATGTTTTCTGCTATTAGCCTATTACCATTCAAAATGCCTTAAAATTGGTTGATTAAGGTTCCTTCTAGACGGCTACTTAATTTATGATGGACGTTTACTAGTACAAATGTCGTCGCCACGTATGTTGAAAATATGGCTTTTGTTGCATCTGTATAACCTAAAATTCGGATGCATAACAATTGTAAGCTCGACATATACGTCTAGATATTGTTTGGAGTATGTGGATGGAATTGTTAGATTGGTATAAAAATAATAGGGTAGTTTGTTGGAATGGTTTGATTAAAAAGAAGTTTCGGCCACATCAAGATATTAAAAATATTTGAGGATATCTCAAGGTGAGTTTACTAAAGCTTGCACCTATTTAGGCTACTTCTTTCTTCTTGGATGAAGTCATGGCTCTACAAATAATATAACTAGTTTTGAAGGAGGTGTGACTTATATGATGGTACATGAGATCTTGTTGTAGCCTGTAGGATTGGAGGAGGTCAATTTCGATGCATGTGGTTGTATGAAAACAAGTGGATGTTGAACGATACTCTTGAAAGACATTAAGCTCGGTCGGCAGTAAGTGGTAAATCTCAACAAGTAGAGATGTCAAAATTTGACCTAATCCAAAAGATCAACATGAACTTGATATTTCCTTGACATTGACGTGGCTAGTCATGCCCCATCATGTTCCTTTCTAAAAAAAAACTGTCGAAGTGATGTCAAAACGAGCAAATAAGAGTATCACAACTTAAAGCTAAACTTGACAAAATTGACGAAACCTGACTGTTTAGCCGAAATTCGAACTAACCTCTAATTAAATAACATCTATTTTTTTTTTTTGACATCACGATTTTTTTTTTTGAAATAACATGTTTTATTTGTGAAAAGTTCGACCCAACTCAACCTAAAGGTAATGACTAATATTGGTTAATACTTCATAATAAACATTTGAATAATAGATTAGACACCAACCAACTGAATCAAACCTGCAGACTTATTATTCGAATATGTCCCTAAATAAATTGAACTGAAGGGAATCCAATTCCAACGACTTGTATGCCACATCTACACAAAGCTTTGCTGATATCTTATACGGCCTTGTAATTATATTCCCCTTTTGCTATTCAACAGTTGAAAGAAACTGTCTTCTTATTGCAGCCATATGTTTGTTTAGTTTATTTATTAGTTAACTTCCCACATTAAAATAATCCATCATCATTGATTATTGCTTGGACATTCTGCCTGGAATTCAGCACAAAATGTCCATCTGTACAACATTTTCCTATATTCCTTGTTTTATGACCCAAGTTTCTGATGAACTTATGACAAGGCCTTATACTTATTTTGTCAGCCAGCTTATTCCCTATTACAAGTTATTCCTCCATGGTATATATAACAACAGTTGCAAATAGGTGAGTGTGTTTATTCTTCCAACTCAACTTCAAACTCCAACTGTATTACATTAGTTTTTTACTAAATTTACCTTCTTTTTTTTAATCTTCAGACTCATTTCAGTTTTACAATTTATTCCTCATACTCTATCCAGTCTCAATAGTCAATCTATATTAATACTTTAACATTACTTTATTGAATCTATTTCCTCTTTGGACAAGTCTTGAGGAGAGTCTTAATTTTTCAAAACTCATGCCAAGACTCATCCACTTTACAAAGTACATTAAAGCAAGTCTTGTAGGAGTCTTGAGAGAGTTTGAAGTAAAGACTTATTCCCAAGAGGCCAAGACTAGGGATAAAGACTCCATTTCAATCTTGCTGTCACGAATGTTTTTAACACAAGTTTGAGTTGAAGTGAGAAAAAAATAGAAAGAAAAATATACATGTGTGAGTGTGAGATTTACCTTTAGAAAAATATTTCTATAAAGAGTATGACAATATATTGGGACATTCAAAAAATTGTGGGACTATCGACAAAAGTAACTATTATTTGACGTGTTAGTTGGCTTGTTTTAATAACTATTACTGCGAACTAATTGTATCAGCCAGGTTAAATGTTAGAAGAGTTCTTAAATCAATTAATGCTTGGTAAATCTAGTCATTAGATTAGTAAAAGAATAAAATATTACCATATTATATTCTACCTTCGAACTCTATACTACCTCAACCATTAAAAATTACCTCAAAATGTTATTCACCGAACACCAATATTCACCTTTATTAGAATTGGTCAAACCTCGAAATGCTACTTCACAAGATATTGCCAAATACACCATGTAACAACTAAATTTATGATGAAGAAAGTAATAGTAGTAGAATAATGGAGTGATAATATTAAAACTGTTTTTCTCTCCTAACATGTGAATATCCAAACGAAAGCGAAACATCAAAACAACTAAGCATGCAAATTATTAGAATGAAAGCAACTTTGCTTAGATATCTAATAATCATCTTATGTTGTGGACTGTTTAATAGCAGTAGAAGTGATAATTTTTATTAAAATATATGTTAGTGTTTGTACTTTAGGAATACACAAAGTGTTTGTCTTAGTCACTTAAACTCTTTATTGAAAAGTAAAGCAAATTGTAGGATATTTCAATAAAAAAATTTGTGTTTTCTTTGCATGTAAGTACTACTTCAAAATCATTGTCCTTGTATGAGTGCATTACATTAATTTGCAATCTATGTAATTATAGATGTCGGCACATGACATGGTAGATGGTACATGGTATCACACTGAGATCTAGCTCTAACTAAATGATTAGAGAGAGCGAATTTATTTGTTGTCATTTTTGGTTAGCCAGTAGCCACCTAGACTCATTAATTTTGAATGTAGTTTTTTTCTTTTCTTTTTGGGTATATACTGGAACTGGATAGGGCTGAGTTCCAAAGGCTAAATACTCCCTCCGGTCTTTATTAGTTTACCCCTTTTGACTTTTGACACTATTCACATACATGACTTTGACTATCTCTTGTGATTTGTACTTAAGGAAAAATATAGTCATGTGAGATCTTGTTAGATTCATCTCAATGTGTAGTATCCA
Organism: Beta corolliflora; assembly: GCA_947648045.1. Taxonomy (NCBI): domain Eukaryota; kingdom Viridiplantae; phylum Streptophyta; class Magnoliopsida; order Caryophyllales; family Amaranthaceae; genus Beta; species Beta corolliflora. Next base: position 114,602 of record CANSZD010000411.1, on the reverse strand, counting down.
AATATCAACTTTTTGTAATTTTTGCTTATTGATAATTAGAGATATTAAGGTTCAAATTAGTGTATCGGCAAATGTGCCCCATAGAAAGGGGTAAACTAATAAAGACCGGAGGGAGTATAACATAGAAAAATAATTCAATATCAAGCCTTGATATGATATTAGAAATCTATATGAACAAAGCGAGAATATATTTTATTAGCTAGGATGAATTTACTTCATTTCTTAAAATTAGCTTATCTATCTATTTTCCTATATCTATTTCCAAATGATCTGAGCAATTTACCCAAATTAGCATATAGTCATGAAATTTAATATGAATTATGACACTTTCTTAAGCTAATTTTACTCATAAAATACATGCAAATGTTGAAGTTTGCCACAAACTAAAAGTATTGCAAAAGTTCATTCAACTGGACAAAAAAGTGAACAAAGCCTAATCTGACTATATGAGTTTGTAGTTCAAGATTAAAATGATAAAGATAAAAAGGAAATTTGTTAGCAGAGAGCTTTTATATTACTTTTTTGCGTGAAATAACTTTTTATAATTTTTCTGGCAACTTAACATCTTAAAATGTTGTTATATTTCGCGAGAAACAGTGTTACCCCATTTTCGGCATTGATCCACTTAAAAACTCCATGTGCTTTATACGTGCGTCGGGTTTTTACACTCTTTTGAGGAGAAAATGGAGGGAAAAGGGTGAGAAAAGGTAAAACACGACGCACATACATGCAACATCGATAGAAAAAGTGGTATATTAAAACCTGGAAATTAGTGGGTCAATGCAAAATTGGTGGGTCAATGCCTGAATATAGGGTAAGGCTGCATCTCAAATAAATAATAAAAAATCTAAGTTCTTTAATTGCCAGAAAAAAGGTTATTTTTCACAAAAAGTGATATATAAAAGGTTTATTTTGATAATTTATTTAAGATAAAACTGTTTTTTTAAGGGGTATAAAGATAAAAGTATTTGAACATAAAGGAATGGTGATGAGGCTCTTTCTTTTCTTTGACTTAATTTGCACAGCTTAATCTATATCGATTTGGCACTAGAATTAAAATTATAGAGATAATTACATTTAAACCTAATTAAAGAATGGTCTGACTATCTTCTTTTCTTAAACAATTTTTTAGAAAAAGATTATTCCTCATGAAAACTTCCAAATGACAACAAAATGCATGGGTTTAGTCGTTTAGAATGCATGCCATATATGTAGAAGGAAAATTAATTGATTAGGAATACAAATAATTTTAAAGTTTATAATGCTCAACTTTTGTTGTAGTTGACCTAGTTACAATATGAATTACATCAAGCAACACGCTACTGTCAAGTAACCTCGTAGTAGCATTTCTCCTTGAAGGACTAGTATGAGGAATCAGTAACTAATAGTGAGATTCTCTTTGTATACTTCATTTAATTATTCCATTGATTTCACTCTTCTTTGACCTTTAATTTTCAGTGTGTCAAGGGCTTTAGGCTATGTTTTCCTTCCTTATTTTCACTTAAATATGAAAAGTAAGTCAAAATTATATGTTTTATAGGCTGAGATAATATTCATGTTGCAAAAGAAACAATAAAACAATGATACTTATCTGTTGAAGCGTGAACAAGGAAAACAATTTACCGTGACGTGGAAGACCACTGTCCTAAAAGACGATTTCGCGCTACCCCGGTGCAGTAGAAATTAGGCGATCGTCCTCCAGGATTAGCACGACTCCAAGATATGTGTGCACTCACACACCTCGGATGGAGACCAGAATATTGCCCAAAACCAGAGAGTTTTTGTGGAAGAGAAGAATAATCTGTGTGTGTTTAATTTCTGAAGAAAGCCCTTTTAACTGGCAAGTAAAGAGAAAAAACGGAAGGCAGCAAATAAGGGATTTGACTCCGGAAAACTTGCTAGCAACGGTTACAGAATAAATTCCGAGATTTACGCCAAAATAAATGAAGGAGTTTTAAAACGGACCGCAGACCCACAGCCCGCGCCCGCGCTCGCCACGAGCCCGAGCCCGGCCCGGCCGGCGCGCGCGTGCGTGTGTGGTGCATCCATCCATCTAGCACTCTATCAAACAAGAAGTGCTAAGGAGCTCCTACTAATAAACAAGGAGAAGCAGTGATATTTTTCCAATGTGGGACAATAGCCTTTTACTTGTTTTTCCACTCCTCTCTTTGAGGTTAACTTTTAGAGTATGTTGAACTTCCAACAATCCCCCACAGGGTCAACAAACGAGAAAAGAAAAGGAATGAGAATTGGCTTTGGGCAAAACAAAACAATTGCATAAGTGTCAATGTCTTGCGACTTGAATTAACACTTAGTGCTTTTAAGCTAGTATCTCTTTCCTATCAAGTGACTTGAGTCTTGAACTTAATAGGGAGGAAAAGATACATCACTTAGAGCACACAATTGAACATGTATAATATTCTGATTCTCCGCGAATAATAGTGACGCCTTATACTGGCCATACGTCCAGACCTGGATGCTCATAGGTGCTCTAGAGAATTAGCCCATGCAATTCTCATAGGAAGCGGCCACACTTCCACACCTAAGTAGGTGAATCCATCAAGTGTGAGCTACATCACACCTCCAAACATATGGATATGGGTTCATTAAGAGCCTTGGCTCACCCTAAAGTTCAATTTGTAGCAAGCACATTACATCATAAACATCTAGGGATGGAAAATAAAAGTTTGTGCTTCTGAATTATTCATAATGTTCTCCTTTGAACTCGTAGTGAGTAGGAGTTCATTAGTTACAATTCATCCAATGGGCCTTAAGCCCATCCCTTCCGATGTTTCCAAAACTAGTTTTCTACACAGACCTTTGGTGAGCGGATCCGCGATGTTCTTTTCTGATTTAACATAATCCAGTGATATCACTCCATTTGACAACATATCTTTGACAGCCTTATGCCTCAAACGAATGTGTCTCTTTTTCCCATTGTAGGCGTGGTTGTTTGCAACAGCTTGCGAATCACAGTGGAGAGCAACAGAAGGAGCTGGCTTCCCCCACATTGGAATATCTGCAAGCAGATTTCTCAACCATTCAGCCTCATGACCTGCCAATTCAAGAGCAATAAATTCAGATTCCATAGTAGACATAGCAAGTACAAGATTGCTTGCAAGATTTCCAAGACACGGCTCCACCCCCTAGGGTGAAAACATAGCCACCGGTGGAGTTTACTTCATCATTGTCGGATACCCGATTGGCATCACGAAAACCTTCTAGTACTCCCCGGAGATTTGGAGTAGTGCAAACTCCAATCCATGGTACCTTTCAAATACCTGAGCAATCGCCTTAGAGCATCCCAATGATCTTTGTTTGGGTTATGAGTGTACCTGCTTAGTCTACTTACAGAATAAGCAATGTCAGGTCTAGTGTAATTCATAAGAAACATCACACTGCCAATGATTTTAGCATATTCAGATTGACAAACTGGATCACCTTTATTTTTCTTTAAGTGGACACTTGAATCATAAGGGGTTCTAACTGGATCGACATTAAATGAGTTAAACTTTTTCAAGAGTTTTTCAACATAATGAGATTGGCTAAGACAGATGCCATTTTGATTTCTTATAATTTTGACTCCCAAAATCACATCTGCCTCACCCATATCTTTCATTTCAAATTTGGAACTTAGAAAATCCTTTGTCTCATTTACTCGATCAAGACTAGTACCAAAAATTAGCATATCATCCACATAAAGACAAATAATCACACAACCATTTGAATCATGCTTAAAATAAACACAAGAGTCTCCTTCATTGACATGAAACCCATTTCTGTCATAGTCTTGTCAAACTTGTCATGCCATTGTTTTGGAGCTTGCTTGAGTCCATACAATGACTTGACCGGCTTACAAACTTTGTTTTCTTGACCCGGAATTGCACAACCTTCCGGTTGAACCATATAAATCTCTTCTTCCGGATCTCCATTAAGAAAAGCGGTTTTTACATCCATTTGATGTACAATGAGATCATGTATACAAGCCAGAGCAATTAAGGTCCTAATGGTTGCAATTTTGGTGACAGGGGAGTAGGTATCAAAATAGTCAATTCCCTGTTTTTGAGTAAAACCCCTCACTACTATTCTAGCCTTATACTTGTCAATGGATCCATCAGGTTTCAATTTTTTCTTAAAGATCCATTTACAAGTAATGGGCTTGCAACCTCTAGGCAAGTCAACCAATTCCCAAGTGTTATTGCTGAGAATTGATTCTAGTTCACTTGTTAATTGCCTCTTTCCAAAAAATTGCATCAATTGACCTCATGGCCTCATCATAAGTTTTGGGATCATTTTCTAAAATGAACACACTTACAAAATCATCGTCAATCAAGAGTGGTTCGGATAGAAAAGCGAGAATGAAATCGGACCCAAAACTAGTTTCCTTTCGCGCCCTTTTGCTTCTCCTTGGTTCCAAAACAGAATCATTGTTAGTTAAAGAAGAAGCAACGAGACAAAACAGTGCAATACTAGAGGATGGTAAATCATTACTACAACAAGAAGAATTCAAAGGAAAAATATTTTCAAAGAATTCTCGCATCCCTCGATTCAACAATAGTACCACCCGCATAAGAATTGTTAGTACCTTTCACTAGAAAGCGATAAGCGACACTTTGATAAGCATAGCCAATAAAAATGGAATCAACGAGTCTTAGGACCTATCTTATCTCTCTTAAAACTAGGTATCCCAACTTTTGCCAAACACCCCCACACTTTCAAATATTTCGGGTTTGACGTTCGACCTTTCCACAGTTCATAAGGGGTCTTATCAAGTTTCTTATGAGGTACTCTATTTAAAACATGACAAGCGAAAAAGAATAGCCTCCCCCCCACATGTTATCGGGAAGTCCGGAACTAATCGAGCATAGAGTTCATCATATTTTTGAGAGTTCCGTTCTTCCTTTCAAGAATACCGTTTTGTTCGGGTGTATAGGGAGCGATTACCTCATGGACTATTCCATTACGTTCACGAAAAGCCTTAAGAGTGTTAGGGTCATACTCACCTCCCCTATCACTCCTAAGTCTCTTGATTTTCTTGTCCAGTTGATTTTCTACCTCAGCTTTGTATTTGAGAAACATCTCTTCCGCTTCATCTTTTGATCTGAGAAGATAAATCATAGTGAAACGAGAACAGTCATCAACAAAGGTAATGTAATATCTTTTCCCACCTCTGCTCTCATGATTATTAAAATCTCCAAAATCACTATGAACAAGTTCTAGTACTACGGTTTGCCTATCTATTGATTTAAATGGTTTCTTTGCAAACTTGGCTTCAACACACACTTCACATTTTGAAAATTCAGTTTTAGAAAAACTTGGAATCAAATTCAAATGTTTAAGCCTTTTGATTGAAGCAATGTTAACATGACCCAATCTAGAATGCCATAAATCAATAGACTCAGCGATGTAGACAGAAGAAGTACTAGCACTTTTATTCATAATTTCAACTTTTGCATCAAGAGTAAAAAGCCCCCCATTACAAAACCCCTTCCCTACAAACTCCCCATTACGAGTAAGAACAAGTCTATCAGAATCAAAAGAGAGTTTGAGTCCGACTTTCATAAGTAGACTTCCGAAATTAAGTTCTGCGCATTTACGGAACATGCAAAACATTAGTAAGAGTAAGCAACTTTCCAGAAGTAAGAGTTAGAACAATCTTCCCTTTGCCTTGAACATTTGCAGATGCTGAATTACCCATGAAGACATTTTCAGCATCTACCTTACCATAAGTTGTGATCATGTCTTTGTTAGTGCGGATGTGCTGGTTGCCCAAGTATCAACAATCCATTCGGCAAACATTACCGGCTAAGTTTACTTCGACACAACAAAGAACTATGTTATCATTAGCTTCAGACAAGGTTGGCGTGATTCTGCTTCTTGCTTCTACAGAACATAGCCTTATGACCAGGTTTCCCACAATTGTTACAGTTTCCCTTAAACCTGTACTTCTGAACTCCTCCTTGAGGTCTATGGAAATTGTTAGGGCCCTTATTCTTTCCAGAATTATTTGGTTCTACCAAATTTGCTTTAGATGAAACAGGAAAAACAGATTGATCACGAATCACAGATTGACCTTTGTCCTTAATTCGGTTCTCTTCCTCAATCTTAAGGTGACCTATCAGTTCCTCTAAAGCTAGGTCTGTCTTATTGTGCATTAACTGGTTTCGAAAATTTTTCCAAGAAGGAGGCAGTTTTTCAATCAACACAATAGCAAGGGTAATATCACAAATGCACAGACCCTCGGCAGCCATAGCAAGACAAATATTCTCATAGGCATGGATTTGATCAATTATAGGTTTTTCATCATCAACTTGAAAGCCTAACCACTTACTAACACAATAACGTTTTGATCCAGCATCATCAGTCCCATATTTCTTTTCTAAAGCATCCCAAATAGTCTTAGCATGATTAAACAGCATGTAAATATCCAGTAAAGCATTTGACATATGATGCAGTAGCATACCCTTACAGGTTCTATCATCCTTAGCAAACTTTGATTCAAAAGCAGGCAAATCAGATTCATCAACAGGTTTAACGACATCATCAAGAACATATGCAACATCAATTTGTTCCAAATAAAAACGCATCCTAACAGCCCAACGTTTATAGTTTTTCCCATCTAGGGGTTCCATCTTAGACATATCAGGAATCATAAGTTTGGAAGCCATTAAATCGTCTTTTAGATTATGTAGTGAGTAGGAGTTCATTAGTTACAATTCATCCAATGGGCCTTAAGCCCATCCCTTCCGATGTTTCCAAAACTAGTTTTCTACACAGGCCTTTGGTGAGCGGATCCGCGATGTTCTTTTCTGATTTAACATAATCCAGTGATATCACTCCATTTGACAACAGATCTTTGACAGCCTTATGCCTCAAACGAATGTGTCTCTTTTTCCCATTGTAGGCGTGGTTGTTTGCAACAGCTATGGCAGCTTGCGAATCACAGTGGAGAGCAACAGAAGGAGCTGGCTTCCCTTTTAGATTGTTGCAAAAGAAACAATAAAACAATGATACTTATCTGTTGAAGCGTGAACAAGGAAAACAATTTGCCGTGACGTGGAAGACCACTGTCCTAAAAGACGATTTCGTGCTACCCCGGTGCAGTAGAAATTAGGCGATCATCCTCCAGGATTAGCACGACTCCAAGATATGTGTGCACTCACACACCTCGGATGGAGACCAGAATATTGCCCAAAACCAGAGAGTTTTTGTGGAAGAGAAGAATAATCTGTGTGTGTTTAATTTCTGAAGAAAGCAGCCCTTTTAACTGGCAAGTAAAGAGAAAAAACGGAAGGCAGCAAATAAGGGATTTGACTCCGGAAAACTTGCTAGCAACGGTTACAGAATAAATTCTGAGATTTACGCCAAAATAAAATGAAGGAGTTTTAAAACGGACCGCAGACCCCCAGCCCGCGCCCGCCACGAGCCCAGCCCGGCCGGCGCGCGCGCGCGTGTGTGGTGCATCCATCCATCTAGCACTCTATCAAACAAGAAGTGCTAAGGAGCTCCTACTAATAAACAAGGAGAAGCAATGATATTTTTCCAATGTGGGACAATAGCCTTTTACTTGTTTTTCCACTCCTCTCTTTGAGGTTAACTTTTAGAGTATGTTGAACTTCCAACAATTCATTCAGTATTAATCAGATTAGTTAAGTTAAATTCAAGGCCAATATATAAATTTACCCAAATTCAATTTACGATTACACTGAATTTTAGATTTTTTAAATTCAGCTCCAATAAGTCTGGATAAATTTGGATGAGCTAAACTTAAGAGAAGAAAACACACTCTTATCTTAGCAACTCTAAATTCCTTACAATTTCTTTTATTCATATCATTTTTTCCTCAAATATTTCAAACTTTTCTTCTTCAGACTTAGGTGTTGTTTTGTTGAATATAGGAAATAGTATTTCCTAATTAGAATTGTTTTTCCCTTGAAGTTTCAATTTCTAAGAAGTGGGAAAAATTGTTTGGTTGTTCATGGGAAGTTTTACTTCCCATAGAAAGTTCGATTTACCTAAATCCCCCTAGGTAAGTAACTTCTTCCATTTTATGAGAAGTAGAACTTTTTAAATAGTGCAACTTCCTACCCTTTTGCCAACCAAATAAACTCACCTTATCATATGTTCTAGAGAGTTTCACATTCCATATATTTTTAATCAACATTTTAACTCTGATCTTTGCAAAATTTGAACTTGTTACTACTGAACTATACTAGTACTTCTGGCCCATTGACGTCTATCCTATTCTTGCAGCAACATATCGTAAAGAGTAAAAAAAGAGAGTCTATGCATGAGAGTTTGTTTCAATTTCTGAGAGAGTGATAGACTAGCAAGTAGCAAATGGGGTTTTCACATGATGCGACCAAGGGAGGGTGAAAAAAGGATAAAGTTGTCAAACTAGAATAAAGTAAAATGGCTAAAACTCGAGGAAAGAATTCAAAGCGAAAAAAGAAACAAATAGATTAATTGAATTACTTCCTTCATTTTAAAATAAATGAAACACAAACTATTTTAGATCGTTTCAAAATAAATGAAACGTTACTATAGTTGGTACTTACTTCTCTCTACATCTCTCTTCATCACATAGGTCCCTCTTTTAAGAACCTACGTTTAATTTAAAACAGAACGTATGAAGTATAACATTTGAAAAAACTTGAATGATAATACAAGTAGTTAAATACTTGCCAACAATTTTTACATAGAAAGCTTTGGACTGAAGATTTGTGTTATGAGCTAGATAATGCTGAATTAGTTATTACACTTATCATCCCAAGTTATTTTCCCAATTAATTTTTGGAAACTCTAATATACACCTCTAACTACTAATATATTAGTAAAAGTTATAAAAAGTGATATTATTCACAATTTGAAAATAATTAACATCCCATGTGTTTCATATATAGTACATACAGTCTTTGAATATATAAAGGTAAAAGTGTTTAATATATTATTTAACCAAGAGTTATATTGTAGTTTTATGATTATAAGAAAAACAAGCAATGGTAAAATTAGATTATCACTTTAATAAATTAAAGCATCTTTTTCTATCTTGATTGCTAATTGCAGATAAAAAAAGTTTAAATTCCCTATATATCTAAAAGGACTTTACATATTGAGATTGGGGATACATAAAAGTAAAATAAATAAATAAAAAACAACTTGAATACTTGCATATCATAAAAGACATATCTAAAAAAAGCACCTCATCATTCATGACAATCACAAACTTTAATTTAGTAATTAGGTTTTACAACATTTGAATTACAATCTAAGTTATCACCTCTTGGTCTTGAACCAATGAGTAGCATATTTGGTCAAATGCAATGGGTGATCTCTCAAGTACAACCAACTATCTTCACAACTCACAACAAGTGATGGAAAGCACAACTTTAACAATCCAAATTCATGCACAAGCATTAACCAACCTTTTTTTGTTCTCTTTCCTTTTTTTTTCCTTTTTCCAATTGGAACCAACCCTTTTTGTTGTAAACCATTTTTGGCATCCTACCAACTTTATCTAACCCCCTTTCCTTTATCTTTTTTTTACCCCTCTTTCACCTAGGCCCCCAAAAAAGTTGAGTTTGATGATCTTCTTTTTCTCAAGATTCACTCATTACATGAAAAACTTTTTCCTCATTTCACTTTGGAGTTCCATTATTGGTTTTTCCTTACAAATCATAATGCTTTTCTTTTCACACACACAATCAAAATCTCCAATACTAAATTATTTTTTTTCTTAAAAAATACTAAATTATTTTTAACAAAAATTAATATTAGGTGATAAACTTATCTAGATTTTTATTTCAAAAACCCTATATATACTTTATTGGAAGCATTTAATTGGTTCAACAAGACAATTCAATTATTGAGGGGGGCAAATATTTTTGTGGATACCCAATTACCAACCAAGCCGGAAAAATGAATAGAATAATGAATACACACCCAACAAACAAACAAAATTAAATTCCAAGAAACTAACTAATATAAATAAAATTATGTGTATTTTTCAAAAAATATTGTATGGAAAACGTATATACTGAGGAATCGCTTCTATACGTTAAAACGTGTGATGTTGTCACTGTCACCTACTCCTACGAATAGTATGCAGCTATCCCAAAGCTAACCCCTCCAATTATTTTATTCCCTCTTATCACAAATGCCCACAATTGGATTTTTCCTTTTTCCTTTTTTTTTTTTAAAAAAAAATAATAATTTATGGGTTCTTTTTCTTTTTCCAAAAAGAAAAAAACTTTAATTTCAAAATGAAAAATGGCCACAAAAATCATCTTCAATTCAATCTTCTTCAAAAACCCAATTGTTCATCCTCTGCAACAAGAGAGAGAAAGTAAAAAAAATCATTTTTTTAATAAAAAAAAATAGTGTGAAGAGAGAGAAAGTGGGTATGCTTTTGAATGAGGTTTAAGACAGTGTTTAGGTCTACCAACTGGTAGTTAGCTTCTTAAACCCCTTTGAAGCAAACAAATATAGTTAGAGATAGAGAGAGAAAGTGTGTTACCAACAAACTATAGCAACACCAACAACATCAACAACAACAACAACAACAACAACAACTTCAAGCCTTCAAAGTTTGCACCTTTGGTTGTGGGTTAAACTCAAAACAGCTTCTTGGTGAACTATCTAGCAAAATTTCTTACTCACACGTGCCAATGGTGGAATATGATTGATGAAAAAAAAGTGAGATAAGATTTTAAAAAAATCCCATTTCTTTAATATTCAAGAAATAGAAGGTTGTAGTATTACTTAACTATTCTTTCTCTTTCTATCTCTATCTTTATCTTAGCCACTCATTATTTTATTTGATTTGTAAATTTTGTATTTTTTTTGTTGATATAATAGTTTGTTGGTTGTAACTTGTAAGTATATTATTCTAATTGGGTGTGTCATTGTTTTGATTGAAAAGGGTTTCTTGGGTGTTGATTTATGCAAAATCTCTTGGGATCAGTTTGTCTTTAGTGTATAAGGTTTTCATGCTTTTGTTCCCTTATTAAGGCACAACATCTTTTGAGGTACTTCAAATATCATCTTTTTGAGTGTTAATTGGTTTTTTTCCACCCATTATTTGCTTTGTTTTTGTGATTCTATAATGATTTTCATGTACTAATTTCTTCAATCATAGTTCATATTGGTTAATTTCTATTCTGGGTTGACTTGCTTCATCTTAGAAGAGCTTAATCTAGCTGGTTAACACTTCTATGAGCTAAAGTGTGTAATATTTTTTCTGACAATTTGAGAAAAAGGGTTTTGAATTTTTCATATGTATTTTTTCAAAAGTTTAGAGTTTGATTCTTTCTTTAGTATCATCACTTATGATTATTGGATTGTATGTTGAATGCAAAATTTTAACTTTTTATCTCAATATCATGTTATTATTAATGTTGATCAGACCTCAAATGATTCTAAAATATGTATGATATTCCTTACCAGGTTAATTATTAGGGTACTAAGATATTATTGGTGATGAGATAGCATAAAAAGCTGATTTACTTTGTCAGATTGGACTTATTAAGTAATTTCATCTTTATCTTATCTTAGGTTGATTTACTGGTCCAAGAACTGATCATATGACATATGAAGATTTATGCTGATGTTCTACTGTTGGAATTGTGCTTCTGTATTAGTACAACTTTTTGAGAAAAAGTGAGAAATCAAATGGCCACTTATTACCCAACTTCAAGTGCTCAACTTGATGTCCTGTCATCTCCTTATGTTAGGGACCAAAAATTTACATCATACTCTGGGTCACCTCTTCTCCATGGCAACATGATGATGTACCTTACATCGAATTCTTCACCTGGGTCTTTCTCAGAGATTTCCCCAGGTTCTTCAATGAATCCCCAAAATGGTGTTGAGATTCCTTCATCCATTAATGGCAGAAATGAGATGATGTTCATTCCACCTACAGGTGATTCAATGTGTATGCAACCCATGGGTGGGCCCCTTAACTCAGGACCAGGTGAAAACGTCGGTGGTTCTGTGCCGGGGGAGCTTCAATTGACCTCTAGGAGTCAAATGAATATGGTGGATGGCGAGCAGAATCTGCAAGGGTTATCGCTTAGCTTAAGCACGCAGATGTCAACTGCGGTTTCTTCATCGCCGTTTCAGTACCAATACTCCAATCCTGGACTCTCCTCTGTCCTAAGTCCTCATCTTCCATTATCTGCTGAGAATAATGTTAGGTCAATGTCTTGTAAAGTTGATGAGGCTTCCCCAAACAAGGATATGAGGAATACTGAATATTTTGGATATGAAATGCAAGGAGAGGGACATAATAGTGATACTATTAGATTTGGGACACTGAACAATCCACAATACTCAATGAACCCGAAAGCAATGAATTGTAATTCATATCAGTATGAGCAGGCTGGAATGGCTGCTACTACACTTGTGAAGTCTAAGTACTTAAAGGCAGCACAATTGTTGTTGGATGAAGTAGTTAATGTTCGGGAAGCTCTTAAGCGATCTGATTCTGGAAAAGATCAAAACCCGAGTAAGGTGGATGAAGGTTCCAAGGAGTCTAAAGGCGGATCACAAACTGCCTCAGAAGCTAATGAGTCTGGCTCCGTACCGGAAATATCTCCTGCAGAGAGACAAGAACTGCAGAACAAGTTGGATAAGCTTCATTCCATGTTGGACGAGGTAATTAAGTTCATAATATATGTTTGTTATCATTATTTACTATCAATTGATTCCTAATTGAATATATATATGTGTGTGCTTGGCTGGCTATATTGGAGCGTATTAATGCATAATCGACTCTTTGAGTACAAGATTAGTGGCTACACTATCTATTGCCATTTGGTTTTAGGATGGACCCACTGGCTTGTATGAGGTCAGATTTTCCTCCCATGAAGGCCTGTGTGTGTTGTCCCATTGAAAGTTATCAAATACCATCCGAATCCTGATTGGTTAATTTTGGATTACCATTGACAAAATTATGGTGCTCTGGAAAAATCAATGGAGCTATTGGTGATTTAGTGATCAAGCAAGAGGGAAGATTCCAAATTAGTTGGGGATTAACAGATTGCTTGAAGTTCTGCTGTAGAGCTGATGCTGATTGTGTGCCCTTTTTTAGTTGTTAATGTATTAATGTTTCCTGATGTGGATCATATGAGGTTATTATCTACCTACTGAATAGAAACATCAGATTAATTCTTAACCATGGAAACACAGATTTTGAAGTTTCACAATCTAAGTAAAGCCATATTGGAACTCCAAAGAATTGGCTTAAGTCGTTTTTGCTGATGAAACAGAGGTGAAATTGGCACACATTTTATTTTTACTGGCGTTCTATGACTTCTATCAGCTAATTGCTAAATAGTGCCAATAGTATGAGCACTTAAAAGCATGGTGAAATGTTGTTTGGTAAAAGAGCTGACCAAGAAGGATCCACGTTACAATTTGGCTTTGGACTGCCTCTTTCCCTCCTTTCCTGTTATTAGTTTTATTTTGTTTGAAAAAATGTCTCTGTTTGAATATCTTTGTCTGCTATCCTTCCTTTGTTTGAGGTGGTGAATGAGCTGGACCCAGTTCTTTAATCACTGTTTTGCTCTTTTGATTGCAGGTAGACAGAAGATACAAACAATATTGTCAGCAAATGCAAATCCTGGTGTCATCTTTTGATGTGGTAGCCGGGGTTGGGGGAGCTAAACCTTACACAGCACTGGCCCTTAAGACAATTTCTCGTCATTTCCGATGCTTGCGTGATGCCATAACCAGCCAGATTCAAGCAACCCGGAAAAGCCTCGGGGAGCAAGACAATGGTCTTGGAGGAGTGATTCCTCGTCTTCGCTACGTAGATCAACAACTCAGACAACAGAGAGCACTTCAGCAATTTGGTATGATGCGCCATGCTTGGAGGCCTCAGAGAGGACTTCCTGAAAATGCTGTTACTATTCTTCGTGCTTGGCTTTTCGAGCACTTTCTTCATCCGTATGTTCTCTACCTCTTGGACTCTTGAAGAGTTAAAACTTTTGTAAGGTGAATAAATCCAGGCTCACCTTTGCTCTTAAAATTGTGTTACAGATACCCAAAGGATTCAGAGAAGATTATGCTGGCTAGACAGACAGGATTGACTAGAAGTCAGGTGAGAACTGATATACAGATACTTGTGATTGTGAATGATATACCTTTTTATTTATTTATTTAGTTTTTCTGATTATATCTTTGTAGAAGCCTAGAAGGTATGAACTGGCAATTCGGGTCAATGGGTTGGGCTAAGGTTTGATTTCAGGTTAATTACGGGTTATGCTCAAAATATAACAAAAATATGTAGAATTTCAAGTGTCGAATTGGGTAATATTCTGGTTGTTTGGGCGTGGAGTTATCTCCTTCTCTTTAGCTTGGGTTTAGGTCAGGTCAGAGATTTCCGACTCTCCTAGCTAAAGAATTCAATTTCAGCACATGTCTAAGTGCTGGACTTGGCCATGTTTTGAAAATTTTGCATGTTTTTAGCCGAAATTGGAATTCACCTGTCCTTACCCATGTTGGAGCTCAAGTATCTACATGGGTACTTAGGGGGTGAATTGAAGAATCCATCTAACAATTAACATAGTAGTCTAATCCCCCCCCGAATTGTAAGTAGAATGCCAACAAGATCCCTCAATTTGGGATGGAGGACATGCGACTTTACTCTTTTGTTACAATGCACATTAATTTGATTTTATTGAGTCATGTATGTTAAAATGACATATTGGTGCTTTTAATCTTGTTTGTGGCGCAGGTTGCAAACTGGTTTATCAATGCACGTGTGCGTCTTTGGAAGCCAATGGTGGAGGAAATGTACAAAGAAGAATTTGGAGAAGCAGATCTGCTAAACTCAAGATCTTCACCTGAAAACACACCCAAATTGACAAGGGAGAAATCTTGGGGATCCGAAGATAGGAGAGAGGAAATGCAGGAAAGCTCCACATCCATAGCCTACGATGCTCATGATTCAAAGATCAATGTCAGCCAAAGTGGTGTCCCTCTTGGAAATAACAATGACAACCTTGGATTTTTTAGTAATAATGGGACTCTTTCCTCTCCTGACCCAAATGGTGGAGGACATGGGCATGGACATGGACATGGACATCCACATCATCTCATGGTTAATCCTGGTGCTTACCAAATGTCTGAGTTGGGAAACTTTAGTGTAGACAACCAAGTGTCTCTTGCTTTAGGATTGCGACATCGTGAAGGCGATGTTACTTTCCGAGGTAACACGACTACAGAAGCTAGTATGGGAGTCGCCAATTCGGAGTATAATCCTTACCTTGAGCAAGTAAACCAGCAACATAGGTTTGGTAACCCATCACACATTCTTAATGATTTTGTAGCCTGAATAAAAATGATAGTCCTTTCTATGCACAATACTCTTTATATGAATAAACTGGGGTTAGACCATATACTAAACCTTAGAAATAGCAACAATACCTGCATTTTTCTTTATCTCCTGCTGGTTCTTATGAAGCTGTCTGTGCAATTGTGAAATTCAAGCAGGCCGCGGAGTGGGAAATCGGGCATGGAGTTATGTAAATTTTCATTTGGATATATATATTGTTGTAGATTTTTCCCAGATGTAATATGTAATATGTAATATAGATACTGGGTTGAAGAGATAGCATATATTTGTACAAGATAGGATTATTCTTCATGTAATTTTGTGTGACATCTTGGTAAAAAAAAATAAAAACAGGGGAAAAAAGTTTAAAAAATAAAAAATTAGAGTATATAGTTAATCTGATGTGTGGTTTTTATTTTTCTATATTCAGTTGAATAATTAAGTTTTAAGTAAAGAAATGAAATTTGAAAATTTTGAGGTGCTGCACTGGCTGCTGCACAGGATGTAGAAGCAGTAATGCATGCAATATCTGCTTAGGGATTCAGTTGTACCTGAAATTTACAGCAGCCCATTTTTTCAGAATGTTTTATAGTGGTAAAATTTGTCAACATCTTTCTTTTTCTCAGTTCTTAACTTTTACCAATCCTATGCATAATTATCAGATGTAGGATGACAAAATTGAGTTAGAATGTTTTTGATTCAGATTTATTTGTTTTTTTGGATTTTCTGCTGAAATTTTGTTTTAAAGTTTATGCAGAATGACCAACCTACCTTTAATCAGAGAGTATGTGGGGCCCTTTTCATGGAAACCCAGAAAACAGTAAGAACAAAATAAATAAAAAATGTTTTTGTGTGTATTAAGAGAGTGACAACTGGAAGAGGCCAATAGAACAAAATTGATAATCATTACAAAAACAACTTCCCTCCCTACCAGATCACAGACCAAACAACCCCTACTATCTTACCTAAAAATCTAGAATCTATACACAATCACCTTTCTTTTTGATTATTTTAAAAAAATTCATAAATAATTTTATAATTTCTTAAACAAATAAATATTAATAAATAATCCGAGTACATTGCAATTTGCAACCAACCAATCTCTCTATTCTCTCTATTTCTTCACCCTAAGAATCTAATAGGAGTAATTGTTGTTTTTCTTACTCTTTCTTTGTATGATAAAAAGAAGTTGTTACTTTTTGTACTAATCTTTCATAAAGTTATATCCTTTGCAATCTCATAGGCCATCATAATCACTAATATGCTTATTCTTTGTTTGAGAGGTTTTGAGAGCCTACTATGTAGATAAATGTTGTGTTGTGTTTGCATTCTGTTTAAAATATTTAATATTGCAATGCATACAAGGTTATGCATGAGCACCTAAAAATTACTATAATAAACATGTAGGCTTTGTTCTTCTATATAAGATTAAGGGTGCGTTTTCTTCACCCGAATAACCCCGAACTGAACTGAACTTATCTAAACTGAACTAAACTTATCTAAACTGAACTAAACTTATTGGACATGATTCAACTTATTAGACCTGATTAAACCTGATTGGAACTTATTTGACTTTATTTAACAAAAAATTTGATGAGTAATAACGTAAATATTACCCCTAACATAAATACTATCCCTCAAAATTTATTATGACATAATAATTATTAAAATATATCCTTCAAAAAAATAGTAATTATTAATTATCTCTTATGATTAACATTTTAACAAAAAAAATACTATTTATATGCTTGCCTATACACAACTTTCACCACTAATATATCTAATAGTCTTGCTTTGATTTCATAAAGCACTAGTAGAAAATCAATTAATAACATTTATATCTTTCATTGTTATTAGTAACGAAAACATGTTATCTCTAGTTATTTAAATACAAATTGCAAAATATTATAATTATGATGATTATTATTGTTAACCTTATTTGACCATGATTATAATATTTTTTAATAATAACATAATCAGCTAATAGTAATATGAATAATAACATAATAGATAATAATATAAATATAATACTATATAATCATAGGGGTACTTTAATTAAAAATTTTAATAATAACATAATCAGGTAATAGTAATATGAATAATAAAATAATAGACAATATTACAAATATAATACTATATAATAATTATAGTGGTACTTTAATTAAAATTTATTGATCATTGACTATTTGGACCTTATTGAAACTTATTGGACCTGATTAGACCTGATTGGACCTGATTGAAACTTATTGCACCTGATTGGAACTTATTGGAACTCATTGCCCTGATTGAACCTGATTGAAACTTATCCGAACCGAACCGAACGCCGATTGGGCGCAAACTTAATTTATTAAGGTGAAGAAACACACCCTAATAACATTCAGAATTTTCCAAACTAACTTAACCAAAATAAGGCATAAGCAAAGCCTCTAGGCTGAGCAAATCCAAACTATTATCATCACACAATTTTAAGCACCTAGGACTAGGAGAAGCCATTTCGAATTCAAAGTCAAGGAGACAATGTGTTGCGAAATCAAACTAAGGTTTAATGGTTAAATCATGGTGTGGAGAAAGCCACTTGGGAGAAGAATTCGTCCATTGACATGAAGTATTGTTTACTTAGAGTCATGTGGTAGTGCCTCATCATTGTAAAATTGGTCGGGAAAATTCAAGCCATTATATCTCCCTCTCCTTTTTTTTGCTTCAAGAAAAAAAAGGGTTAGATACATCATGTTCAAAGCTAATAAGTTCACTTAAGTGTATAACCTTTAGATAACTGAAAAATTAGATGAAAGGATCACACACCCTTATGTAACACTAATCTATGGATAATTTTTTTTACAAAAATCTCTGAACACTTTCAGCAAAATCCCTGAACAAAAAAAAAAGTTGGATATTCTAAGAGGGGAGTACAGACTCACAAAACAGACAATCATAAAGTTTAGTAGTAAAAAAACTGAGTGTTAAAAGATAGCCCACTTTTCTGATCTATCTTTCTCTATTTCATAGAATAAAGAAGATATTAGAAGGAAAATAAAAACTCAATAAACAGAAAAGACACAATCTTTTTCATGCACTATTATTTGGGCTAGAGAGAGACATTAGATCAAGCAAAGAGAGAGAAAGAAAGAGTTTGCTTTTGAGTCTCCCAAAGAAATGAGATTGCAGGCTATGAATATACAGAAGCAGTATCTCTTGTTGTTTTGTAGTCAGGAAAAAAATTTGGGGACCTTTTTTTTTCTTTTACCTGTCAATGTCATTTTCTTCATTTTTACACTTGGTCTAGTATGTTAGCTTTGCTTTTTGGGAGAACTTCTACAGGTCTATTTTCTTAGCTTCTTTTTTTCTTTTATTTATTAACCTTGTAATTAATATTTTATATCTTGTATAAAAAAGAGAGCTTCTTTAGCTTTCTTTGTATAGAGGTTATAAAAGAGAGAAACATAACTTCTGTCTTTTGCTGTTATCAGTTACTGTTCTGGATAAATATTTATGAACCCTAAGGTATGTTCTTGCATCATACTATACTGCATAATTATTTAATGAAGTCATTAAATTTAGTATTATAGCTCTTTTTATTATTCCTTAGATTTTGTTATAACTCTTTTAAGGTCTTAACTATAAAATTCAGGGTTTTACTTAAATTTGGCAGGAAGTTTCTTCTTTTTTATTTTGATGGGAGCAGGAAGTTTCTTCTTGTATGAATGAACAACACTCATTCAATGCCTTTGTTTCAGAAATTTATTAATTCTGAGTTTTCTGCTTCATTTTAATGTCCTTTAGAAACTTTTTTTCTTGGGCACTAATTACTTGCACTTTGAACCTGTTTATTTATATTTGGGTACTTTTGCTGCATCATAGGAGTATTATTGATGGTTTATTTTATTTTCTTTTTTAAGTTGACTGTTCACTATTCCAACTGTCTGCTGCTTACTATTGCAGGTTTAAGTACAGTTTCTTCTCTGATGAAAATCTTTAGGGTTTTACCCATTAGATCATCTTTCAGCCATTTTCATCTTTTTTTTTTTTGAATCCCAATTCTTTTATATTCTTCCTCTTTAATTTGGGTAGTTGAAAAGGGAAAAAAAAAACACCCAACTTAAACACCCAAAAAAAAAAAAAAAAACTGAAAGTTCATGTTTTGACCCCACAAAACAAAAGTGGGCAAAGTTAGATTCCCACTTCTGAGCAGCTTCTCTTCTTCCTTCCAAATTTTGCTACTCAGATTTGGTTCTTTCCTGAAGAATCTTTGATGAAGCTGACATGTTGATGTTTATAGAAATTCTCTGATATTAAAGCTTTTTGTTACTCTAACAAAGAAATTGCTTAAAAGAAAAAAGAAATTTCCCTTTTGGATGAATATGGTTTCACAAGAAACACACACCAACCCTACTTCTTCAAGTAGTTTACACCATTTTATAATCTCAAATCCAATTACTTCCCAAACCCATTTTGAGAACCCACATTTTGATGCATATGGTTCTGAGATTAATATAAGGGTAAGTTCAAATAACCCCTTTTCAGATCATCAATCTCTTGGTACCACCCAATTCCCTACAATTCAATCTCTTGGAGAAAGAATGTCAAGATCAATAAACCTTGTTCATCATGATCCATCATCAGTAGTAGTACATCCTGATGATCATTCTGATCATATGGGTCATACTAGGCATCTTATGGACCTTCTTGGAGCCTCAAATGAGCCTACCCATGGGTCAAACCGGCTTTCGCTTTCGCTCGGTTCTCAAGTCCTTCAGACTCCTCAATATAGGCAGAGAGCCTTAAGCTCAGATCTCATTCACCAAGCTTATAGTAACTTGGTTAGTTCTTCTGGTGATCATGAAACATGTAATCCAGGAGACTATTCTTACATGGCAAATACCTCTTTTACCGCTTTTTCGATAAGTAATTCGGTATACTTGAAGCCTGCTCAATCGATTCTCGAAGAAGTGGTTGATCTCGGGAGTAAAGATATCGAATTAGACGATGTTAAGAGGTTGTTTATGAGTAGCAGAGGACTCTGTGCTGAACTAAGAGCAGAATTGCTGAGTAATAGCTTCTTATCAGCTGATAAACATGACCTCCAAATCAAAATTTCCAAGCTGATCACTTTACTAGAACAGGTTGGTTAAACTCTCATAATTATGAAATATATGTTGCATACACCATATACAACCTTGCTTAAATTTTACTTTCTTACTAGAATAGATTGATTACAAATGTTTGAAATTACTTGTTTGCTACCTACTCGTTAGCCGAATAGAGTTTTTCTTCTAGAAATTAAATTGTTTTGGTGAATTTTTGCCTTTTGTTATTGTAGGTGGAGGGTAAGTATGATGAGTATTGTCAAAAAATGGAGGAACTAATATCATCATTTGAAGTGATAGCAGGAGAAAGCGCAGCAAAATGTTACACTGCATTAGCCTTGCAAGCAATGTCTAGGCATTTTTGTAGCCTAAGAGATGCCATAGTAACCCAAATTAAGGTTGCTAGGAAAAAATTATCACCTGAGTTACCTAAAATTGGCAGTGGGTTATCCCATTTAAGTTTATTTGATCGCGAGTCCAGGAATAACAATAGCAGAATGTCCCTTCAACAGATTGGTCTGATCCAAGGAGCTCATCGACAAGCATGGCGCCCCATTCGAGGTCTCCCTGAGACCTCGGTGGCCATCTTACGTGCTTGGCTCTTTGAGCATTTCCTTCATCCGTAAGTTATTAATGAAAGACTAAAGCTTGTTATGCGCGTGACTGATAACATTTCTTGTGAAGTTATTTAAGAAACTTACTATTTTGCAGATACCCAAATGACTCTGAGAAGCTTACCTTGGCATCACAAACTGGCCTTACGAAAAATCAAGTATAATTTTAGATCTTTTTCAAATGAGTATGTAATATATTTATGTTATCATTTTTTTTTTTTGGGTTGAATATGATTTTTGCTGATTGATGATTTATGTAGGTTTCAAATTGGTTTATAAATGCAAGAGTAAGATTGTGGAAGCCAATGATTGAAGAAATGTACAAAGAGGAATTTGGGGACTCTTCAGTAGATTCTTCAGGGGAAGGTCATTCTGAAAGAGCAGAAGATCAATGAGATGATGATTTTGTTTTTGCTTGAGCTTCAGATGGTTTGTTGTATGAAGAAGCAAAGCTTTTTGTAAATGTACTAGTACATTAGGTGCATTAGTTTAGCTGAAATCAGAGCATATTGATCTCCTTCATGAGATGTTGTAATGAAGAAATTGATCAATTTTTGTACTAATCTTCTTGTTCTGTAGTTAATCTTTTAGTTAAGCTTGTAGTCATAGATCATGTCTACCAAAATTGCACATTGCCTATGAATTTGCCGAAGTTATTATTGTGTAAGAAATGGTGTGAGAATAATAACTAATAAGACGGCTCATCCTCTTAGGGAGCTTAGCACTCTATGTATATATTTAATTGAACCTTACACCATATTATACATATATCCTTAGGTATCCACTATTAAATGAGAGATATTTTTTATGCCGACATGTAAAACTGTCTCATATTAGAATTTGCCAGCGAAATGCATAAAGCAACATGGATGATAATTACCTTGAGTTTAAGAAATTCTTGTATGTTATAAAAGGTGATTAGGCGTTAATTGCATCCCCAAGACAAAAAGGGTTTGATGTAGCTTTTAATCAAAAGGGTGGTTAAATTACCTAAAAACAAGTAGGGTCAGCATGGTCAAGTCTTTACTAACCTGTGGGGTTGTATATTGCACTTGACCTACGGCTGCAGGCACCTAGTAGAGTGTAGATAGGAGGATATAGATAACATTGACATCCTAAGAATTGATGCTTTAAATAATTGCAGAAGTGGAAGTTGTTACTCAATTATTACATCAACGACTCAACGAGTCTTCATCTTCATTCTTGCATGATAGAACTAGATGCACCGTGCACTAGCATAAATGAGCATGATTTTTTTTAATTTCTTTTTTTAACAAGTTTTATCCCAAAACTGAGTATGTATTAAGGAGGGTGGATTGAAGTTTTTGGAAATTGTTAAGGTGTTAAAACTAAAAGGTGTTTTTTTTTTCTAAAAAAGGATTTGTGTTGTTACCCTCTCAAACTGATTTTATTTGTCGTAATTTAATAATTATGTTACCGAAAATATCTAATACATCATACAAATGAAATGATATTTAAGACTAGGGGTGGAGACTCGAGACGAATTGAGCCAATTCGAACATCAACAAAGCTCATTTAGTATGACTTTATCTAATCAATCACGAATTTAAGCTCCACTCCAACTACATTGTTTAAATCAAATTCGACTCAAATGCTAGCTTTAGAATATAGATTCGAGTTAGATTCAGTTCAATAAACAATTCAAATCGAACTAAATTTCTAGCCTACCAAGAATTTGAAAACTCATTATACGAATGTTAATGTTATATGAATACATCACATAACCATTAATTTTAATAATTTCATTTTGAACAAGGGGTTGATCTGAGCTATCTTATTAACCGCACCGCAGGCGGACGCGCGGTAGAGTATTCACAAGTACTACCACTTCTACCCCGGCCAAGCAACCAAAGCCGAGGACCCAGGTGAGAATAGTGAAAGAGAGAGAAGAAGCGGGGTAGAGTAATTGAAAAAACTTATCAGGCTCATGCCCTGAAAATTACATGTTCGGTTCCTGCCCCCGCCTAAGAATAAGAACTGATTTTTCGAGAGACCTGCTTGAAGTGTTTCCTTATGAGTGAGTTTGTAGGTGGTTTTACTTTAAGTTGAATATTGTTAATAACAAGTTTAAGTCGAGATAGTAATATCCTCATTAATTAAGGATATTTATGTCATTTTCTTACTCGTTATATTATTTTGTTTTGGCAGGTCGTCAAGTACATAGTTGTTAGGGCTACGAAGGGCGGATTCTTTGAAGGCTCAAATTCTCATCTAGAAAAATAATTACTTTCATGACCTGTTTGATAAATGATAGGGTGTCGTACACCTGTCAAAAATAATTCCTAACAAACCTTCTAACAATGTAGTAGGGTAAGTAGGGTCGAATCCACAGAGAGATGGTTGTTCTAATCTAGCTTCTAAGGTATGGAGAAACTAAACAAGATCAGGAATATTGAATTAAAGTTCTAAACAAATCAAACTACGAAAATCAAACTAAAAAGGATCCAGGGCAATGGTTTACCACGTTTATAACTATAATCTATCAAAATATCATCAATGATTCAATTAATCAGATATCTAAAGCACATGTTAATCATACGGTCGGGCCTTAACGCTCTCAAATCAACATATGCTAGTACGGTCGCTCAACATAATCAGATTTGCTAATTGTAGGTAAGCCTCTAAAGAGTACTATCTCTCGATCTATGACTCGATATTAGCAATATTTAATCAGACAATTGATCAGATTGCAAGATTAACAATAAAAACACTAATCAATTAGAGATATCAATAACTAATGAAACCATTAATAAATATCAATCAAGAATCATAACATATAAACATGGATTCCCAAACCCTAGAATATAAACTACTCAATCATGAAATAAATAAAGAAATTTAAATCTACAAAGAAAAGCATGATCAAAGAAATCAATGAAAGAAAAGAGATGAAAATTATAAACTCATGAATTAATGAAGAAAAGAGAAACTAGGGTTTGCCATGAAAAAACTAGAGAGAAAATGAAGAAGGAAACTAAAGCTAAACCTAAGAATACAAAAATATAACGTCCCAATAAGGGGGAGAGAGAGAAGACCTATTTATAGTTTATACAAAACCGGCTAAAAAAGGCAAATAAACCCGTCTCGTTCGCCCGGTCGGGCGAAACCGCCCGGTCGACCGGGCGGGAAAACAGCGATTTTGCGTCAACTTGCGAAGGCTGTATCTCTCAAACCAGAAGTCGGATTGGGACGTGCGACCTACCGTTGGAAAGCCCTTCAAGTCTAGTTTCCAACCCAACTGGAATTTCTTGATTCTAATAAGCACATCAAAAGTTATGATCAGAAGAGTATACATGACTCCTTTTTCACATTTCTTCTAATGATTTTCCGCTTCGTTTTCGCTCAAACTCGTACTAAGACATATCCATACTATCCTTATGCATCGTAGCTTATTTCCAAGTGCTCCTAATCCTCAAGCTCAGCTAAATATACTCCAAATACGTTCTCATTACCTGAAATTCATCAAAAACAAGAAAACATACCGAATAGGAGTAGAATAACATAACTTAAGAATATGATGCAATAATGAACCTAAATATGAATCTAAATGCTCTAAAATGCAATCTAAATGTTCCTTAAAACTATATATAAATATGACTTATCAAACTCCCCCAAGCTAAACCATTGCTTGTCCCCAAGCAATAAGACATCAACATTGGAAAAGAAAGACGACCTACACTATAGGACTACAACAGGGCTAAACACTCAACTGAAAACACAAGAGATATAATCACTACACAAACCAAGCATCGAAACAATCTCGAACAAAGCCGCATAGCATGTCATGTATCGCAATCGACTCTCCAATCATACCATATACCATCTCTCCCAAGCTGGATTTAACAAAACCTGACATACCTCACTATAGTCATGTGCGCTCAAATCTCTCATGTGTTTAAGGCATAAATGATGACACTCAACTAGGGGTGTTAACGAGCCGAACCGAGACCGAACATGTCCAGGCTCGGCTCGGCTCGAGAATGATTGAGGATCGGCTCGGCTCGAGCTCGAAGCTCGTTGAGCCTCCAATATTTGGGCTCGGCTCGAGCTCGAGAGGACAAAGTCCAAGCTTGGCTCGAGGCTCGGCTCGAAACTTGGCTCGAAAAAGTTGGGCTTAGGCCCAACCGATTAGGCCCAAGTCAATATCTAAAGCTTCACTTAGGCGGTAGGCCCAACCGTATTGGCCAAGTATGCCCAAGAAAATAGGTGAGCTTGTTCACTCACCCACCATATGCTTTTATAACTTGGTTTCCCTCTTAGCATTGCTAAGATTTCAATGTGGGACTCCATGGTTTGTTGAATAAAAACAAATTCATCCTACCCATGCTTTTATAACTTGGTTTCCCTCTTAGCATTGCTAAGTTTTCAATGTGGGACTCCATGTTTTGTTTAACTCATCCTACCCATGTTTTTATAACTTGGTTTCCCTCTTAGCATTGCTAAAATTTCAATGTGGGACTCCAGCTTTTGTTTAAGAAAAAAACTCACTCTACATATTCTTTTATAACTTGGTTTCCCTCTTGACTTCACTAAAGTTTCAATGTGGGACTTCATGTTTTATTTAAAAACTTCCAACCTTGTAACAACAAGACTCTAAGTGCATTTAAATAATCAATTATTAAATAGTTTAATTATTAAATAATGAAATATTTTAATATATACTTCATTCCTTTTGTGAAGAAAATGGAGTATAAAGTTTGTTTTCCAACCAAGGAGGTATGAAATCAAACTCTAAGTTGAGGTAAGGAGTAGTAGCTATTTATAAAGAAAATAAGATTGGTGCTTGTTTTCTTAACCAATGTGGGACTTTAGTGCCTAGTGGAGTACTATTTAAGGTCCAAGTTGGATTACATATTAAAATATAAATAGTAATGTAAATTTTATCGGACATGTTTGCGAGCTTTCGAGCCGAACTCTATTAGGCTCAGGCTCGTTAAGGTCTCGAGCCGATCCCGAACTCGAATCGAGCCCCTCCGAGCCGAGCTTTGACCGAGCTTTGACCGAGCCGAATCCGAATAGTTTGCGAGCCGTCCTGGCTCGTTAGCACCCCTACACTCAACCTAATCAAGTCGACTCAGATGAAGCAAATACTCTTTAACTTTGACTTTTTGACTCACTTAATACTCAACAATGCAATACACAATGATCAAGAGGACTTTTAAGGATTGTAATGGGGTTGAGGTTGAAGGTATGGAATAATTTGGGAATTGTGGTGGAAAAATCAAGAAGGGGGAGCATCATATAACTGAAAACATGACCAAGAAAGGTCACAACAACTCCACGCAACAACCAACAATCTCCAAATATAATCAACAACCTTATTCACTCAAGAAATTCAATCATAACCCTTTTTATTTCACTTTATTCACAACTTTTTTTCACTTCTTTTTCATTTCATTTTTCACTCTTTTTTTTTCTTTTTTTTTCGAACTTTCAATTCAATTTCAAAGCTCACTAAACATACTTTTCCATCCTTCTAAACAACAAATAGAGCATTTCAATTCAATACAAACCAAACCAAAACTAATACTCGCTCCCCCAAGCTAGGCTTAGGACAAATATCAAATGAGGCCAATGGCTTGTAATGTAGGTAGCAATCAAACATAGTCAGAAAGGCTCAGCGGGGCTAGAGGAAGGATAATATGAAAACAAGAATAACTCCTGGAGCTAAGATCATGAAATAGAATGCCTCAATCATATCAAAATGTATGCACTATCAAATATCAAAGAGTACCAAGTCAAAATCAAGATCAATGCGACAACTAAGGAACTAATCACACATGAAAGAACATAACCGACACGTATACGTCGGTTTATAGGCACAAAAGCTCACTTAGTTTAAGGTGTCTCGCACAATATAGTTAAATCGAACTAGAGAGAGATCAATCAATTTTACCACAAACAATCAATTGCGAAACAATCGTGCTATGAAGAATCATGAACAAGATGAATGATGCTTATGAATTGTATTAAAATATCAACAAAGTTCTCAAAAAGTGTTAGCAATAGTCCCATAGATGCAACTAAAATGACATGAAATCTAATATGAGATGAAATATGCCAATGCAACTACGAAAGCAATACAATATTTTTGGTTACACGTAAACTCCCACTCCTAGTGAGCGGTACAAACCATGCAACATCCTATGAAAGCAATGAAAAAACTACTCTAAATGCAACTAACATGCGCTAAGTAATGATGACAAACATCCACCCCCAAGCTGAATGACACATTGTCCTCAATGTGAACAAAGAGGAATTAAATGAGGGAGAGGTACAACTTACAAAACGGGTGGGTAATCAAAGGGAGTGTCAAAAAGCATCGACACCTCCACCACAATCGATAGTTGTAATGAGGCAGTGAACTTAGCCAAAAAAATTTGGCTATGCTTGTACCTAGCAAAAGACTTCATCACACATTAGCAAAGTTAGTTAAACCAAAAAAAAAATGAACAAAGTCGGGTTGCCTCCCGATAAGCGCAAATTTAAGGTCTTGCACGACCGTTTAAGACTAGTAGATCACTCATAATAGTTCAATGCTCTAAGAAGCTTATCATATGTTCCTGCAAACATCTCAGAGCATATTATATAAGAGTGGAAAGGAAAAATAAAAAAAATTAGTTCTAAAAAATTACTAAAACTACAAAAAGAAAAATCAAAGGAAAAATTATATTTACAAGAAGAAGAAAAAGAAAAATCGTTAGTCTTTTTACATGACTCAAAAGAAGGAAAAGAAACAAACTGTACATTATTTACATTATCATGAGAGTCATTCAAAAGGGGAGAAAGAAGGAACGATGGAGGATATAATAAAGGGGAAGAAGGAATAATGTCAAGTTTTTGAGAGAATGGAATATGAGACTCAAAAACAGTATGTGGTACTGATAAAGACTCATAAATCATCTCACGCTCAACTTGACTTTCCTGCAAAGAAGAAATTTCAACCATAGTTTCTTCCTCCTGCAAAACATCCATCACATTAGTCTTTCTTTCCATCTTTTCATCATCCCAATAGCTCTCATTTATTATCCAACCCTCATCATCATCATAAATAAACAGTTTGGGGCTAGAATTTTGAGCAGATTGACATTCATATTGGGAAGAGGGGTCAAAGCCATTTAACAATGTCACATCACATGAAGAAAAATCATGAGAAGTAGACTGACAATTAGAACAATAAGGGGGTGGTTCCATGTAAGTTTGGGGTGAAAGAGCATATGAAGACATCTCCCACTCGTAAGTATCTCTAGCTAACCACACAATTAAATCCCAACAATAATCAGGTGATTGGACTAGAAATCCCCCATTGGACATAGATTCAACCACCATCCTAGTCTCTTCATTTAACCCCTCATAGATAACTAAGCACATATCCCACAGTTCAATTCCATGATTAGGACCAATAAAATCTCCAAGCCTATGATAGTAATTCCAAAACACTTCATTCTCATACTGAGGAAAAGAAAAAATTGCTCTAGAATTACTAACATGTGCATGGGGTTCACAGAACATATGAGGTAATCCGGAAGAACTCATACAAAAATTGGGAGGATTTTGATATAATGTATCAAAACTGTAAACATGAGAATCCCAAGAATTATGACTATGCTGCCTAGCAAAAGAATTATCCCCATCATCAAAATAACATGAATCCATGATACACAAAAAATTATAAAAAGAAAAATATTCACAAAAGGGAAAAAAATTATATACAGTTTAGTCTCACCAACAATAAAAACTAAACAAAACTATACCGTCTCCCAAGAACAACGGCGCCAAAATTTGATAGGGTGTCGTACACACCGTCAAAAATAATTCCTAACAAACCTTCTAACAATGTAGTAGGGTAAGTAGGGTCGAATCCACAGAGAGATGGTTGTTCTAATCTAGCTTCTAAGATATGGAGAAACTAAACAAGATCAGGAATATTGAATTAAAGTTCTAAACAAATCAAACTACGAAAATCAAACTAAAAAGGATCCAGGGCAATGGTTTACCACGTTTATAACTATAATCTATCAAAATATCATCAATGATTCAATTAATCAGATATCTAGA
This sequence comes from Beta corolliflora, assembly GCA_947648045.1. Taxonomy (NCBI): domain Eukaryota; kingdom Viridiplantae; phylum Streptophyta; class Magnoliopsida; order Caryophyllales; family Amaranthaceae; genus Beta; species Beta corolliflora. The sequence continues at coordinate 85,485 of CANSZD010000411.1, read as the reverse complement.
GCACATGTTAATCCTTCGGTCGGGCCTTAACGCTCTCAAATCAACATATGCTAGTACGGTCGCTCAACATAATCAGATTTGCTAATTGTAGGTAAGCCTCTAAAGAGTACTATCTCTCGATCTATGACTCGATATTAGCAATGTTTAATCAGACAATTGATCAGATTGCAAGATTAACAATAAAAACACTAATCAATTAGAGATATCAATAACTAATGAAACCATTAATAAATATCAATCAAGAATCATAACATATAAACATGGATTCCCAAACCCTAGAATATAAACTACTCAATCATGAAATAAATAAAGAAATTTAAATCTACAAAGAAAAGCATGATCAAGGAAATCAATGAAAGAAAAGAGATGAAAATTATAAACTCATGAATTAATGAAGAAAAGAGAAACTAGGGTTTGCCATGAAAAAACTAGAGAGAAAATGAAGAAGGAAACTAAAGCTAAACCTAAGAATACAAAAATATAACGTCCCAATAAGGGGGAGAGAGAGAAGACCTATTTATAGTTTATACAAAACCGGCTAAAAAAGGCAAATAAACCCGTCTCGTTCGCCCGGTCGGGCGAAACCGCCCGGTCGACCGGGCGGGAAAACAGCGATTTTGCGTCAACTTGCGAAGGCTGTATCTCTCAAACCAGAAGTCGGATTGGGACGTGCGACCTACCGTTGGAAAGCCCTTCAAGTCTAGTTTCCAACCCAACTGGAATTTCTTGATTCTAATAAGCACATCAAAAGTTATAATCAGAAGAGTATACATGACTCCTTTTTCACATTTCTTCTAATGATTTTCCGCTTCGTTTTCGCTCAAACTCGTACTAAGACATATCCATACTATCCTTATGCATCGTAGCTTATTTCCAAGTGCTCCTAATCCTCAAGCTCAGCTAAATATACTCCAAATACGTTCTCATTACCTGAAATTCATCAAAAACAAGAAAACATACCGAATAGGAGTAGAATAACATAACTTAAGAATATGATGCAATAATGAACCTAAATATGAATCTAAATGCTCTAAAATGCAATCTAAATGCTCCTTAAAACTATATATAAATATGACTTATCAATAAACAATAATATATGTTGCCAATGGTATTTTATTAATGCATAATTTGTTAAAGAAATTCTTATGTAAATATCCATGGTAATGACTACTGAATTAATTGACATCCACGATATAATTAGTTTATTTCAAACATAAAATAAGAGTAGAAAGTTTTGGGAAATACTATTAGGATAATTACTAAATTTTCTTTTGGAAATTACAATATCTAATTATAAAACAAGCTAACAATTTTGGAAGAATAAACCTTAAAGATATTTTTTTCAACTTTTTTTTAGGTAATGTGAAGGACCCTATTGGATCGAAACCTCTCGTAGGTCAACCCAACCGGGGTAGTGGGCTGGACACATTGAGAGTGAGGGAAAAGGGTATGGGAATGCCCTAGTGAAAATTGAACCCCAACGGCCCAACCTCAAGGTCGGAAGGTGCAATCGTTGCCAATATGCCAAGCTTAGCATGGTGTAAGAACATTTACGGATGACTCTATGCTTTGTTTAACTTTATTAACTAATTTAGAAAAATAATTTATAATATTTCTTAATAGTTTCAATGAGTTTGATATACAACTTCAACAAGTTTAGATAATTTATATTTTGATCATGTAAAATAAACACTTAACTAAAGTAAAATATTTCTAGCCAACGGACCAAAGAGAAATCATGTCATGCCGAAAAATTTAAAAGAGAGGCCCAACTCCCAAGCATGGCTAGGGCAACCCTTTAAATATATTTTTTCTCTTTTGCTTGAAAATGAGCAGGTCAATCTGTCATACTTATGTCGGATACGGGTAAAATTTTCAAGAGTGACACTCATAACCGGCCTGGGTGGTTTTTGGCAAAGATGAGAGAAGTGGTCCAAGTGGACATTTTTTTTTTTAAAGGTAAGATGAAGTCGCTTTCAGGAAGGTAGAGAATGGGGATCCCTCCTCGCAGAGGGGTGAGACTCGATCCCAGGATCTCTGGGATCGGAGGTGAAGCCAACACCACTAGGCTCTCACCTGCTGCTCCCGGTCCAAGTGGACATGTCTATTGAGAAATTCCGAAATTGTGGTTGTAGACGTAGCCTTGTAGAGGAACATCCCCAAAGACCAAAAGGGCATAGTAAAACAATCCTATTATCTAGTAAGGGAAAATAATCAGTAAGAGATGAGTTCAACTAACTTCTGTTGGTTAACCAGTAGCAAAAATTCATCTTCTTTATCATCTTTCCGACGCTCTCAATCATCTCCATTCCACCCATCTCCTTCAAATTCTATAACTTGGGTAAAAACCCATCAACATAAAAAACCCAAGAATTGCATTATAGTGAAATCCCTTCAAGTTCATGGAGTGGATGAGTTTCTCTCTCCTCTTCCTACAATTGAACCAGAAACTGTAGAAATTGAGCAAGAATTGAGCGGTTTTGAGGATGAAATCGAAGACCCAGTTTCAATTTCTTCAAGAGAAAGGCAAGAGGAAGAAGAAGAGGAGGAAGATAGACGCTTTAAGCTTAGAAATGGAAAAGAGGTCATTTCCTTACCTTTTTTGTTGTTATTTTTGGTTTTGATTTGATTTTTTTGCTGAATGTTTTAAGTATAATGTAGATGAGATAATTCATTTTTCTACTTTGCATGGTTTAAATTTGAATAGTTTTGATATTTGGGGTTAGGGGAAAAAGTTCAACATTTGGAGCTTATGAATTTGTAGTTATTGGAGTGAAACTGGAAAATGAGGCAGCTGTAATATTGTTCAATGTTCTTAGAGGATGAAAAGGTTTTTTTTCCCTAGTAGGTGATCAAATTCTGATTGTTGTTTGACCAATATTCAAGTACTAATAGTTGAGAAACTGCAAATTTATATCGAATATATGCATATGTATCATGGTTACCTTTTGTATGTAGCAGATAGTAATGCTAAGAAGTATATACTATGATGTGTGCATGGCAGAAAAGGGGTGGGGTTTTTGGGGGGGGTTGGGAGGGGGATTAATGATCAGTTTACTTTCCAAATCAAGGGTTTATCATAATAAGTTCTTTGAAGTTGAAAAGATGAGGCTAAAAGAGCCTCTATGAAATTGTATTGGTGAAAGTTGGCGCCTCTCGTTTACCCATCCTGAATACAGCTTTGTAATAGTATTGGGGTAATGCTGTTGTATGGCTTTCAGTTAAGGAAGAGGGAAGGTGGATCAATGTTTACAAGACTTTTGGATAGAGTGGCTGTCTGGTTGATGCTTGATGCAGATCTTAACTGTGCAGAAATAGATATCTACGACTCTTTGCCAAAGCCTTGTCGCGCCCTGTGCTATTGCTTGAGGATTGAGAAAAAGCTTAATGGCTTAACATTGTTGATATTACAATAGTAAATGTGTCGAATATTTACTTTGGTAATATATATTATGTAAAGATATATACCTAGTTATGTTTGGCATATATATTATGTTAAACTAGCTTCCTATTGGTAGGTTAAACTAGCTTCCTATTGGGTTTGGACTCTATCTCTGCTATGAATAATTCGATATACAGCAAATTACATTTGGGGATTCTTCTCATGCTCTCAAAATTGTATTTTCAGGTTCTTGCAGAAAGAGCTTATCTTGTGGGTGTAGAGCAAAAAGGTGTTAAAGTGAACTCTTTTGGAATAGAGGAGTCTCTGAAAGAATTGGAGCAACTGGCTGATACAGCAGGGCTTCAAGTTGTTGGCTCTACTTATCAAAAGTGAGTACTTCCTCCGTTCCATAATAAGTGAAACACTTACTATTTTAGAACGTTTCAAAATAAGTGAAACATACCTTAAATGGAAAAAAGAAAGTGACAAAATGACAAGAATACCCCATCATAAACTTGTGTGGTTTGCTTTTCTCTCTCCTCCTTTTGATAATGAAAAGGGTATTTTATGACTTTGTGGCATTTGAAAGTGATGTTTATTAAATCTCGTGCCCAATCCCTATGTTTCACTTATTATGGAACGGAGGAAGTATGTTGTGGGTTGACTTCTGCATATTATAGTTACATGCTCAGCTGCATGTTGTTTGGACAGAAGTATCAAGGTTCCATAGTTTTTTTAGGTTCACTATTTTAACCTTTGTACTTTCACTAATGGTCTTCAATTCAATTAAAAGCTTTAGAATTTCTGTTTTAACTTTATATGATCTGAGATTGTTAAATGCTCCCTTTTTAGTGTGTAATGACTTGTGAGTTCTTGTCCGAGGGCATTATTAGTTTGAAACTCAGCCAAGTACATTGTTCCTTTTATTTTTCAATTTTGGTTATGAAAAATGATCGGTAAATAACACCAGTTTCTGCTGTATAATTTAGGCTTACTGCTCCAAATCCAAGAACATACATTGGCTCTGGCAAGGTTTCTGAGATCAAGAGTGCAATTCATGCATTGGATGTTGAAACGGTGTTATTTGATGATGAGCTTTCACCTGGGTGAGAATGGAATTTTTAACTGACATCTGGTGCATGTTTACTACAGCTATGAACAATTACACATACTAGCTTAAGATTGATATATTTAGATTCATCATATGTTTAGGAATTTGTGAATTTGTTTTTCGAAGAAGGTTTTGATTAGACTCTAATTCCAAGAGGGTTGTATATTTGAGTGGTAACTATTAGCAAGTAGCAGAAGTATCCTGTCAGACTAGTCTTCCCTCATCAATCTCCTCCGAGATTTTATGTCCAGATGACGTTGGATATTAAGTTATAATGATGCGATATTGCTAGTTTATCTTGACCTCTTTTTAGAGTTGATTGAGAGTTGGGTTCTTAATGACTAAATTGCTTTCTATTGAGTGATTAATGTGTAATGGCATTGTACAAATATCGTGGTGGGTGTAAACTTTGCTGTTACTATAAATGTGGAATTGTTTGGTCCTTAATGTTAGCACATTGCAGGCAATTGCGTAATTTGGAGAAAATATTTGGAGGAGATGTTAGAGTCTGTGACAGGACTGCACTTATTCTGGATATCTTTAACCAGAGAGCAGCGACACATGAAGCTGCTTTACAGGTAGATATCTCTATGAGTTGAAGTGTGAAAATGGAAGTTACTATATTGGTGTTTTTTCTAATGATTATAATGTTATGCTCCACTGCAAGGTTGCACTGGCTCAAATGGAATACCAATTACCTCGCTTGACAAAAATGTGGAATCATTTGGAGCGTCAAGCAGGAGGCAAGGTGAAAGGTATGGGTGAGAAACAAATTGAAGTGGACAAGCGTATTCTAAGAGACCAAGTAAGTGTGTTTATAGAGACCACTTGCAGCAAATTATACATATTTTATTAATTATGTGAGTAGAGCTTTAAGATCAAGATGGCACCCTGCCTTTCATGGTGTTGTTTGAGGCCGACTTATCTTTTCTGTAGTTTTGTCCTTTTGCTGATATATTCTGCTATCCTTTTCGTTTCAAGCAATTCTTTTATGGTTTATTTCTAATAAAGTAATAGTCTGTGGAATGGTAATGAATTATGCATGTATTTTGGCATGGCATATTCTACATGCATGTGCAATTCCTTAATGATTTCCAGGACTTCACTGAACACCCAATTACACATAATCTCCATAATCATTTTGTTTATGTTATTATTACTCTTTTCTTTGATCTAGCGGCTAGCCTTGGATTAGTACAATCTAATTGAGAACAATTCATGAAGCTCTTGTGAATCTTTATTGATATGCTTGGAAAAATTAGTGAACTTTAATTTCTCATCAAATGTGATGCTAAAAGTCACTTGTATCTGTCTACATTGGTTCTGACCATAACCTTCTTTCTATTGTTTCTAATTTTTTGGTAGATTGGTGTTCTGAAAAAAGAACTGGAATCTGTTAGACGTCATCGGAAGCTGTATCGAAATCGTCGTGTCTCAGTCCCTATTCCAGTTGTATCTTTAGTAAGTTGATGTCTACTTGGTGCAGTTGTACAAAAATTCTTGGGAAATTTCTATCCAGTGTTGATGATGAAGCTTGCATCTATTGTGAAACTAAGGTAGGATATACAAATGCTGGGAAGAGTACATTGTTAAACCAACTGACTGGAGCTAATGTGCTTGCCGAGGATCGATTGTTTGCGACACTTGATCCAACAACCAGAAGGGTGCAGGTTAGTTCGATAGGTCTAGGGAATTGTCCTTTTGTTTATTTTCATTTTTATCTGAGCAAATATTGTGAGTTAGGACTTGGCACCTGTATTAATCTTCTTAAACCTATATATCTTTTGTTTGTTTAGATTGGTGTCTTAGCTTTATGTCACTAGTCACTGCCCAGTCGTAGCAAACAGCTCATTCTTTATGTTCCTGGGTTATCCTGAAAACTTAACATTTTAGAACGAGTTTGAAGTTTGAACATGTAAATCTCAAGCTTAAATAGCTTTCTTGAGATTCTTCTTTTAGAAAATTTATTTTTTGGAGCATATTGTTGCTATAACTGTATAAGTGAACAAAAATGAAATACTGTCTTCTGCTGAGCACTCCATCATTGTGATGTAATTGCCTTATCTCTTGCTTTCCAGATGAAGAATGGGAAGGAGTTTCTACTAACGGATACTGTAGGATTCATTCAAAAGTTACCAACTATGTTGGTGAGTCCTCTACTCCTCTCCCAGCAGTGTGATGTATGTTTCAAACTCTGGTTTTCTAAATTGAATTTCGTAAGTTCCTTGTTCCAGGTTGCTGCCTTTAGAGCCACACTGGAGGAAATATCGGAATCGTCACTTTTGGTGCATGTGGTTGACATCAGGTATCAATTTGATCTAATGTTTGGATTCAACTCTTCTTTCCCTCGTCATCTCATTAAGATGCTTTTGACAGTCACCCTTTGGCTGAGCAACAAATTGATGCTGTGGATGAAGTCCTGTCAGAATTGGATGTTTCGTCAATACCAATATTAATGGTTTGGAACAAGGTATGAAGAGAAGCTCTTCTGGATCTTAAAAACTGCTTCATTGTCTCTCTTTCATTACTTCATATATTCTTTTGGAGAGAGTCGGAAATTTTAATATTTGTCAGAACCTTCGAGATGAGAATGCTGTTAGGATTCTGATCAAAATGACTGAACGTCTGAAAAGGCCCAACCTTAGACATGTAAATTCTGGTTTCTGAGAATCAGGTAGTGGAAAGGTAAGCCCTTCTGAGTTCTGTCGACCACCCTTGTGGCTAGGGGTGTAAGTGGACTGCGAAAAGTCCAGAGTCCAATCCAGTCCAGTCCAAACTTGTCGGACTGGACTGGACTAAAAAATGATTGGACTGGACTCGGACTCAAATTTTCGAGTCCAAATATTTTCGGACTGGATTTGGACTCACCCCTTTGGAGTCCAATAAGTCCAATCCAGTCCAATAAATATTTTAGCATATAATATATATATGTATACATATACATATAATGTATATTTTAAAAAAGTTCTTTGACATTTTTGTTAAAATTTGAACTTTTAACATTCACGTCTTAAATTCTTTTACCTGGTGTAAGAACTTTCACTTACCATCCGAAAGTCCAAAGTGAGAATTGAAATTTGAAAAGGCAAAAGTTACTTTGACTCTTTTATCCACTTTTGTATTCTGTAATTTGCATTTTGATAAGACTTTAAAGATGTAAAGATATATGTAACTTACTTTATGAAATTGATGTAATGAGTCAAAATTTTCAAATTTCAATGATTCAATCACAAGAAAACATTGTGAACCTAAATTGGAAAAAAAATATTATAAATAATCGGACTGACTGGATGGATTTGGACTCAAGAAAAAAGTTTCGATTGACTGGACTTGGACTCAAAAAAAGTTTGGATCGGATTTGGACTCAATTTCTCGAGTCCAAAAAACTTTGGACTGGATTTGGATTTGACAAAGTCCAATCCAGTCCAATCCACTTACACCCCTACTTGTGGCAAAGGATCAATTCTCATGGGGAGCAATTTTGAGGCAGTTATGGAAGGCTTTTGAATGGGGTTATACTTGAGAACAGGTTGAGATAGGTGGCCTCACCGAGGGTCCATGTGTATCAATCCCCTCCAAAAGCAAATTATGGTTTGTAGAATTCTCATATATTTCCGAATCTTTTGATTTATATTCCCAACTTCCAGAAATTAATTGTCACATTGGACCTAATGCAACCCTTCCTAAAAGGTATGTATTATGTCATACTGATGCTTAATAGGCTTTCCTATGTTACTGTGATTGTGTAGCTTGTGCTAGGCCTGGATGGTGTTATGGTGTAATTCCCTCTTTTTGGTAATGATATCTTAAATTACTTGCCCAAAAAAAAAGGATTCACCATCACTTCATTAAAATATCCCTTGAAATTATAATAGTTCTTTCCTTCCTATCCACTCTGTATCACTCCATTGAAGTTGATCTACGCATGAAAATCTAGTCAGAAGTTATTTTTATGTAGAATATGTGACAATTACTTTCACAGAAATGAAAAAGAGAATATGTGACAATGTTTCCAGACATCCAAAAATTATGGACTTCTCTATCATTTCAAGACGGAGGGAGTAATTACTAGCTTGAAATTTCAATTCTTGAAAGATAAATATGATGTTTGCTTTTATAAATAGTATAATATGCTGTGCTGCTTGTCTCAGGTTGATAAGGTGAGTGATCCAGAGAAAATTAAGGCAGAAGCGGAAAGACGAGGAGATGTTGTCTGTTTATCAGCTTTGAGTGGTGATGGACTGGATGATTTTTGCAAGGCAATTCGAGAAAAATTGAAGGTTTTTGATATCTTATTTTGTCTATTGACAATAGTAAGATATAATACCTTCAAAGGGTCTAAGTTTGGTTCCCCAGTTCGGATTTGGGCCTAGTCCAATCCGATACAAAATTAATTCCACAAGTCTATTCCGATCTAATCTGGATTAAAACTTGGTAGTTCTGGTCCAATATGAAATCCATACTAATAAAACTAATTTTTTTCTTTTTCGGGGGGAATGCTAATTGCTAATGGACCTTATTCTCTAATACAGGCTGATATATTTATATATATAAAAATTATTACAACCCGCTCTTGAAACAGTTATTAAGAAACTGGCTTTGGTCCTAGGAAGTATTGCATTTGTTAAAAAACAGAGAGACTGATATTTTACAGAGAATCTCTTCTCATAAAGTCATAATTGTAGTCGAATTAGAGGAAATATAAATTTTCCTTATGTTCTCGTTTGATGTTTTCTATTTCAATTTAACAAAAAGCGATAAAGTTTAGATATTGCGTGAATTAACAAATTTTTGTTGCCATGAACTCTACAAGTGCAGGTGGTCGCAAATTTTGCGCCCAATGTATAGCTCAATGAAAGATGATTATGCTCCAAGATAACTTAGTAGAAAACCTATATTGTATTACAAGTTTAAACCAGTTCAAAGTATAAGTTCAAAGTATAATTTTGGAAAAGAAAGGTCTAATAATAATGTAGCAGTTGTCAATTTTAATGGAAGATGGAAGTTGAAGGTAGCTTCTATATCCTTTGAGTTTAATGACAAGTAGCAAGCTATCATGCCAAATTGTAGCGCGTATGTCCTAAGTTATATTCACAGCTTCCATGCTTTGCCTAACCACCCTGTTTGTGTTTCCGTGACAGGATTCTATGGTGTGGATTGAGGCATTGGTTCCATTTGACAAAGGAGAACTTCTCAGTAGCATCCACCAACTTGGAATGGTAGAAAGAACTGTGAGTGAATTTCTCCTTGGGCTTTGACCTAGTATTTTTTCACATAATGCCACCATTCAAATAAGAGTACAACTATTTACCGAACTGTTCTCCACTGAACAACAAACGAGCGGGGGCTAATTATGTAATTTCAGTTTGGAGTGGGCCCCACTACCCTCCTCTCGCTTGTGTTTGCAGAAAACTTGTTCGCTATATAACCTTTTTCTTAGATATTGGCTCTGTTTGGCAATACTAACTGAAAATAAACTGAAACTGATAAGTTAGCTGAAATTGATAAGATAAAGCTGAAACTGATAAGGTAGTTGATTAACTTACCTGTTTGACAAAATTAGTTGTTTAATAAGTTGATAAATTATTTTGGCAAAATTAGTTGTTATCAAAATTTTAAAAAGATTTTCCAAAATTCCAGTCACTTGATTTTGAAAAGGTAAAAATTTTAACTTATCATTTAAGTCATTCTGACCACCTGACATTTATTTTAGGTATTCCCCAAACACTACTAATCATTTTAGCACCTAAAATATGTTAGCAACTTATCATTTAAGGTAAGTAAAATGCTTCCCCAAATAGAGGTGCTAACAGGAGAAATCACTACATGACTACAATTTCAGTGGAAAATAAAAGATTAATTAAAAAGAGTTTTAATCAGTACAATTTAGATTTAATCACTAATAAAAAGGTGTAGAGAAGCAGGCCTTGATTATCAATTTACTAAAACATTTGATGGGAAGTATATGTGAAACTCATTCACTATGTAAATGAAGCAAACATGTCCTTGTCTTATATTACTAACATCTAGGATCAGATCCAAGATACTTGTTTTTTTATAGATGCTTCATCTTAAATCAAATGGAAATGTCGTAATAAATGTTACGTTTTATAAATGGATCACTTTTCACCATAAAGATTTTAAAATACTACTTATTAATAAAAATTTAAAAAGTTGATTTATGAAACTACATATTCTAACAAATCCCACATATTAAATATACCTACTTTTTGCTTAACAAATGTTTTTTTATTCAAAAAGTGGTGGTCTCCTACTACTTTTTCTTCAACCTTTCTTAAAAACTTCCCCTTTCTCTATGTAGCTTCACTAAAAAAAAAAACGGAGGAAGTATATGACTATTGATTAAAGAGCCACTTAATTTCTGAGTATTGATCTATTATTACAGGATTATACAGAGAACGGGACATTGATCAAAGCATTTGTGCCACTTCGCCTAGCAAGGCTCCTTACTCCGATGAGACAGTTGTGTGTATAATCGTAGATTCAGTAGATATGTGACGTGGAACTTGACCTCCCAGATTTTACACATTTTCTTTCCCCAGGAAAATTGTGTTAAACAGGAGCTGTAACGATAACGAGGGAAAGCTTCACTGTCTGTACATAGTTTCATCTGCATTCTTCAGTGTACATAGTCATGAAATCATGTTTTGTAACACAGTTGGTCTCTTATTAGACCGTCTAACACAATTAAACCACAAAACTTTTTTCTTATGTATCTTGCTTTACGTTTAAGACGTTTAAGTATATTTGCATTACTTTTAAACTTGGTTCTGAGTGTTTTTGGTATAAATTTTTCATAGGTTAAATTTACATCTATTTTTTGCTTGACTAAATAAAACTAGTAATCTAATTGAGTCGGACTATTTGATACAAGAACTTTGCCATCTTACCAATACTACACCTACTTTTAGTAATCAATCTTTCTTAAAACTGTTTCTCCCATTCATCAATCTCTTTCAGTTTTGAAAATTTAGCCATATAACTACTGAATTATTTCCTTTTAACCAACTTTTGTCCGCCTTGAAGACTTTATTGTTCTTCTACTATTGTTGGGGATGATGTAGTTTGTGTTTGTACATCTGCTGCATGAAATCACTTGCTATTTCTCCAGATTGTTGAACAAGTCAACGCGTAAACAAAGGAAGGATATTAGTGCCAAAAAATTGTTCTTACTTGTGAAGTAAATTTCATAGTTCAGTTACTTGTTAACATCTTTTGTGGGGTTTTGTGATGCAATTTTAGCAATCAAGCCATGTGATATAACATGTGACGTTGAAAAACTGTTAATACTTGACCAAGGAGGCAAGGAGTCATAGGATGATAGGATTAAGTTAAACCAAGCATAATGTTAAATCGAGCATAGTGTTAGTGTAACTAATCCACACATAATTCTGCTTTAAATCGAGTACCTCACGGGTTTCTCTCTTTCTCACGTGTTTCTACCATCATTTCCCACCTCCCATTTTCTCAAGTCTCCAGAGACTATATGCTCCCTCTCACATTTTTTTGCGCGTTTTATATTTTACTCATTTAAGCAAAATATGTGACAAATGTGCAAAAAAATGTGCTTGAAACTCATGGGAGCACATAATTCTAGGTGCTTTTGGGAGCACCTAAGAATTTGTACCATTCTCTTCTCTATGTTTTCTATGTACAAATTATACTACTTATGATGATATTTATAGTATTAATGTTTAATATGATATTATAGCGTCTGTCAAAAGAGATAATCACATAAAAGGGCCGTGTGAATTACCTCATTTGTCCTCTTTGTGTGCACGGACAAGAAGTCCATGAGGAAGACTCGGTTAATAAGCTTGTAGAAGTCGTACACTACTCATGGTATGTAGACTGATTTATCTATGTACAAGCACCTAAAAATAAAATTTTGATGTCTAACTACATCTGATAGCTTAAAGATTAGTAAAATATAGTAAATGAGGTACTCTATCTGTTTTCAGTTTAAATGCTAACATATTAAGGAGAAGTATCTTGACTAGGTTTCAACTCTCACATTTTGTTAGTCTAGTATTAGCGAGTCAAGTGCTTGAGAGTAGGGATTAGGGAGGAAAGGTATAAGATCTCCACCCCCAAAACATTCTCATTTGATAAATTCGAACCTAAAACCTCTAAGATCTAAGGTAACTGTTTTGTTTAGTGAGTCAAGTCTCGATAAATATTTTACATGTTCGCACACATTCATCAATCCATATTCCCTACAGCCTACACCATGTGGTTTATACTTCCTCCACTTCATCGTACCCCTCCTCGGTCCCCACCAACTGATTTCGTCCCTTAATTAAAGGCCCACATTATGCATAAATCGATTAGTTAGCTTAATCAACGTACTTACCACTTACCAATTATAATACTAGTTGCGTGTTGAGTATGAGAAAATTCCGATTAATCCGTGAGTTAAAAGTTCGACAACCCTGATTTTTCCGTTCACCAAACACAATTTTATACTACATTAGCCGCATTTATCAATACACTTGATAACTGGAGCAGGTGAAACTAGACCACTGACTACAAGTCACTACATTATGCACTAATCATTACCATTTAGCCAGCTAGTGGAGTAAGTTTCATTTTCCAGCCGAATAATGAAGTAGCCCAAACATAGGCTAAAAGTTATATATACTACTACATAATATTTCTTTTATAGTCATTGTTCTTTGTAATCTTGTTATCATATGTATATGTCCCTCAAGTCATATATAGTCTTATCCTCAATAATAATATTATTCACATGTAAGATAATATGGTCATCGCTCCCTTGTTATGTGTAGCAATTAGCCAATTAGTACTCCCTCTGTCCCTCCCTTCAGAATTAATAAATATAAACGCATGTACAATTTTAGGATGTCTGAAAAAAGTTGTCACTCATATTATGTCTAGGAAAAAAATTGTCACTTACATATATTATGAGAGGCCGATCGAAACAATGTAACAACTAATTTTGCACGAAGGGGAAAAAATTCCCAAGGAAATCACTAGTTTACATTACTTATATGGTATATTCAAATGGTCAATCAATTTTGTTTTTGTCCTCTGATCTGTTGTGATTTGTGACTTAGGAATCATGGGGTCCAAATTAAGTCCTAAACTTAGCTTATAATGGTGTGTTAATACTTCCAAATGAAGCAGGTAAAACCAGAGCACTAACACTATCCCAGATGGAGTAGAGAAATCAGTTTGATATAGTCATACAAACAAAGTCATACTATCAATTTAGGAAAAATCTAAAGGTTTTGGTAGATAGTAAGATCATAGTAGGTTGGTTTCTTCACAATATCACCCACTCTTTTCAGTCTATAAAAATGAACCATTTTACTACTCCTAAACCCAACAGTTCTACACTCAAAACAGAACTTAGTAGAATAACTCCCAACTTTTTTTCATATATGGCTTTTAAAATGCAACTAGTGCTTTTGACTCTCCTCTCCTTAACATCCACTTTCACAGTCACTCTAGCACAACCTGGTTATGGCTATGGCTGGGGCTGGGGTAGCCGCGGTAGCAATGACTATAGCTCGCTGTCTTCGTACTTTTATGACTACTCTTGCCCTCAAGCCAATGACATTGTCATTTCGGTCTTACAAAATGCCATCGCTAGGGAACCAAGGATGGCTGCTTCTTTGTTAAGGCTACATTTTCACGACTGCTTTGTCCAGGTTTGTACCTTTTGTGTGTGTGTGTGTGCGCGCGCGCTCTATGATTAATTCATTTGGTTGTTGACTATTTTTATTAATGTTTACAGGGATGTGATGCATCAATACTACTAGATGATAGCGCTACATTTGTTAGCGAGAAAAGAGCTAAGCCAAACGCCAATTCTTTGAGAGGTTTTGAAGTCATAGATGAAATCAAAGCCATGTTAGAAGACGCATGTCCTCAGACTGTTTCTTGTGCTGATATTTTGGCTTTGGTAGCTCGTGGTGCCAGTGTCTTGGTATGTACATTGTAAATAAATACTACTTGGTAATACAATGCTTTTTTGAGATGAGCTAAGGCAAAATTTTGGGTTCTGCTCCAAGTTTTATTTGTGTAGAACAAAAAATATTTGGTTTGAGTTACTTTAAATGTATGTATAAATGCTATTTTCTTGTGGATTTTTGATCAACAGAGTGGAGGACCAAATTGGGAGGTTCCATTAGGAAGAAGGGATTCAAGAAATGCAAATATGAAGCTTGCAAATGCTACCATTCCTCCCCCAATTTTGACAGCCCAAAATCTTCTTGCAAATTTCAATCAACAAGGCCTTAATGAAGTTGATCTTGTCGCCCTCTCAGGTAACTATATCCCATGCATTATCTTAGAGCTCTGTCCTGGAGTTTAGGCCATTTCGGTTCAAGGCCGGACTGGCCCTAGACGATTTTTAAAAATTTGGCTATAGCCTGGCCCGGCTCGAGCCATGATTTATTTGATAGTTTTGCAAGAATTTGCGATCTCTCTAAATTTTGGGAGTAAACAAGTTGATAATATGTGGATTTTCTTGTTGTATAAATATCATAGGAGCACATACTATCGGAGTGGCGAGATGTACAAGTTTCAAGAAAAGGCTATACAGCCAAAATGGTAACAATCAACCAGATGTGAGCCTAGAGAAGGCATACTTAAATGAATTGAAGTCAATTTGCCCTTCATCAGGGGGTGACAACAACATTTCCCCAATGGATTATGCAACTCCAAGAGCCTTTGACAACACTTACTACAAGCTCATTTTGGGGGGCAGAGGACTTCTTTTCACAGACCAACAACTTTACTCAGGAAATAATCCCGACCTTTCTCAATTGGTCAAATCTTTTGCGGAAGATGAAGAGTTGTTCTTTGAGCACTTTGCTAGGTCCATGATTAAGATGGGAAGCATAAGCCCTCTCTTAGGATCTAATGGTGAAGTTAGGAAGAATTGTCGTCGTATAAATTAATTAATCAATTCATTATTGAACTCGTATCTCTTAATTAGGATGATTGGGTTTGGGATTTGTTGAATTCACGCCAAAGTTGTGAATTCGTATGAAGTTTTAATTTGTGGTTTATTTGTTCGATTGAAAAACAAATTTGTGGTTAATTTGTAGGATCGAGTTACCTTCATGTTCTGAAATTCTGTGCAAACTAATAAAAGGGTTTAAAGTTTTATTGACATTGTCTTGTATTTAATTTATATCTGTTTTGGTGCAAAATATAATTTTCGGGACGTGATTGTTGTTTATATTTATAGACGATTGAGATATTTTGATTATAAAGCCATAACTAAACCATAATTCCTCATCAATGTATATTAATAATATTATCATGTGGGATTTACTTTAAAATATTAAATATTTCATAATTTGATGTATACAAAAATTTGATATATCAATAGGTGACATTTGCATGAGAAACTATGAAAGTAAACTAAGCAAAGAATAAAATTGAACAAATGAAGTTTTTTAAATATAAAAAATAATATAGCTTGTTATCAAGGACACATTCAGCCAACATGTCAATTATATACTTGGGTAGTTGGGTATACTTTTATTTCAGGTAAGAAGAAAGACCCTAGTAGAAGGTCAACCATTCCAACTTAGTAGATAAAGGTCATAATTCTTTAGGTGTAGGGGGGTGTTGAGGATAAGTGAAGTCTCACCCCCAAAAATCCCAAGTGGAATTTGATTCAATTCTCACCCCCAAAAACCCCAACTGAAATTTGATTCAAAAATGAGCTTTTTTCAAATCAGGTGGGCCAAACCAACAGGACAAGCTAGACTTGATCACTTCTAAGGAGCATCACTTGATTTTGAGTAGGTTGATTTTATTTTTTATGTAAACAAGTGGGGCGACATTTGGGGATCCGCTATGCAGAGGAATCAAAACCTCATTATAGGGGTGGAGCAAATGGAAGAAGAGCCTCCACTCAATTAAGTGCTAACATCGATACCTATTAGACTAACATCGATACTTTGGACTTTTTTAGATCCGATATTTATTATTTTAATCCACTTATCAAAAAGGTATATGTTGCATAAAAAGACAGAGGAATTATTAATTAAGAGTAGGACCAAGAAAGTCTTGATTGTCCTCAACCCATGCAATATTCTACGGAGCTAAAAGTTATCCTATTAATCAGCGTTGCGTCTGTTATAAATCACTAGATTTCATACACGCCCTTTCTTTCTTAGCCAAAACTGCATATATACTCCATCAGTTGCTTAACTGTCGATGGCGGCAAGCAGTTAAAACATAATACATCCACTGAATGTCTTTAGTGATTGGCTATAAGATATACATACAAGGAGTGGACCGGAAGCACCTTAGTTATAAGTGTTTCGATTTACAGTCTATTTGAAAAAGCTTGGGCATTAGCAAATTACAACTCTAAGTTACATCGTAGTTAATTATTTAAATAATTAATTCGCATTGAATATCTAAAGTTAATTACAATGCAAATATTTAATTAATGTTCTTCTATTCTTGTGTATATATAGAATCTAAAGGCTTTTTTGATATATCTTTATATGTTCTATGTTTAGAATGGAAAACTTCTTTTAGTGGCTTATGTATTAGTTCTCTTCCTCACTTAAACTAATTTGAATATAACTTATTAGATCCGTCTAAATTTGATTATTCCTAATCTCACATTATATTGACAACTAATTAATTTAATTAACCTGAAAAGTATGTTTTGTGAAGACAACGCAATTATAGTATATGCAAATATTAGTATTATTTTTCATTTAAAAAAAATTAGAGAATGAGCATTAAACTTTTATTACATTGAATCAATGATTTTCGATAAAATAATCAATTCATAATAGTTTTGTGTCGCTCTAGTTAATTCTATTATGTCCTCTTGATAATTAAAATGGCAATATAATAAGCTAAGGCTATGTTCTGTTCAACTTATTTTAACTTATTTAAGATAAGATAAGATCAGATAAAATAAGATGTTAGACACACACAATAAACTATCTTATAAGATAAGACAAAATAAGTTGAATCAAACGGACCCTAAAAGTTGTGAGATTTAAATTTTAATTACACTAAGTGACCTATAATTTTGTTAAATTTTCCAAACTTAATAAAACCATTTTGCGAAATTCTTTTCCAGTTGGTCTTATAAGAGATTGCTTACTTTTATTTAAAAATTAGGTAACGAACCAAGCCCATATTAAGAAGAGAACTTACCACCTTTCTGAATATAGTGATCGACTAGTTGAATCTATTTAGTGATCAGCAGTTTAATCCATTTAGTATCACATTATTATTAAATCCATTCAGTGACTAGTTTAATCCATTTGGTAATACTGTCGGGTTATTTATTAAAATTGTCTGTTGTAGCTCAAGATGTAAATGGAAATAAAGGAAGGAGAAGATAAGAGACGACAAAGTTGGTGCAAGATGTCTATGGATAGTGTTAGGTTAGAGTGAAATGGAATGGGAATGTTAAGAGAATGTAGGTTTGAGTTTGTCTAATCTATACTAATATATTAAAAGGCGTTCCTAAACAAGGAACTGTGCCACGTGACACTCTGTCTTATAGTGTTTACTTCATGTACTCTACATACAATAAAAAAATAGAAAATGCATGCCACAAGATTTGAACCCATGACTTCAAGCTTATATACTAAAGTCTTAACTACTAAACCAAGTAATGTTTGGTGTTATAATATTAAAGTAAAATATTAATAAACGAAGTTATGATTACCCGGGGCATAGCCCGGGCCTAAAACTAGGTTATGTTAAAATTAGACCGCCTATACTAATAATTTTTGTTCCATCTAGTCTTAAAAGAGACCGCCTACTTTTAATTTATAATTAGGCAACGGCCCAAGCCCAATATGAAGAAGAGAGCTTACCATCTTTCTAAGTATAGCGTGACCAGTTTAATCTATTTAGTGACCAGTTTAATCCATTCAGTAATCTTTTTAAATATGTCTGTTGTAGTTCGACATCAAAGGGAAACAAAGGAAGGTGAAAAGATGGGATGACTAGGTTGTGCCAGATGTCTAGGGATAGTGTTAGGTTAGGGTCAGTGGCGGATCCAAAAATTGAACCACGTGGGTTCGAACTTCTTCAAACATAAAGCCAAAATTATTCGCGTGCATCGAACATTTAATATTAATACTTATATTTAAAGGCGTTAAAAAGAGTTATACTCGTTGATAGTATTTTGAGTTGACAATTTTTTTCAGGTTTAATTTTTCAATGAGATAAACAAATATGTATAACAACTCTTATTTCTATTATTAAGTATTGAAATTAAGCATATATATATATATATATATATATATATATATATATATATATATATATATATATATATATATATATATATATAAAGAAAAAAAAATCAAATAGTTTAACAAAAGAAAAACAAGAAAAGAAACACTTATGCTGTAGTAAACTAGTAATAAAACACAAAGGGGCATCAAAAAATGAAAAACGAAGGGTGAGAAAAAAGGAAAAATAGTATTAACAAAAAAAAAAACAAGAAAAGAAACACTTAATCTGATAAGTGCCTATTTACCTCTAAATATAATACTTTTAGTGTCGTCTGTTGAGTTATATGGGTTAAATATTATGCTTTTAGGATATTTCGGTTTAATCACTTGATAATTATTTTTAGTGTTTAAAAGATGAATTTGTGTCTATATTAATTATTTAGTGATAACCTATTTGAATAAAGTTTGGAAAGATGCACTAAATTCGAGTGTTACTAATTCTGCAGGGCTGATATAGTATTTTGGTCATATCTCACTCATATGGAGTCAAAACGAGACGATTCAAGTGGCTACGGAAAGTTGAGATCGAAACCTACAACTTTGGAAAAGGAAGCAAAAACTAATTCAGCTGTTTACTGGGTTGAAATTACATTATAGGAAAGCAGCCCATATTTTTTAATTGTATTAAGGAGTTGAAAAAAAATCAAATAGTTTAACAAAAGAAAAACAAGAAAAGAAACACTTAAGCTGTAGTAAACTAGTAATATAACACAAAGGGGCATCAAAAAATGAAAAACGAAGGGTGAGAAAAAAGGAAAAATAGTATTAACCAAAAAAAAACAAGAAAAGAAACACTTAAGCTGTAGTAAACTAGTAATAAAACACAAAGGGGCATCAAAAAATGATAAACGAAGGGTGAGAAAAAAGGAAAAATAGTATTAACAAAAAAAAACAAGAAAAGAAACACTTAATCTGTAGTAAACTAGTAATAAAACACAAAGAGGGCATAAAAAAAATGAAAAACAAAGAATGAGAAAAAAAGAAAAAAGGAAAAAGCAAAAAAAAAACTAAAAATACAAATCATGCTTTGATTGGATTCGTTCCCACGACCAAAGATCACAACATTACCCAAGATTAAGCGCGGACCATACCACTGAGCTACAAGCATATATTATGATGTATTGTTTAACTTATATAGCCAATCTATTTTCCTGTAAAATGCAGGCTTTTTTTTTCTGCGGATCCGCGTGGATTCGAGTAACCCACGCCGGATCCGTCCCCAGCAGGGTGAGATGGAATGAAATTGTTAGGAGAATGTAAACTTAAATTTGTCTAATTTATACTTGATTATCAGTAGTAAAGTTAGACATCCATAAATCCATAATCAAGCCCAAACGAAAAAGAATCCCGTAGTCAGCCATTATAACGGAAATTTCCGCGCCGAAAACTGAAAGCTGCATGCAATTAGTAACGTAATTATATGAGTGGTCAACTTATAGAATGTTTTAAATGTAATTTGCATGAATTCAGCCGTGTTACATCTCCCACTCATTACGTTAATAATCATAAGACTTTATTGCTTAATCACGTCGATCATGTTGATCTCTATATATATAACTTCTCAAATTCCAAATCTTACATTATTTGTTCTTCATCACTTCCAAATTATACATCTCACATCCACAAAACACAAACACCCAACTCATTGTTTTATTTTTTGGTGTACAAAACACCCAACTCATAATGGCAACTCAAAGCTACCATATTCCTAAGATCATATTCTTTGTCATTGCATCTTGTTGCTTCATTAGCCATTCTAATGCTCGCTTATTATCAGAGAAATTAACGTGGAAACGACAAATAATTGTCGATCAGTCAGGCAAAGGCAATTATATGAAAATACAAGATGCAATTGATGCAGTTCCTTCCAACAATGTAGACTCCACTCTTATCCTAGTAAAACCTGGAATTTACAAGGAAAAAGTTACTGTACCTGAAGATAAGCCCTTTATAATGCTTAGTGGAAGAAATGCGTTAAATACTACAATTACATGGGATGATAGTGGAGATATTCTCACATCTCCTACTCTCTCTGTCTTTGCTTCTGATTTTGTGGCTAGATACCTTACTATCCAGGTAAATTTTAAGAAAATACGAACTTTTTTTGAATTAATAATCATATGTAATATATTTTGATTGATATTGCAAACTCCCCCTCCCCAACACAAAAGAATTGCCTTTTCCAAGTCTTGCATCGTTGCATTTTTACAAGTTATTCCCTCTGCTTTTTATCTTTCTCACTTAGAATCTTTGACACTATTCATACTTATTAGAGAGAATCTTCTCAAAATTTTCAATTTATAAGAAAAAGTAGTCATGTAGAGTCTTGTTTCATTCTTCTCAATTAAGATTTTTATTAATATTCAATCGTTATAATTTTTACCGATATATATAGTGAAAGATATTTAAGTTCTAAGAGGTGCATTGAAAGACGCACACTGGAAAGTGAGAATGATAAAAAACAGAGGGAGTACTAGCTAGGTCATTCTTTGAATATTTCTATTTGTGAAATATATAAAATTTGTGTATTTAAGGCTTGATATATGTTATATGTATATTAATTAAATATCTTGCAGAATACATTTGGGCCAGGGGCAAAAGCAGTTGCCTTGAGGGTTTCGAGCGACAGGGCGGAATTTTATGCATGCAGAATTATATCGTATCAAGATACACTTTTAGATGAGCAAGGGAGTCATTTTTATAGCAATTGCTATATTGAGGGAGGAACTGATTTCATCTGTGGTAATGCAGCCTCTATTTTCCAGGTAACTACATACTATATACTATTAATATGATTTTGGTTGAAACTAATTACCATTATCGTGCCAAGACTAATTAAATTTTATTTTTGGGTTGTTGTAGAAATGTCGTATACATTCGATTTCAAATCAAAATGGAGCAATAACTGCACAACGAAGGATGAAATCCGAAGAAGACGCAGGATTTTATTTCGTTGATTGTAAGATTACCGGTATAAAAAGTTTCACGTTAGGAAGGCCATGGGGACCTTATTCTCGAGTTGTATATATAAACAGTTACTTGTCCAATACGATAAACCCTCATGGATGGGATGATTGGGGGAAATCCTCCACACATAGGTATGTTTAACATGATCTATTCTTCTTTGTTTTTTGAAAAAGATTGATCATATTAAGTAGCTTAGTTAAATACTAATGACAAGTTTACAATCCCAAAATTGTTCTACTTCTTTAATTCGGGGTTTATGGCCCAACTCGATTAGTTGAGATATATAGTTACTGGGTGTGGCCCATCATCTGATTATTTATAAAAAAATTTGGTCTTTGGTCAACTTGGCCCTATATAAAACTTATATCATACATCTGGCCTCTGGGTGTACTATACATTCAATGTTAGAATTAGAGAGTATATTGTTATTTGTAATTAAAAAAAAACTTGGTTCGAATTATGAGATGAATGCTAATTCTTTATATGTTTTTAATAAACAGTTCAGTGTACTATGGTGAATACAAATGTTATGGTCCGGGAGCCAACAGATCAAAAAGAGTTGAGTGGTCGCAAACCCTCAATTCCGAAGAAGCCACTACCATTATTACGAAGACCATGACTAGTTCCAAAACAGGGATCAAAGATTGATAACCTATGATTAATACATGAAATTACTTCTTTAATGTACATATGTCTTCTTAGGGTGATTGTACATAGCTTAGAGTGAATGAACTAAGTTTTTGTAATCTTCTCAAATACTCCCTCCATCCCCCAATAGACTTCCCATTTCTCCTTTTCGTATTTGTCAATGTACATTCGTATCATTAATATCTTTAATTACATATTAGTAAAATTATAAAAATCTGATTTTCGTAATGTACTCAATGAGACGAATCAAACAAGACCCCACATGACTATGTTTAATCTTATATATTGGAAAAAAGTTTGGAAGATTTTTTTCACTCATGAATAGTGCAAAAAATAGAAATAAAAAGTCTATTATGGAACGGAGAGAGTATAGAATATTTTGAAATATCTAGCTCAAGTAAGTGTAAGGCCGCGGTTATCAGTTGACCAAATTGCCATTTGGTACTCAGATATGTACATTGAGGTTTTCCAGGAGCTGAACTTATTTTTTTTTGGGGGGCCCCACTTGGAACCCCTTGGTAGAAAGAAGGGCCCTCTTGACCAAAGACTCCTCGCAGTCGTCACCAAATTTTCTGCAAGTCAACGCTTGAGAGTAGGGGGATATAAGGGAATACCTACTCCCAAGCACAAGTAGGTAGTGGGGCTCGAACTTATGACCTCAAAGTCACAAGGTGAGTTCCCTACCACCTTCAGGCTCCACCAAGCAAGCTTGGTTAGGAGCTTAACTTATATAGGAGATCTAGTAAGGGGCTAGCTACATGTATCCTATAGCATGGTATATTATATGCCCGCGCCTTGAGCTTTTTGAATGTGTTTTTTTTATGATGAATGTCCGTTCATATATGTGGTACAACAACTAATAGTAAGAAGAAATACTTGGAAAAATATTGACTACCATCCAAGAAGCAAACAAGTTGATCACAATTTTATTATTATAACTAGCAGTTATACTCCATATGAATATTATAGAGGAGTTAATTGTTAGATGCATGTTACATTCACTATACACTGTGCATAGCGTTCTGCAATGCTACTTGCTAATTCTTGGAGCTCTCTTATTTTGCTTGTTTACTCATTAAAAGCCTTTTAGGCAAGGAGATAGTCTTGGTTGTATTATGCTATTCACGCGCAGGCTATACCCAAACGTACAATGCCAATGGTAATGTTCTTGAGCTAAGAGGTTTAACAACTCTCAGCTCGAGATGCACTATAGCTTGTAAAGTTATGGAATCCATCTATATGACTTACGAGCTCTATTGACAATAATGGAGTTGAGATGAATTTGATCGAAGTTGCGAACATGAAACCACGTTTGTTATAAGGTTACTTGCAGTAAAATGAAGAGTTTGAGTAACGCGGATCAAGAATCCTTTTTACACTGCTATCTTCATTTTTTTATTCAGGAACTTTATAGGTTTTCTTAAAATGAAGATTTAACAATTAAAATGGGAAAATGTTGATGATTTTCGATTAATAAGCAATTATTCTACTAGTGTGAATAATGCGTTTGAGTACATACTCAAAAGTCTGTCGGTATTCATCGAGAGGAAGACTATCCCTATACTGGCTGTGATCACGGTACCTGCAAATTTAACAAAAGCAAGGTTATTGCAACAGTTAGGAAACAGAACTGGAATCTTATGTAACAACTAACAATACACTTTTATTTTTTGAGAGTATGTATCTAAGTACTTGTTCAACACATGAATATACTACTTTGCTGTTGTTTGGATGCATCTGCTTTGGACATCTATCCTCCTACACCATCGACAAAGAACCACTTATACATTGTCATCTGATTAATGACTATTTTCTACAAAATCATAGTATACATATCATAACAAAAGTCTCCAATGGTGCTAACTGCTAACAACTAACAACTATAACACTATTAACACTTACAAAAGTAACCTTCTTCAATGGTGCAAAATGCAATGACTTTTTTTTTCTCTTGCTATAGAAATATTATGAATTTTCATTGTTACATGTAGTAATCAAATGTTACATGTATAGACAACTACAGACACGTATGGTATATGGAGAATTTCCAGTATATGCTTGATTCGTGTACGTAGGATTCCACCAAGTGATGACAATGTACATAATCTGCAACCAGCAATCAGAATGGCAATTAGCAAGCAATGTCCAATATCTCAAATGTAGACTACTACACAAGACGCAAGCCAGCGGAATGAGGAAATCGCCAAAGGTGTAGGTATGAACTTCAAATCAAGTATTCTTTCCTGCAAAATAAGTGAAACACTTCTCTCATTTATGTGAGAGCTTTTTGAGACAAGTGTTTCACTTATTTTGGAACGGAGGAAGTATGTACTAGCACTCTAGTAGCATCAGTCACCTACTTCATCAAGGCAGGCAAATGAGTATGGTTGAAATTTGTAACCATCTCCCTCAAAGAACTTGTTCTGAAATTAATTCCATCCAGTGAAGTCGTAGCGTGCAGGAATGCACTGAGACTTTCCATCAACAATCAATACACCAACAGTGCGGCATTATCAATTAAGTTTAGCAGCTTCAGAGTAAAAGCTCTAGAAAAACAACAGATTAAACAATACAGGATCAGGATCCACCCCAAATGGGTAAGTATCGAAGCATCCCTGCCACAAAGAAATTGAAGCACTAATACATCATCTATTACTGAGGATTAAAAGAAAGTAAAAGAACAGCACAGAAGGTCAGTATTGGTACCGGCACGAAAGATCACGGCATGCATAGGCAGAGGATCCAAACAGCTAGCTCAAATGGGAGTGAAAAGAATTCATTATAAATCAATCCCTTGTTATGTTAATTGGTATGGCAATGACAATAATTTTGTTTGTTAATCGTAGTGCAATTTTATTTATTACTCAAGGCTCGCAAGCAGATACTGTGACATTGAAAAGGCATAACTTTTTTTTTTTTTGAGGGGAAACATCAAGGCTAGCATTACTCATGGGACAAATTGTCCATCAAAATGTAAGGAGCCACTTTCGAAGGAGAGTGGTTCTCCTAAACCTGTTCAACCCGAAAAGGCATAACTTTATCATTAGATGAGTAAACAGTAATGTATTTATCTATATATCTATATCTATATATATATATATATAAAACAAGGTTCAATTAGCTGAGTTGTCATATACTTAGGCCATCAGCGCCATTTGTCATCACTTCTAATCGTCTCCCATTAATCCACTGCCATGTGTCACAGCTTTCTCGCCCATGCTGATGTGTCGCCCCCTCATGCGTTGCAACTAATTTGCCTTACATTCATCAATCAGTTGAAATTGGGCTTTTATGGAAAATGAATCAAAGGAAATCTCAATTAATTGCCGGTTACCATTTATATACATTGCTTGATTTGTGGAGTGTGGTCAAATGCAATCAATCGAAATCTTAACTAATCGCCTCCCATTGATTCTTGCTAAGTTGCTATACTTGCTTGGTAAGTGTCCACTAATTGTGCCTTAATTACCGGAGAATATCTCTAAAAATGGTTTTGCTAAAGATATCCCTTAGTGGCTAGAACATGGTGGGGGTGCTAGCTGCTTGCTACGCGGCAGGGAATCGGCAAGTTGGGAGGCTCATATTGCTGAGGCGAAGGCGGTGCTGTTTGCTATGAAGGTGGCTCTTAACTGTGGCTTTGATGATATTATCTTGGAGAGTGACTGCTTGGAAGTGGTGCACCACCTGAAGAACTCTACTTCTAATTTATCTACTCTTTCTGTTGTGTGTAGGGATATCTTACTTCTTTGTTCTTCTTTTAGTTTGGTTAGTTGGAGTCATGTTAAAAGAGAAGGGAATCTCGTTGCCCATCTTCTAGCCAAATCATCCCCTATGGAGTTGGGTGAGAGATGTTGGATTGGTGATGGCCCTGATTTCATAGCTGATGCTGTTGCATCTGACATTTGTGATGCTTTTGTTATCCAATAAATTTCGTTTCCTCTCAAAAAAAAAAAGATATCCCTTATATTTTAATGCAAGTTGCATGATTTCTTCCATATTCACCCAACAATCTGTTTCCCCAAAATGCTATAATAACAAATAATATAATGCACATCAATTCTCCCAGCAATTCATACGTAATCTTTCAAACTCAAATACTTATTATAAAACCTCAAAAAGCCTATAAAATGGAAATGGAAGGATCCTTCAAAAAAATTCCTAACATCAAGAAACAATTACGGCTTATTTGTGTAAAATTTTAATTATATTTTTCGGCAGAGCAAGTAAAATTAGATATAAAAAAGGAGATGGAAAGTGTCAAACTAAAGCTACCACTCGAGAAGTTGAAGAGAGATATAACATGTAAGGCCAATTGAAATCCAAGAGAACTACCACCAAGACGAGACATCACTCGCAAATCTTGGTAATCTTCAGATCCATTAACATCAAATAATAGAGCAAAGCAAGATCGGTTGAACAGAGCACGACAGTTTAACCTTGATGGAGCAGCAACTACGCCGGTGAAGATTTTCGAGAGAGATAGATTGTGATGCTTGAGTCTTTAACAATATCGAGAAGATTTAAGCTTAAGATTCGAGGAATTTCTCTTTGGATATAATTGTCACCAATTAATTCTTTGTTTTAAGCTAATTAGTCAACCTGATTATCTCAAAAAAATGCTTTGTTTTTTCTTGAAAGGTTTAGGGAGCATAGCAAGTTTTGGGAGGCAAAAGAGAACAACTTCAAAATTTCGACTGGAAAGATTGTGTTTATGTTAATTTTATTTTGTTGCTTAAGCTTGCAAGAGATAACAATGGAGGTCTTGGGGTCAGTTAAAGATTCAATCTTTTAGTTGCTAAGAAAATCGATTACAATGTAATTAAGAAAGAAAAAACATGTGGTTGATGCTTAAGAACAATGATAGCATGATTTACAATGCGTGGATGAATTTGCAGCTAAAGAGAGAGAGTGAGAAGTAAGTTGAAGCCATGGAAGAGGATGAAATAGCATGAAAGAAGGAAAATATCAAGTGTATCCATTATGATCAGATCAACGCTAAGATAATGATAAGCATGAAGCTACAATAAATACATGACACCTAAAAGATAAATCAGCAAAGCCAAATGATAATAAGGAACGTATGATTTCAGAGTAATTGATCATCAAACAAAGAACTATCAAAATATTTAGTCAATAATCCTTTATTAGCAGGAAGGGAATATACTTCTTCCGTTCCAAAATAAGTGAAACACTTGTGTCAAAAAGCTCTCACATAAATGAGAGAAGTGTTTCACTTATTTTGGAACTGATGAAGTATGAAAAACCAACTAATAAAGATTGCACATGGTGTAAAATAAGTAGAAGGTTGTTGTTGTATATTCAAATTGATCCCAAGTATATATTTTCTTGAATCTAATTAACAAAAAAATCAATTAAGAAAATTGCATTAAATTAAATAACTCATATACAATATATTGGATTTTATTAAAGGAAAACATATAGTGAAATTATGCAATATAATGGAGAATTTAATTTTAATATTTCAATATGCAGGAATATGTAAGTTGCGTACTATATTGTGACACGTGCTCTAACATAGAAAGATGTAGTTTCTGCATGATGTAGTGAGTATTTGAATGATATAGTGAATTTCTGCATGATATAATAAGTGTCTAAATGATATAGTGGATTGTTTAGAAATGATGTACTTTCTGCATGATATAGTATGTTTCTGAATGATATAGTGAGTTTCTGCATCATATAGTAGGTTTCCTTAAGTTTTCTCTCGCCACCATTTTAGTTTTCCTTTCTCACTTTTTCCATTTATCTCTCCACCTTATCGATTCCTCTCTCTCTCTCACTACAGAACTTCCTCCTTGGTTTACCTCCAAATTAAAGTGCGTACAAATCAAAAGGGAACGAGGGAGTAATTAATACGTTCATTAAGTGAATAACATGGGTCAAAAAAAAAAAAAAATCACCCAGTGATTATACCGTCATAACAAAGAAAATTAAAAGGATGTACAATGACACGATTCATACTGAAATTATGTCTTTCAAATATCATGTCAATAAGAACAAAAAAAAAAATTAGCGGAGACCCATAATATAGAAAGATTCAGAGGGCATAAGAAATTAACCTGGGCCAAAGATAGGGGATAACAAAAATGGTTGGATTTGAATATCTTCTTTGTTTTAATTCTTTTGAGCCTTTTTAAAAAAAAATCAAGTACTTCACTATAATGAAGGCTTGAATTTGAGATAAAGAACTACACCAACATGCAAAAAGCTAATTTAGTGATCTTTAACCTCCAAAGGATAACTAGAGAAAAGTCTTGATTTTTTTTTTACTGATGAAGTCTCTGAATTTTGATGTTTCTTTATTGAGATACATTATTAGCATTTGGTTATGAGCTTGATTTACAAACGAGGAAGTTGGTGAATCGAAGAACAAGAGGAACGAAGATGAATATAGTTAGAGTCGAGATAAACTGACCCGATCTGCTAATCTTAATACCGACAGTTAATAGGATTGAGATTTTAATTTCAACCTATTTGAGTAAGTGGGTTGACAAAATTACCATTTAGTTAAATGGGATAGGTTAAGGTTGAAATTTCTAACTTAAAATTAACCTGCTTGGACTAATTATTTAACTCATTTACATATAAATTTCCTGAAAAATTGTGTTGAAATTAGTGTAAATGTAAGAATTAACA
The DNA here is from genome assembly GCA_947648045.1 of Beta corolliflora. Lineage (NCBI taxonomy): Eukaryota > Viridiplantae > Streptophyta > Magnoliopsida > Caryophyllales > Amaranthaceae > Beta > Beta corolliflora. The sequence goes on along the minus strand of CANSZD010000411.1, from coordinate 56,435 downwards.
ATTGTAGAACACATTTAATAAAAAATGTAAGAATTAATAATTGTAGAGCATATTTACTGGAAAAAAACTCAATCACGAACTCTTCGCTTTGTTAATAAAAAATAAATAGTTAAAATTTAATTGTCAGACATATAAATGGGTTAAACGGGAACCTGTTTAATGAACAAGTCAGGCTAGGATTGAGTTTTACAACCCGTTTAATAAATTTCTGTAATAGAAATTTAATCTAATTATTTCTCATAGTGTCAAACAAACTATATTATGGAAAAAATAACTCTAAGATCCGAAAAGAATACGTCATATAATCAAGAAATATAGAGCAAATCATGACAAAATATCGCAATATTGATTTCATTTTTATGAGTGATTGGTTATTTAGATAAATATTTTAACCTAAAATTATGAGATACACCTCATTCACGGGTGTGATGCAATGTAAATATAGAAGTTTGAGATTCTTATTCAATATAATTCTAAGAATCAAAAAGAATATGGAAAATAATAGGTCATATGGTGATTAAGAAATAGAAAGCAAATCAAGACAAAATATGTCATATTTATATAATTTTCTTAGTGATTGTCTATTTAAATTAATTTTTTTACTTAGAGATTCAGAGATACACCTCATTCACGGTTGTGATGCAATCATTCTATATAAACTTTGATATCGCTCTTTAATACAATTCGACTAATCATATAAAAAATAAAAAATATGTAATAAGATAGTTTAATAAGAAAGAGGGATTGAGTGGGACCGCGTAAATGGGGAGCTGAAGTGGTTGCATGATTGAGTGCAAGTAGTGGCGTGAATTGTGATCTTATATGAGTCTTTGAATGAAGCAATGGGAATGGCGAAAGCTTCTTCAATCAACTTTTTTTGTTTTAAAAAAAGTTGAGTCACATGTTCCATCATGACATTAGCTGCACTGGTCATTAAACGCACGGGTCATAAGTCAGTTTTGAAATATATTTTTAATACACAATATGATTATAAGAACTTTAAATCACGAGCTACTATTCAAACCATGCATGATTTCAGGTGAAACATCCTAAAATCTTAAATTTATAAAACAAAAACTTTCCGTGCATTTTGATGTGTTCTTTGTTTCATTTACGTATTTATAAATTTATATATCACGATCGATAAGATTTTTAAACTTTAAAATATTGTAACAAAGGATTTTTTATATATCATGTAATATAATTATATATTTTATATTCTTTCGACTTTAAGTGTATGGATTCTAATAGTTATGGAATTAATAAATTTTGAATAAAAACAACTGTCGTACATTATGTACGAATCCAAATCATATGTATATAAAACCTCCCGTGCATTCTTGCACGGGTTAAAAGCTAGTCTCTATTATATAAGGGAAGGGGGGCGGAAGTGGTGTCCACTTAAAAAGACTATAATGCCCCATCATTACTTTGCTTAGAATAAATCACATTAATTTCAATTAATACTAAATATGTCAAGTAATGCTAATGTCAAAGTGAGTTGCAAAAGAAAATTTACCATATGAAAAAAAGGAAATTTAGCACCATTTCGTATACTTAAATTTCAATCATAATTGAAAGAACATACATATGGAAATTTTTTGTCATTAATCAAGGACACTCATCTCTACATGTATATATCACACATCAAACAACGATCAAATACTTTCAACTCAAGTTACAATGTTAAGAAAAAGAAAAGATTAGAGTTAATTACTTAATAAAATATTAGATTTTTTTTATAGAGAAATTAGAACAACGAAATTTCAATTAATTACCTAATAATAACTTAACCCAAACAACAAGATAACTATTTTTCATATTATAATTTCTAGCAAATAACTCATAAATTACATAGTTTCAAGCAAATTATCCATAATCTCTAACAAACTCAATTCATTATTTTTATGAATTTTAAAAAATCCACCGAACATATGAAATTATTTGTACAAATACGTTTAATAAGTAAATTAAAATTGATTTCAATCTTAACACGAAGCACGCATCGCATACACATATGGCTAGTACAGAGAGTTACAATAGAAGATAACAAAGTATAACAAGAAATAAGAGATAAGATTTACAAAAGATAGAAACTAGTAGACTACAATCTTATACAGTAGAAATGTGATAACATTAGACTTAGTCTAACTGATAGCTTGGCTGTTATTGATAGATTATGTAAATAAGCCTTATATGCACGCAATGCATGTGAACTGTATTTGTATTTTTGTTTTTTTAAAAAATTGCGGTTAAGTTTAAATGTGATACTTTTTTCTTTTTTTCCTTTTTTTTCGTTTAATTGAAGCATTTAATTATCCTTTTATTTCTCTTTTTCTTTTTCTAGTTTTTGGTGTCCCTCGTTAATTGTGACTAGCCTCTATGTGCACGCGATGCATGCTTCAGATATCAAACGATGAACCATCTACTTATCGTGATTAAGGGTAGAATTAATAAACTCAAAATAAAAAATGTAGAACTTAGATGATTTCTAAATTACATATTAACTATCTACTCCTCTTGAATAATATTTCTATTGTCAATGCTAGGTGGTTGATGATTTTCTAAACGAAATTGATATTTGTTGTAAGACTAAGTCATAGGTTATAATCGATTTATGTAGTAAAAAATATTATTATTGTGAATAAAAATAATTACAATAATAACATCACAAATTCACGATGAGAAAAAAAAATTATTAAGTTACAAAAATATTGTTGTAAATCACTGGTTTACTAAATATTTTCAAATTTTAACTTACTTATATATTGATGAAGAACAATTGAAACAATTGTGGAGGTGATTTAGATAGGTTAATGGAGGTGATCAGTTAAGCATAAATTATGAGCTTTACTTGTTTGATATGGATAATTACCTAATGAAACAAATAAATAGAAAGGTGATTGATTTAACGAATGTAAATCATAAGAGTGGTTGAAGGAACTGCCATATATATCAATTATAATTATCATTGATTATAAAAGAGATTTTTGTAAATGAGGAAAGAATTAAGAAAATCTTTTTTATTATTATTTTTTGTGAGATTAAGGGCATATAAGTCTTTTCAAAAGAGGACACCATAGCTCCTCCCTTGACTTATATAATAGAGATTTAGAAAATATTGTATAATCACTTATTATAGGCTAGTCTTATTCCTTCCTAGTTTGTAGCCTAATTTGTAGCCCTAGTCTACGTTGTAAACTTTGTATATATTGTTACTGAGGCAATGGAAATAATGGGCTACAAACTAGGAAATAATGGGCTACAAACTAGGAAACTAACAATATATACAAAGTTTACAACGTAGACTAAGGCTACAAATTAGGCTACAAACTAGGAAGGAATAAGACTAGCCTATAATAAGAGATTATACAATATTTTCTAAATATTTACATAATCTGTCAGTTATGAATTCTTATCTCCAATAGATACTGGTATTGTAAATTGTAAATTGTAAAGCGGGTAGATTTAGAATTCTACTTACCTTAGGTTTCTTAATTGCTAAATGATCGGATATCTTTACTAATCCGAGTTGATGTAGAAAATATATAGCTTCGTTTATGTCCTATATAAATACACTAATTTTGAAGCCGTGCGTTGCACGGGTTGTTGTTTATTTTATTTGCAAATTTTTTGTTAATATTATTGTTGATTTTGTGTTGCTGTGAAATGAGATTATTCAACACCATTGTATTTACATACTTCCTATGCTCTTTTTCTATTACAACAATTACTGCTTTGAGTAGTTTTATATTTTGGAACCATTCCACTTTTTGGTAAAGAAGCAACTGCAGTTGACAATATTGTCTTTACTTTATGTTAATAAAACCATCATTAATTACCCAAATTGCCTCATAAAGTTGCGTTTACTTTATTAAGGATTTATTTATCCCATATTCTAGTTAACTAAAGGGATACTTCTATGCTAAACTACCCATTTTTTATTTCCTTAAAAATCATGCCCAAACAAATGTTGCAGTAGAAAAAGAATGGAGAAAGTATTTATCATTATACTGTAATTTCTAGATTTGTTATTGCGATATATATACATTTTATAATTTTTAATATTCAATTGAATATTGTAGCTAAGTCTATTATTAAATGGTATCCCAATAATAAGTATGACTAATAATAGCTAACACATTTTATACATGAATAATACCCAAATGATACTTTAAGAAAGTAGAGGGTAATAATTTAATAGATGCAGGACAGAAAGAATAGAGAAAAAATATGAGTGTCAGCCACAACATCAACTTTTAATATAGCACATAAATACTAACGCATATAGAATAGAAGATGGGAAAGCCAAAAAGAATATTATAATGATGGTATCATGAATATAATTAATTAAATATAAACTAACCTCTACTAATAATCAAAAATACTATTTAAGAGAAAAAAAAATACATCTTCATCAATCATGATCATATCAAGACTTATCAAACTTCCCCCTTTTTATGATCTGTGACCTCAAATATTCTAGAAACGCGAACCTTGATTTCCAAATAGTTTTAGTAGAATTAAGTTCATGTAGAAAATAATAAGATATGACATATAGATATACGGAAAAAGACATAAATAATTATGTATACAATAAATATTCTAGGAATAAAATAATTAGTCAATTACATAATACCTCTGCAATCTGGATGACAAACTTTCATTTGATTTTTCATGTAATGCCATCATGGAATGCTATAGGTTCAAAACTATAGATATGAATTTTTTATCTTTATATAACTCAATTTTTAAAATATCATTTTGAAAGACATAATTACTATTGTCACATATAATACGGTATTTTTATAGTTATTTTTATATGTATTTAAAATAAAGAATATATAATACATTATTGTTCATCTAAATAAATATATTTTCATAAGTTGTAAAACTATATTGTATATGGATCTTATTTCGAAGCATATTTCAAGCACTTTCTGATGGTAAAAAAATTACACTATTGCGAATTGTGTAGCAAAAGTTATATTCAATTTACATAGTATAATAATTTAGGTTATTTATTTAAAATCAGACTGTAATCTTCACTTATCCAAAACACTTTATATGAATTTATATCTATGTTGAACACTATTTTCTTTAAAAAAAATAAAATTTAAAAAAATGACATGGCATGCTTAATTAGGTGGAGCTCTTTATAATATTCTAAGGTTGTTTTATTTAAATCAATCTCTAATTTTCACATAATCCAAAACTCTAATAAATTTTATATATATATGTAACTTTATCGCAATAGATTTTAGTTTTTGTTGTAACAACAAAGTTTCCTCAATAAATTTTGTTGCAATACTATATTGTTCTGGTTTAGTTGAGTAAGGTTGAGGTTTTAAAAGATAATATTTTTAATCCTGTAAATTGGACCTATAATCAAATGTTATAATCACATATAATGTACTATACTTAATACTTATAGCTATTATTATATTTATCTAAAGGAAAGACTAAATAATGTCTTACAATTCATCTAATTTAATATATTTTCATGAGTTGTACAACTATATTGTAAATGGATCTTATTTTGAAGCATATTTCAAGCACTCTCCAATGGTAAAAAAAACTATAATGTTTTGAATTAGGTATCAAAAGTTAAATTCAATTTACATAATATAATAATTTAGGTTGTTTATTCAAAACAAAACTCTAATTTCCCTCTATCCAAAACTCTTTTATGTATTTTAATATATGTAGAATTCTATTTTTTCAAATATTTAAAATAAAAACTATTTGACATGGCAATCCTAAATGGCGCTCTCTATTTCATAAATTGTAGAACTATATTGTAAATGGATCTTATTTCGAAGTATATTTCGAGCACTATCCAATGGTACAAAAATTATAATATTTTGAATTAGGTAGCAAAAGTTTTACACAATTTACCTAATATAATAATTTAGGTTGTTTATTCAAAATAAAACTCTAATTTCCGCTTATCCAAATTCCAAGACCTCTTATATGTATTTAAATATATGTAGAACTCATTTTTTTTAAAATAAAATAAAATAAAAATTAATGACATGGCAATCCTACGTGGCGCTCTATATTTCATAAGTTGTAGAACTATATTGTAAATGAATCTTATTTCGAAGCATATTTCGAGCACTTTCTAATGGTATAAAAATTATAATATTCCAAATTACATAGCAAAAGTTATACACAATTTACATAATATAATAATTTAAGTTGTTCATTCAAAATCAAACTCTAATTTTTACTTATCCAAAACTCTTTATATGTATTTAAATCTATGTAGAACTCTATTTTTGTAAAAAGATAAAAATAAAATTTGATGATGTGGCAATCCTACGTGGCGCGCTCTATGACCTCGAAATCTTGAGGAGCTCCATATGCTCCCGAAAAGTTCCTCCTTTATATATATATATATATACTAGTTTTAACGCACGGGCTGTTGTTTATTTTATTTTATTGCAATTTTTTTGTTAACATTGTTGATTTTGTGTTGCTAATGAAATGAGATTTTTCAACACCATTGTATTTACATACTTCTTCCGTTCTTTTTCACTGCAACAATTACCACTTTGGGTAGTTTCATCTATTGGGACCATTCTACTTTTGGTAAAAAAACAACAACTATACTTGACAATATTGTCTTTACTTTATGTTAATAAAACCATCATTAATTATTCAAATTGTCTTATAAAGTTGCATTTACTTTATTAAGGATTTACTTATCCTACTCTATTTAATTAAAGGGGTACATCTATGCTAAACTACCCATTTTCTTCATTTCCTTAAAAACCATGCCCAAACCCATTGTTGTAGTAGAAAAAGAACGGATAAAGTATTTGTCATTATACTCTAATTTCTAGATTTGTTATTGCGATATATAAATTTTATATTTTTTAGTAATTGGTATGACTAACAATAGCTAACACTGTTTTAACATGAAAAATACCCGAATGATACTTTAAGAAAGTAGAGGGTAATAATTTAATAGATGTAGGACAGAAAGAATAGAGAAAAACATGAGTGTCAGCCTCAACTTCAACTTTTAATATAGCACATAAACGCTAACGCATATACAATGGAAGATGGAAAAGCCAAAAAACTTGATCATAATGATGGTATCATGGATAAATTTAATTAAATATAAAACTAACCTCTACTAATAATCGAAAATATTATTCAAGAGAAAAAAAAAAACCTCTGCATCAATCATGACCATATCAAGACTTATCAAACTTTCCCCTTTTTTATGATCCATGACCCAAAAAGTCTAGAAATACAAACCTTGTTTTTCCAATTAGTTTTAGTAGAATTAAGTTTATGGAGAAAAGAATAAGATCTGACGTATAGATATATGGAAAAGACAAACATAAATAATTATGTATACAATAAATATTCTAGGAATAATATAATAAGTCAATTGCATAATACCTCTGCAATGTCGTTGACAAATTTTCATTTGAATCTTCATGTAATGCCACCATAGTATGCTATAGGTTCAAGATTACAGATGTGTATTTTTTTATCTTTATATAATTCAATTTTTAAAAGTATGATTTCGAAAGATATTATTGATATTGTCACATATAATACGCTATTTTTATAGTTATTTTTATATGTATTTAAAATAAAGAATAAATAATACGTTATTGTTTCATCTAAATAAATAATTTTTCATAAGTTGTAAAACTATATTGTATATGGAACGTTGATGCCTTTCCGTAACTCTTGAAATTGGGTCGATTGGAGCTAAATATTATAGGTGGAAAAGGAAGTTTTCTGCTCCACATCAAAACTCAACATTATATTGATAAGTCTGAAGTTTGATCGGAAAACATAAATAGCTATACGATAGGTCATAATTATTTGAGGCACTCTAAGATAAGCATACTTCTTTGCGATAAAAATCAACCCTTTTCTTTTATCTTAGCTTTTGCCAACTTTTCTAAGATACAGGTCCTGTTCTTTTGGACTTATTTTCAGTTCATTTCAGTTTAGTTCGGTTAATTTCGGTTCATTTCGGTTAATTTAATTTCGCATCGGTTCGGTTAATTTCGCTTAATTTAATTTCGGTCGGTTAATTTCGTTCCGCTTTGTTATTATTATTGTTATTATTTTTTTGTATTATTGTTATTATTATTATTATAAATATTATTATTATTATTATAAATCTAATTATTAATAATTAATTATTATTATAATAATAAAAAATATTCATTTATCCAAAACTCCTTATACATGTGTACAACTCTATTTTTTTAATAAAAATAAAAAATTGAAATGATGACATGGCAATCCTACGTGGCACACTCTATTTCATAAGTTGCAGAACTATATTGTAAATGGATGTTATTTCGAAGCATATTTCGAGTGCGCTCTAATGGTACAAAAATCATAATATTCCGAATTACGTAGCAAAAGTTATACGCATTTTACATAATATGATAATTTAGGTTGTTCATTCAAAATCAAACTCTAATTTTCGCTTATCTAAAACTCCTTATATGTATTTAAATATATGTAGAACTCTTTTTGTAAAAGATAAAATAAAATTTAATGACGTGACAATCCTACGTGACGCGCTCTATGGCTTCGAAATCTTGAGGAGCTCCCTATGCTCCCGAAAAGTTCATCCTTTATATATATATACTAGGTTTGAAGCCCGTGCGTTGCACGGGTTGTTGTTTATTTTATTTTATTCCAATTTTTTTGTTAATATTATTGTTGATTTTGTGTTGCTGTGAAATAAGATTTTTCAACACCATTGTATTTACATACTTCCTCCGTTCTTTTTCTATCACAACAACTACCGCTTTAGGTAGTTTCATCTTTTGGAACTATTCCACTTTTGGTAAAAAAAAAAAGTAATTACAGTTGACAATATTACCTTTACTTTATGTTAATAAAACCATCATTAATTACCCAAATTGCTTTATAAAGTTGTGTTTAATTTATTAAGGATTTATTTATCCCCTACTCTAATTAACTAAAGAGGTACCTCTATGCTAAACTAACAATTTTTTATTTCCTTAAAAACCATGCCAAAACCAATTGTTTTAGTAGAAAAAAAAACGGAGAAAGTATTTGTCATTATACTGTGATTTCTAGATTTGTTATTGTGATATATAAATTTTATAATTTTTAATATTCAATTGAATACTATAGTTAAGTCTATTATTAAATGGTATCTCAATAACAGGTATGACTGCTAATACAGTTTTCACATGAATAATACCCGAATGATACTTTAAGAAAGTAGAGGGTAATAACTTAATAGATGCAGGACAAAAAGAATAGAGAAAAACATGAGTGTCAGCCACAATTTCAACTTTTAATATAGCACATAAACACTAACGCATATAGAATGGATGATGGAAAAGCCAAAATGAAGATTATAATGATAGTATCATGAAGAAAATTAATTAAATATAAAATTAACCTCTATTAATAATCGAAAAATACAATTTAAGAGAAAAAAATACATCTTCATTAATCATGACCATATCAAGACTTATTAAATTTCCCCCTTTTTTATGATCCGTGACCTCAAATAGTCTAGAAATGCGAACCTTGATTTCCAAATAGTTTTAGTAGAATTAAGTTAATGGAGAAAAGAATAAGATCTGACATATAGATATACGGAAAAAAAAATTATGTATACAATAAATATTATAAGAATAAAATAATTAGTCAATTGCATAATACCTCTGCAATCTCGATGACAAACTTTCATTTGATTCTTCATGTAATGCCATCATGGAATGCTATCGGTTTAAAACTATGAATATGAATATTTTATCTTCATATGAATTAATTTTTAAAAGTATGATTTTAAAAGACAAAATTACTATTGTCACATATTATATGCTATTTTTATAGTTATTTTTTTAATTATTTAAAATAAAGAATAAATAATACGTTATTGTTCATCTAAATAAGGAAAAATTGTCAGAAAAAACCTTATAAAAGTTACATTTTGTGAAAAACAACCTTATAAATTTTTTTTTGTGAGAAACAACCTTTGAATGCGTTTTTCTTGTGAGATCAGACCTTGGTGCCATTTTCCGGCATTGACTAACGTTTTCCGACCTTGACTTTTTTTTTACCCCCTTCCCTCCTTTTTTTTTGTTGGAGTTTAATTTCCCTCCAATTTCTTTCTTATATAACCACTTCTTCTTCCCTTTCTTCCACACTTAACCACTTCTTCTTCTCTCTCTTCCACACTTAACCCCAAATCTGAAATTTCCCAAACAAATCCCTAAATCTGTTTTGCTCCCGTATTTTAGGGTTCTTCAATTGGTTAGTTAAGGGTTCTTCACTTGGTAAGTTTAGGGTTCTTCACTTGGTAAGTTTAGGGTTTATGATTCCCTTCCTTGTTAAAGATGTTGTCTTTGCCTTCCTTTTAGGCGCCATTTTCATAAGATAAAAAAGGAAAATGAAACAAGAACCAAAATTAACCAAAAGAAGAGAGATATGAACCTTCAGAAAAGAGAGGAGAGAGAATCACTGAAGAAAGATAAATGAATTACCGAAGAGAGAGAAATTAACTCAATTTACCTACTTCTTGTTGCGGAGTTGTAATCAATTAATTGTTCTTGCAGAGTTGTAAATAATTAGCCTTCAATGCTCTTCTACGCTCCAAGGAAGTCAATGAGAGGAGAGAGAGAATGGGTTTTTAGGTTTGAAACAAGGTTGGTTTATAAGAACGAAATTGGAGGGAAAAATAAGAGGGAAGGGGGTAAAAAAAAAAAAAAGTCAAGGCCGGAAAACGTTAGTCAATGCCGGAAAATGGCACCAAGGTCCGATCTCACAAGAAAAACGCATTCAAAGGTTGTTTCTCACAAAAAAAATTTATAAGGTTGTTTTTCACAAAATGTAACTTTTATAAGGTTTTTTCTGACAATTTTTCCTCTAAATAAATATATTTTCATAAGTTGTAAAACTATATTGTATATGGATCTTATTTCGAAGCATATTTCGAGCACTCTTCAACGGTAAAAAAAATTATACTATTACGAATTATTTAGCAAAAGTTATATTTAATTTACATAGTATAATAATTTAGGTCGTTTATTTAAAATTAGACTCGTAATCTTCACTCATCCGAACACCTTATATGTACTTATATCTATGTTGAACACCATTTTCTTAAAAAAATTAAAAGTCAATAAGAATGACATGGCATGCTTAGGTGGAGCTCTTTATAATATTCTAAGGTTGTTTTATTTAAATCAAACTCTAATTTTTACATAATTCAAAACTCTAATATATATATGTACTTTATCGCTATAGATTTTAGTTTTTGTTGTAACAAAGTTTCCTTAATAAATTTTGTTGCAATACTATATTGTTTTGGTTTAGTTGAGTAAGGTTGAGGTTTTGAAAGATAATATGTTTAATCCTGTAAATTGGACCTATAATCAAATGTTATAATCACATGTAATACACTATACTCAATACTTATAGCTATTATTATATTTATCTAAAAAAAGACTAAATAATGTCTTACAATTCATCTAATTTAATATATTTTCATGAGTTATAAAACTATATTGTAAATAGATCCTATTTTGAAGCATATTTCAAGCACTCTCCACTGATAAAAAAATTATAATGTTTTGAATTAGGTAGCAAAAGTTAAATTCAATTTACATAATATAATAATTTATGTTGTTTATTCAAACGCAACTCTAATTTCCCCCTATCCAAAACTCTTTTATGTATTTAAATATATGTAGAATTCTATTTTTTTCAAATATTTAAAATAAAAACTAATGACATGGCTATTCTAAGTGGCACTCTCTATTTCATAAATTATAGAACTATATTGTAAATGGATCTTATTTCGAAGCATATTTCGAGCATTATCTAATGGTATAAAAATTATAATATTCTGAATTAGGTAGCAAAAGTTATACACAATTTACATAATATAATAATTTAGGTTATTCATTCAAAACGAAACTCTAAATTCTGCTTATCAAAGACTCCTTATATGTATTTAATTCTATGTAGAACTCTATTTTTAGAAAAAAAAATTAAAAAAAATTGATGACATGACAATCCTACATGGCGCTCTATATATATTTCATAAGTTGTAGAACTATATTGTAAATGGATCTTATTTCGAAGCATATTCTGAATGCTCTCCAATGGTACAAAAATTATAATATTCCAAATTATATAGCAAAAGTTATACACAATTTTCATAATATAATAATTTAAGTTGTTGATTCAAATCCAAACTCTAATTTTCGCTTATCCAAATCTCCTTTTATGTATTTAAGTTGTTCATTCAAAACGAAACTCTAAATTCTGATTATTAAAGACTCCTTATATGTATTTAAATCTACGATTTTTTCACCATATACCCCTGATAAATTTTTTTTTGCACCGTATACCCTTTCAAGTTTCCAAATTCATCATATACCCCTCACTTTTCGAAATATACATCAACTTACCCTTTTGACGAACGGTGTTAGACTTCCGTTAGTCATTAGGCCCTAATCCTCTCCTAATTTTAATTAACTACCCTAAACCCTAAATCCTAAATAACCCTAATAACAATAACAAACCCTAAAAACCTAACTAACCCTAAAAGTACACCAGCCCACCCCCTCTCCTCCCCTTCCCTCACAACCGCTGGCAACCCCCTCTCCTCCCCTTCCCTCACAACCGCCGGGTAACCCCCTCCCTTTCCCGACAATCGAACCCCTCCCCCTCCCCCGAAATGAAAAAAAAATTCGAAAACGCCAAAAATTCGAAAACGACAGCTACGGGGGAAAGGGAGGGGGAGGGGCTGACGCGGCCAAGGGGAAGGGGGAGGGAGGAGGTCGCGCGGCCACGGGGAGGGGGAGGGGGGAGAGGGCGGCGCGACAGCGGGGAAGGGGAGAGGAGGGGAGGGGGCCGGGTGGTGGGTGGCTAGGGGTGGGGGGGGGGTGGTGGTTAGGATGGTTAGGGTTAGGGTTATTAGATTAGGGGGTTTGTTAATTAGGGGGTTAGGGTTAAAGGTTTAGCTTAGGTTTAGGGTTTGTTAATTAGGGTTAGGGGGATTAAAGTATAATGACTAACGGAAGTCTAACACCGTTAGTCATAAGGGCATGTTAATGTATTTTTTGAAACGTGAGGGGTATATGATGAATTTGGAAACTTGAAAGGGTATACGGTGCAAAAAAAAATTTGTCGTGGGTGTATGGTGAAAAAAACCGTTAAATCTATGTAGAACTCTATTTTTAGAAAAAAATTAAAAAAAATTGATGACATGACAATCCTACATGGCGCTCTATATTTCATAAGTTGTAGAACTATATTGTAAATGAATCTTATTTCGAAGCATATTTTGAATGCTCTCCAATGGTACAAAAATTATAATATTCCAAATTATGTAGCAAAAGTTATACACAATTTTCATAATATAATAATTTAAGTTGTTGATTCAAATCCAAACTCTAATTTTTGCTTATCCAAATCTCCTTTTATGTATTTAAGTTGTTCATTCAAAACGAAACTCTAAATTCTGCTTATCAAAGACTCCTTATATGTATTTAAATCTAAGTAGAACTCTATTTTTAGAAAAAATTTAAAAAAAAATGATGACATGACAATCCTATATGGCGCTCTATATTTCATAATTTGTAGAACTATATTGTAAATGGATCTTATTTCAAGCATATTCTCGAATGCTCTCCAATGGTACAAAAATTATAATATTCCAAATTATGTAGCAAAAGTTATACACAATTTTCATAATATAATAATTTAAGTTGTTGATTCAAATCCAAACTCTAATTTTCGCTTATCCAAATCTCCTTTTATGTATTTAAATCATGTAGAACTCTATAAAAATATAAATTGATGACGTGGCAATCCTACGTGGCGCGTTATGAGCTCGAAATCTTGAGGAGTTCCCATGCCTCCCGAAAAGTTCCTCCTTTATATATATATATTGATTGATTGATGTATGATGCGTTAAACCTAGGGGTGTTCAAGAAAACCCGACCCGGAAAATCCGACCCGAAAACCCGTTGACCCGCACAAATAAAACCGGGTCAAAATCTGTTTTTTTTTTTAATTTTTATCGGGCCGGATACCCGGTTATGAACACCCCTAGTTAAACCTCTCCTCTGAAAAAAATCAAAACTAAAAACAGTTACTGATAAGTTCTCTTGAGCGCAATACAAATTCTTTTGAGGTAATTGTTATATACTGGACATTATTCCAATGGAGGTCATAAAAGAAGGAAATTTAACTTCTGTTCTTCCTTCTGAATTGGTCATTGATATACTCTCATGGCTACCTGTTAAATCTCTTACGCGTTTTAAGTGTGTTTCTAAGTCATGGTACGACTTAATCAACAGTAAGCTTTTCTTTAAACTCAATCTTGCTCAATCCCTTAGAGCAAACTCGTATATCACTCTCATGCTTGACTCCTTCCAAAAAAAAATTGACATCTACTATTTCAACCATTACTATTCCTCCTACCATGTCAATGAACTTTGTTACCCTAAAGACATCAAACGTCCTTGTGATCATAATGATATTATCATAGTAGGTTCGTGTAACGGCTTATTATGCATTTCACCATTTTATGCCGATGGTACTCTTTTCTTTACAATCTTGCCACTCGAGCCTATAAAAGATTACCAGATGTTGAACACAATTTGATCACAAAAACAAAGATCTCTTACTCGCGTCACTCGTATGCATTTGGTTATGATCGTGTTTCTGATGATTATAAGGTTTAAAAGTTATGTTATGACTTTTTGGATAGAAAAGAGGCTAAAACTATGCTCTACAATTTGAAAACTAATGCTTGGGAGATCATAACAAACCCCCCTTGGGATTTAGAAGCCTCTAGTGTTTTGTGTAACAACTCCCTACACTGGTTGGTTCTTGATAGCGAAGAGATAAGGTGTTTCAATCTTGCCACTCGGGAGTATTATGAGATACCCCTCTTGAGAAGTACTAATTATTCACCTAAATTGACGACTTTAAGAGGAAAATTGTGTGTGGTGACATATTATATGGAGATTTGGATATTACAAGAATACGCTGTCAGGAAATCATGGACTCGAATCTTTCGTCGATCTGGGTTTGTGTGCAACGCTTTTTCTAAACGCAACTTCATTTTAGTAGGGCATTCAGATGGAAGAGTCGCCCCGTTCATGATTTGTTGTGATAGAAATTTGGAAATTACAAAGACAGTAATGCAGCGTTTACCATCATATAATTCTAAATACATGTACCCTATACACCATTGGGTGGAATCTCTTGCACCCCTTCCTAGCTAGCGAAAATATGGTAGGGAATTAAACTTTGATATCTTATCACTGCCACAAGCAACATATGTTGCACATTTAATATGTGACAAATGTGCAAAAACATGTGTTTAGGAACACCTTAGAATTTGCAGTGTTATTGAATAATTCAATTTTTATTGGCTTATTTTTTAGGACATGTTTTGAATATTTCCAGTTAATAAAATCTTCTAGATTGTTAGAATTATGCTCCTATTAGTGGGTCAGTTTTGTTAATATCATGGGTTAGTGCTCCTATTTTTTTAGTTTCCGTTCGATAGTGTTTTGTTCATTATTTATAGCTTGAAGTACTCGCCGTTATATAATATGCAACTTAGTTTCCTTTTAAGTTGCATCCTCTGGTTTTCCACAAAACGCAGGAAGTTAGAGACTGACTTGTAAATACTTGGTTAAAGCAAATTGTATATAGAATTAATAGTCAACAATTTGCTCACCCCTTGTTTGTACTATCACTTATTGCTCTGAAGGTAAAAGAAAGTTCATGACTATGTTCTCTTCTTCCTTTGAACTTACATTACCCTGTTCATTTTAAGCTCATATTTTCATGCAGAGGTTATACACTTATAGCTACTCCCTCTACTTCTTTTACTTGCTACATTGTTGGTACGCGGTTTTTAAGACATTATACAACTCTTAATATCTCTTATTTCGTTTAAGTAAAAATTACAAAAAATTTGATATTATGAATCTATACATCGAGAGGAATCTAACAAGACCACACATTACTATATTTTTACTTATAAAAAAATCAAAATAATCGGTCAAAGTTAGTTGTTCAATTTCCAAAACAACAATGTAACAACTAAATAAAAGCAGAGGGGATGCCATGTAAATCTTAAATGGAGCCTCCCCTCTATCTTTTCTCTCTCAAACCCTTGTCTCCCCTACCCTTTCTTCATCCGCTAGGGGATGCCATGGTTGATTTCATCCATGGTAACCCCTTTTTCCCTTTTATTTTCGCTTTTTAGTTCATTTCCTAGTTTTGTTGAATAAATTAGTCTCTCTTTATGAGATTTTTTCAAACTCTGTCATAGGGATTTTAGTCTCTGTTGTGGAGATCTCCATCTCCTCTGCAGGAGTCGTTGTGAGTATGGTTTTTTTGTCTTTAGGTATGAGAATTTGTTCTCATTGGTTGAAGTTCGAGATCAACAATCTCGGATGCGGTCAACATGGCTCGATCAAGAATGTTCTTCCCAAACTATGTCAGAATGATAGACTTTCTCATCAATAGCTGCTTGATTCAGCAAATACAAGAGGGCCGGGCTGCACTGTATTGCTCGATCTGGTTCATTATAGTTTATTCGAAGACAAATTTGATTTAACATTGTTTGATTGTATCTTGTTTTTCTTTAGTACCTGTTGTAGATGTCTTTTGGCCTTCAATTAATGAAATTTCTCTTTCAAAAAAAAATAAAAATAAAAGCAAAGGGAGTATAACAAATGTAGTCCAATTGTTTGAAAGAGTAAAAAAATTGTAACCATACTCCTCTAGTTTCCTTTTTGTAGATTTTGATCCATTTAATGATATTGAATTTACATCAAAATTCATGTCTTTATTAATTGGATTAGTGGTTAAAACACTTCACTTGATTTGGACGATTATGGGGTTAAGGATAGGTAACTCTTATTTATTGTCAAGTAATGCAAAATATACTGCATTGCTATAATGTTGTGTCATTGCCTAGATGAAGGTTATTTTGCAATTTTCCATAAAATTAAAAGAAACACTTTTTAATAATTCCTATATTTCTAGATGAATGCAACATATCAATTTTCATATCTATCCGTGCTCAACTTTGATCATTATTAACTTTAAATATCTAATACTAAAAAATATAAAAGTTGAATTTTTGAATATATACATTAAGACTAATCCAACAATATTTTACATGATAACAAGAAAAAATAGCAGGTAAATAAATGTATAGGGAACAACAAGAAGCCTTTGTACAACTTTAAATATCTAAACAAGATTTAAACGAGCATTCACTAGTACCATCATGGGGACTGTGCATATAAGTATATAAATTTAACCTTGATGTACATGTAGCAACAAGCAAGAAAGCATGTAAAGTCAGGCCTGCTAGATCCACTCCAACTGCAAGGCAAGAAAGTAACATACTGAGCATACAATGTAGAATAATTAATCCTGCTTCTCAAGTATCTTATGGATGTTGGGTATTGGGTGTGGAGATGGTAATTGGAAGATGAAGAAGAAGGAATGAAGTGGCGTGAGTATCAAAGGGTTTCCACGTTAAATCTTCGTGCGTTCTTTATTGCTTTATTTCTTAATTCCTTCGTATATTATACTTTGATTGCTTGATTTGTTAGCGCATTCGATACGTATTCCTAACAATGGAGACTGACGAGGTGCAGAAAGAGGCAAAGCAAAACGGTATCTTCTCCTATTCTGTCTATTTTCATTATAGTTTCCTTGTTTCTATTACAAAAAGTGGATCTAACATAAGTTATGGTGTATTTTTTCAACTAATATTTGATGCGAAAGCGAGCTTGGATTCATGTCGAGAGAGGTTTTTGGAAGTTCTCGAAGATTTCCTTGTTTTGTTAGGACTCATTGTCGAGCTATATAGGCTTGTTATAATTCTATATATACTAAAATTGTAGTCTTTTTAGGAATTCCATACAGAATCCATAAATTTGTCTTGTAAGCTTAGAAGTCTAATCACGTTAGAACTCAAATGATGTTAAAACTCTAAAAATTTCTTAGGAGTACTATACAATTAGGAGATTAGAATAGATTTATTATCTTATCTTTTATTCTTGTTAATCTTAGGTGTGTACTGCAGTGGCGGAGCCAGGATTCTCAAAGTGGGGGACAAAATCCAGGGCATCGAGCATTTGGAAAAAAAAAATTAGAAAAAAAAACATACAATACAAATTATTTAATACTTAAAATTTTACATCCAAAATTCCAAAGTAATAAAAGTGTAAACATCATTCTTTTCCCAAAAGAAAAAGAGTATAAACATCATTATCTTCGAGAGTGATATTATTCAAGTTGTTGCCAATAGATATTAGGCCTCATTCTCTGTTTCCTTGTCATTAGCAAGCTACATCAGTTCATTTGTAAATAAACTACCAAATTAATTAATAACTGAACAATATTAGCCAATACCCCATCTAATTGCCCATTTATAATCAAGTTTGGACCCGACCCGACCCACCAAGTGAATCAAGATAGGCCAACAAAAGAGGCAACATATTTGTACAATAAAGTAACACAACCCTAATTGATTCAACTCATATTTACAATTTCCAAATCAGAAATTAGAAATTACAAACTAAATAAACCTAAAACATGAATCAACAAATCAACTCAATATCATGACCAACAACAAATCAATTCAACTAATTCAAGTATGACCATAATCACAAATTCACAACCAAACAATGATAAATACAATGCGCAGTAAAATGATTAATTTGCAAGCATGCACAAGCATACATAATTAAGACCAAACAGAATCATCAATTTGAATTACCAAATAGTGGTAAAATCGAACAATAACCCTAAATTGAAAAAATCAACTATTCAACCCTGAAATCACCGAGTAAAAAAAAACAAATACATGATGAAATTACCAGTGGGAGAACTCTGATGGCGTCGAAGCTTGGAATCTCCATGTGCAAAGTTACAAGTTTGGCGTGCAAAACGACCTATTACCTCAAAAAAATGAAATTAAAACTTAGGGTTTTGAAAAAAAAAACAACTAACCGAGTCACTGCCACTGGTGGACTGGGCGACTAGCGACTGGTGGCGTCCCGCGTCTGGACGGATCCGTGTAGTTATCTTTTGATTTGCTTATTCAATAATAATAATAATAATAATAATAATAATAATAATAATAATTATTATTATTATTATATTAATATTAATTACTACAAACAATTTAACTCTTCATGGAACTAGAAAATAATAGAAATATTTACGGTAGCTTGAAAACAATTTCAAGAACCAAAAGGAAATAATTCACACCATACAACTATGTGATTCACAATACTCGTTATCTGAGTTTGTGTACAATGTTAATTACAATGATAGTCGTAATATTCTTTGTGCTAAAAATAATATTATTCTCCCTCGAACACTACAACGCTGATAATGTAACATGGATAAAGAATATAATACCTCACCAAACCAAATCAAGCAAATCAATATTTTTAAATTAAATAATTATAAATCATCCAAAAAATAAGACTCACACTCATCCATATAGTGTATAACGCAAGCTTTAAGTTGCAAACATATAATTAGTGAACCGAAAAAAATCCCTAGCCTCCTCCTCTCCCCTCTCTCCTTTTCCTCCTCAAAAAATCCTAATCCTTTTCTTTTAGTTTGGGGCTGCCATCATCCTTTCGATGGTGGTAAGCCCCTAATTCTTCTTTTTTCATCTAGTTTTCATTGTTTTTGTTATTAATAATTTTCCATTCTCTATCTTTTTGAGAGTTTTCTACCCAATTTTAGGGTTCTTTCTCTCCTTTCATGGGAGTTTAGAGTTTAGTTTTATTCTTTTCCCACGTGGAAGTTTAAAAATTGGTATGAGAAATTGTTCCTAATGGTTGAAGTTCAAGACCATCAACATCGAAGTATTAGAAATTCGGATGCGGTCAACATGGTTAAATCAAGAATTTTCTTCCCCAAACTATGACAGAATGACAAACTTCAATTCCCCATCAATATATAGCTGCATGATTCAGCAAATACAAGAGGGTTGTGCTGTATTGCTCGATCTAGTTCATTATAGTTTCTTCGAAGACGAATTTGATTTGATCTTGTTTGATTATATCTTGTTTTTCTTTAATACTTATTGTAGATGCCGTTTGACCTTCATTTAATGAAATTTCTCTTTCAAAAAAAAGTTGCAAACATACAAGAGCAAGTCATAATATCAAAATTACATGTATTATTTCCATGAAAATAAAACCTCCACGCTATTTTCCGCCTATATTTATCATATACCGCCCGTATTTGTACGGTATTTTTTCCCTCTTTCTCCCTCCTCTACTTCTTCGTCCTCTATACCCACCACCATCCAGCCACCACCACCACCACTCGCAACCCCCCGCACAGACTTTTTACCAAGACACCTTCCGCCGTTGCCGCCCACCCTCCAGCCCCCAGCGCCCCTACCACCGCCGCCCACCCTCTAGCCCCCGTGGCCCCCTACCGCCGCCACCCACCCTTATCCATTACCGCCTAAAAAAATGGTCGGTGAATCGAAAAATATGTTTGGTTCCCGCTAAAAAAAATTCTAAAATATTTATATATTTGAGGTAAAAAATACAAAATACGTATAAAAATACGGGCGGTGTTTAGTCAATACGGGAGGTAAATAGCAAAACTCAAATTAAAACACCAGCTGCCGCCTACCAAGGAGTCTTGGGTCCAATGTGCATGACTTCCTATCTCCCACATGGGAGACCAAGGTTCAAATCTTGGTGGAAGTCAAAATTTCAATATTGTTGGGGGGGTTGGGGCTTGTTGGACATCTCAGGTGATTGACCCCATGGCGAGGCATCCCGCAGAAATTATCTTACCACTGGGTTCCCGAGAGGACCCCAAAAAAAAATTAAAAAATACCATCTTTACATCATACAACAACAATAGTCATGCAGACTTAATTTAAAATTTAACTATATTGTTGCATTCATATTCGATGCATCATGCATTAATCCTTTTTATTAGTTGCCAGCGGCATACAAGGGAGATCAAAAATACAATTTTTAAGAACGATGCACTGAATGTCTTAACATACTATTTGGCAACATTACGTTACAAGCCTACAACCAAGAGTATTAAAGCAGCGAAATGTTGACGCCCTCCATCAACAAATACACCAAACATTTGTTTAAAGTAATGAAACAACCATCTAACTAAGTTCCACCAAATTCCAGTTCTTCAGCCTCATCAACATAAAGATATAGAAAAAAGAAACGCGGAGTATCGTTGTCTTATCCAATTATTAATGAAAAACAAAGTCATGAGTTGCTTCAAACCTAATTCGGAACATTATTTCACCTCAGAAGAACTAATAATTTTAATTTCACTATAATTGGAAGAAGACAAAATTAACTTTACTCTAAGATTAAATGAAATGCCTTCGTCAATAATCAATTCATAATAGCTTAATGTTCGTTCCATTATTCCTTCACCATATCTAGTTCATTGTTCCTTTAGACGTTCATTGACAGTTGTTCTATAATGGGGCGAAAAGGCATGGTTTGAGACTTTGAGTGATGCTTGATGTTAGTGGCTTTCAATGAAGCCAAAGAGCTAGCCAAGAGAGGAACCGTTGTTGGAAACTTGAGTTTGTATAGAAATTTGAATGTTGCTATATATGATAATGGTGTTTAATTTCTTGCATATAGTAAAGAATTGGGTTAAAATTCTTTGTGGCTAAATCCCTATTAGGCTTTTTTTTTTTTTTTTGACTACGGGGAAAATGTGCATTAATTAAAAACGGAAGTATAGCCTAACGCTAATACAACCAAACAAACACAAAGAAACTAAACTGAGCGATACTCGCTCTTACATAACAGTTACAAAAACATAAATAACTTAAACTAGGATAAAACTGCTCGATCTAGAGGCCTGAGTTGATAGATAACTGTAGTGAAACTCTTTTGCTGGTGGATGACGATCGCTAGAACCCTGACGAAAGGAGTAGGAGGAGAGGGCTGATTTCAAAAGCGGGGTAACAAAGTAACAATGAGATTAGGAACTCGCAAATAGACCAATCCCATGACCTTCGTCACATGGGATTCTACGTTCGGTGTCCCGGGAAGAGTCACATTAGTTCCTTTGTGACTCAATACCCTTTTGGAAGGGATTTCGAGCTTCTCCTTTGATGAGAAGCTCAAATGAGTTGACGCACTATAAACCCAATTGACAAACCTGGGCAACCCTCTTCGTATATCTTTTTTCTCAAGGCAATGATTGAGAAAATCATTACCAAGCGAGATTGAAATCTAACCATTGTTAGATCTCGAAGAACCATCCAATGTACAAAATCAGATAAAACAAACCCCATCCATGAAATCGCTTGCCATGCAAACCCGAACCAACCACATAAACCAGATCCAACATCTTGAAGACAAAGACTACATCCAAAGAATTAACAAAATTATCAAGCGAGTTAAGTTAACAAACAACAAAACCATACTAAACAACCAAGAACTAAACAACCAAGATCCGACTAACCACTAGGGGAACGGGGGAGGTAAACGCACAACCACGGGAAAACGAAAGGGGGACACAACACTATCGGAGGAGGGGGGGAGGGGAAGCCCGACAAGAAACCAGGGGGAGGGGAAAGGGTAAACTCGACACAACACTAAAAGGGGGAGGGGAAGGGGATGCCCTACAACTTGACCGACGAAACTAGGGGAGGGGAATCCCAAACCGACAACCAGGGAAGGGGGAGGGGAAGCCAAACAGAGACCACGAGGAGGGGGGAGGGGGGAGGGGACGTCCACACTAATACTAACGACCACAAAACAGGGGAGGGGGGGGGGGAAGCCCAAACACGAATGCAAGCGACTAACTCGTCGACTACCTCAAACACTAGGGGAAGACCGACGAAAAGGGGGAACTACGCGACGGCGGAGCGGTGGTGCGACGCTACTAGATATGGGGAATGGGGAAAGAAGACCGAAGACCGAAAAGGGAAAGGAGAAGAAGAAAGACTCGAAAGAAAAACACAATCGGCCGACGAAGTAGCAGGGAGGGGGGAAGAGACTACCGACGAAGTAGCAGGGGAGGGGGAAGAGACGGCCGACGAAGTAGCAGGGGGAGGGGGAAGAGACGCCACCGCACGCGACGGGGGGAGGGGGACTACGAACTAGAGAAGACGGACCCCAACGTTAGGAAAAACTAAGAGAAAACGAAAAAAAGGCTATTAGAAACAGGGGAACTCGCCGGAGAACCCGCGTGAGACCTACGCGGCGCCGGAAGTCCGGCGAGTTCCTAGGGTTTGTGTTTAGAGAGAAGGCGAGAGGGTTTGTGTTTAGAGAGAAGGCGGATAATCCCTATTAGGCTTGGGGAGGTTTTGCTCATAGAAATCTCTCTTCTCTAAATGCTTTTCATTCTATGGAGTATTATTTTTAATTTTTTCCAAAAAAGTGTGCGTGTAGCTCACATTACAATTTACCCCTATGTTGTAGTAGTTTTTCATAATAACATTGTCGTTTTGAAATGGAAAATGTTAAAGGTAACCAGTCTCCTCTTAGGGCTACATATAAAGAAGGTAAAAGCAAAAATGTCAAAGAGTTTGAATATCGATTGACATATACTTCCTCTCGTTTTTTTATTGCAACAATAGAGTTTTCACGCTTGCCAATGCATACTTTAGCTATTAATATCTTTAATTACTTTTTGGTAAAAATTATAAAAATTTGATATTTTGAAAGTATATATCGAAACAAATCTAACAAGACCCCACATGACTTTAATTTTTCTTACGTAAAAATCACAATAGATAGTGAATGGGTGATGGGGCAATAGTGTTAAAAATTCAATTGTTGCAATAGTGTTAAAAATTCAATTGTTGCAATAGAAAAATAACTGAGTAAGACTTCGTAGTGAAAAGAAAGTTGGAACTTGTAATTCCAATTTGTGGGAAATATTTAATGCTTTTGCCGTATAGGATGAATAACAAAACTCTATCCTATTGTTCTAAGTAGTAATCTTTTGCGGCAATAAGCATTAGTTAGATATCCATAATCAGATCAAAAGGCAAAACTGAAAAGGATCCTGAGAATTGAGCCACTATAATGGAAATCTCCGCGCCGAAAACGTAAATGTCCATGCAATTAGTAAATAGTAACGTAATTATATGAGTAGTCAACTCATGGAATGTTTGAAATGTAAATTGCAAGAAATCAGCTGTGTTACATCGCCAATCACTACAGTATGTAATTAGACATTATTAATTAATCACGTCATGTTGATTTCTCTATATATACTCACCAAATTCCATATCTTATATCACATTCTTCATCACTTTCGACATTAAATACAATAAACACCCAACACATAATGGCAACTCAAAGCTCTCATATTTCTGTGATCATATTATTTGTCATAGCATTATTTTGCTTCATTAGCAATTCTAATGCTCGCTTATTATCGGAGAAATTAACGTGGAAACGACTAATAATTGTCGATCAGTCAGGCAAAGGCAATTATATGAAAATACAAGATGCAATTGATGCAATTCCTTCTAATAATGTAGAATCCACTCTTATCCTAGTAAAACCTGGAATTTACAAGGAAAAAGTTATTGTACCTGAAGATAAGCCCTTTATAATGCTTAGTGGAAGAAATGCGTTAAATACTACAATTACATGGGATGATAGTGGAGATATTCTCACATCTCCTACTCTCTCTGTCTTTGCTTCTGATTTTGTGGCTCGATACCTTACTATCCAGGTAAATTTTAAGGATATACTATGCCTCCCTTTAGCATTAATAGTGCTTAATTTTTTTTTTATCCATATGAGCCACGAAGGCAATACAAATTACAAAGAAGGGGAGGGGGGATTCGAACCTATGACATATCGTTCACAGCACCTCAATCTTAACCACTAAGCCAAGACATCCTTGCTATAAATATTGCTTATCAACTACTCCTATATACATTTTACTAGCTAGCTAGTTCATTCATTGAGCATTAAATTTCGTGGAGTATGTTGTAAAAATTTTTATGTTTTGTATTTTTTAACAGAATACATATGGACCGGGCGCAAAAGCAGTTGCTTTGAGGGTTTCGAGCGAAAGAGCAGAATTTTTTGCATGCAGAATTATTTCATATCAAGATACACTTTTAGATGAGCGAGGGAGTCATTTTTATAGCAATTGTTATATTGAAGGAGGGACTGATTTTATTTGTGGCAATGCGGCCTCTCTTTTCCAGGTAACTATTATTGCGCACTCCTCTAATAATTTAAATAGATATATTATATTATTGTTGTACCGGCCAACTAATTAAAATTTATTTTCGATTGCAGAAATGTCGTATACATTCTGTTTCTAATCAAAATGGAGCTATAACGGCACAAAGAAGGATGAAATTGGAAGAAGACACTGGATTCTATTTCGTAGATTGTAAGGTTACAGGAATCAAAAGTTGCACATTAGGAAGACCATGGGGACCGTATTCTCGAGTTGTATTCATACGCAGTTACTTGTCTAATGTGGTAAACCCTCATGGTTGGGATGATTGGGGTAAACCCTCTACACATAGGTACGTTTGAGGTTCACTTCTTGGTTGATGGCATATTAATGGATTGTAGAGCAATAGGTAGCAATTGATAATTGATTATAAGTTCTAATCATCTGGTAGTAAATTATATGTAGAATATACCATGTATATTTTTTTTATCATGCATTAGATGAAGCCTAACTATTTTATTTTTCTTTATATAAACAGTTCTGTGTACTACGGTGAATACAAATGTTATGGTCCCGGGAGCCAACAGATCGAACGAGTTGAGTGGTCGCAAAGCCTCGCAATGAAGAAGCCACTACTTTAATTACTAAGACCACGATTAGTTCCAGAATACGGATCAAACATTAATTAACAAATAGAATTGCTTATCTGAATTCTGATGTACATATATGTTTATAGAACGATTATTGTACTGTACACACTACATACTACATACCTGTTTGTTGATAGACCATTTTTTATTGAATACGTAAATTTTATATTCTTCTCAAACGTACGTATTATCCTTCGAATTATCTTTGGTATTCATGTTTATGTACGTACATTGAGGGTTGAAAGCTGAATTTAATCAGAGATATCGTTTTCCTTAAGCTCTAAAAAGTTCCTTGAATTGAAAATGAACTCTATTCCTCATTTCCTCCAAAAAAATAATGAGGGACAAACGAAAGAACACTTTGAATTGGTTACAAATTACTCGTTATATTGAGTAGAAGTAAAAGAAATAAATAAAACTTGCCCTTTATATACAATTATTACATTCGATATTGTTAAGACAGTTTTAGGAGTATTTCCTAAATCTATCTAGTATTTCTTGGTATTATATTTAGTTTAGTATATGTTTTCCTAATTTTACCTACATTAGGTTTTATTTGATGTACGATAAATATCCCCTTTGGGTTAATAATATTTATATTTTGAACCTTTTTCCCTTCAATATATTTTGTCATGGATTATATTGAAGCAATATGTCCTTAGACATCCCGGCAATTACTAAATATAAATAGGAATAATATTATGAAGATAATAAAGTTAATTATTTTAGTAATCTTATTTTCTTGCTAGAGAATAAACATGATTAGTAGGACAATATTGATTGGGCCTATAACTAAAATATATTAATCCTATGAGGTCACACATTGTAGCACAAGTTGGACAAAGCAATCCAAATCCATTTAGGATTAGGGTTGGGCCGGTCCAAAGGGGAATAGGAGGAGAATTAGTTCTCCTAACTAGCCTATGACTCTTCTATTATATATAGGATATAATATTAGGGTTTAGGTGATCAATTCATTAATCAGTTTCTTTTCACAAGAGAGAGAGAAGTGAAACCCAAATATATTCCCTCTAACCGGCGCCTATACCACCAAAAAGCAAGGGATCTTTTGTCTTCCGTTCTAGCAGACGTTGGTGTTCAACTGGTGCTCGTGGACTGATTAGAGGAGCAACACTTGGGGCTCTCGGATCTTCAAAGCTTGCATACAACTGGGAAATCACGCTACAAAGGTTTGATATTTAATCCCTATTGAATGATTCATGTGTTTGATTATGTTTGCGATCCTATGATAGATGTTAGGAAATTATTTCCTGAAATTCCGCTATTTGCATCTATATATTCCTACAAAGGGTATCGCTTTGCCTAATTCATAATATTCATATGATCATGTAATTGCATGCAAAGTTATTATTTTTATTCAATTAAGGGAGGATTTATTTATGGCTTGAATTTGCATAATTGATATTTGATATTAATTGATTGGAAATTGTAAATAATTGATTTATTTGTGATTTATGCTCAAATAATTTTATAAAGTTCCGAATTTTTTATTTTATGGACGAAATAAATTGGTTAATTTACTATAAAATTTTCGGATTTTTATAAATATATTTGTTACATTTAAAATTATTTATGTTTAATTTGATTAATCATTGAAATAATTTGTTAACAATTAAAGATTTGATTTTTAATTTGTTAAATAAATCTAATGTTCATCACCCACATAGATCTAGAATAATATGATGGCTGAAAATAATTTGATTATTTTTCCCATTAATTTTCGAATTTTATCATATTATTTATGAATTTTGGTTAAATTTTATGTTTAATTTGATTATTCATAGAATTTAAGGATAACAATTAAAATATTGGATTTTATTTGTTAAGATAATTCAGTAGATCACCCTAAAATTATTTTCGAATTTTTCGGAATTTAATTGTTAATTTTCTGAATTTTTGGATATAATTTGATCTTTGCCCTAATTTTGAATTTTTTTTTGTAAGATTTAATGTTTAATATAGATTAAGCATTGAAAATCTAATCTTAACAAATCTAAAAAATTTGTTTGAGTTTGTTAAGTGATTCAAAAATTTTTGCCATAATTTTCGGATTATGAAGACCTAATTAAAATGCTAAATCTTTAAATAAATTGTTTGTTGAAGATTTAATGGCAATTTTGTAAATTGTTACAAAATTCAAAGATTTGCCCACCATGGCTGGGTGACCCCACCTGCGACGGTGGAGCCACGGTGGAGGGCGTTATTGGGTCGTCGGCAAAGGGGCATCACAGGCGGCGTGAGTGGTGGAGACCACAACCAGCAGCACACGTTTCATGTGCGTGGCTGCTGGTGCGCGCTGGCGGCGCTTCTACTGGCGTGTGCTGGCGGTCCATTTTGTGGCTGCTTCTGCAGCGTGAGGTTGGTGGCTGTATGTGCGGTGTTGTGCGTGTGATGGCTCGGTTACCCAGCGTGGGTCTTGAGAGCAAGGTGGTTTGACTGGCAGCCTTGTGCTGCTGGTCAACTACCTAATCTTTAAAAAAAAAATTGTTTTTAGGAAAATTTGATTTTCCAAAGTTGAGCATAAATCCAAAAGTTTCCTATTTTGCAAATTTGTGAATAATAATGATTATTGCCATATTTAAATAAGTAATTGAATGAAAATAAGAAAGTTTCCTAAATAATTTCTAGCTTAAATTTGTTAAGTTTTATAATTATTATGGAAAGTTTTATTTGCTTATTAATTGTTAATGAGTAAATAGTTTGTGTTTATTTTATATTGATATTATAAATGCGTGGATGTTTAATGTAATATGTATGATATTATATTTTGCATGTTATGATTAGTATGGCCCAAATTAGGATAGTAAATACGATCTGCGAATCAGTAAATTTGAATGTAAAATTAAATACGAGCTGCGAATCGTTTGTATTTTTGTAACTTTAATTTTCGTTATTTATTTAATTCAAATTATGTAATCAAGCATGAGTATCCAAGGAGTTTCAAGGATGATGATCCATGGAGATTCAAGGGAGGATTCATGAAGATTAGTTATTTTCCTAAGTATAGGAGCCATACTAGATCATTTTAATTATTGCTTTTATTAAAATCTTGCATTTATCTTGTTTAAATGCTTGCTTCTAAGTTTGTTTGTGGTTAATTGATTCATGTGTTCACTATTAATTGACCATATTAGTAAACTTAGGTCCCCAAAAGTAATATTGAGTTTTAATTGCTTTTTCAAACAACACCTATAAAGCCTTAGATCATGAGTAATAGGTTCTGCCAAAGTAGGGTGTTGCTCATAGTTCCGGGGATAGTAGGGTAGGTTTTTGAAACTTACATGTTAATGTTTGGTTTAACTCAACAAAATCATCAAAAGACAAAGTTTTGGGTTTTGAAGCTAAGAGATAGGAGCAAACAAAGAGTTGTTAACCTGTCTACCAAGAATTATAATTAGTAAAGTGTTTACTTACCTCAATTACTATAAATTGAAGGCAGGGCCAAATAAAGTCCGATTGATTATAGTGGGAGGGGATCTTGGTTATTTCTTTATTCAATGGGGGACTTTCATTTTGAATAAAGGGTAGTAGTAATTAAAATTTTATTTAATTATTGCTTTCTTGATAAACATTGATTGAATCTTGCTTTATTATTTGTTGTAGTAATTATGTCTAGTAACAACAATATCAATACCAACAATTCTACTTGTAATTTGCGCTCCGTCCTTTCGAAGGACAAATTGAATGCTGAACGTTTCATTGCAAGTGAAAGGGATATGGGAATCGTTCTCAGAACTCAAAAGTTCAAAGACTTTCACATGCAAGGAGAGGAAGCAACGATGCAAGAGATGCATGAAAGGCTAACTCAGACTGAGCGAAACATCCCTAACTAGCCTAGAAAAGAATATGAGGATGTTCATATGGTTAGTAAAGGGCAATCGCTCAATAGGATTGGGATTGCTATTAAGAAGGACGAAAGCAAACAAGTTGCCAAGTCTGAAACTTCTGAAAAGCAAAAGACTACACCAAAACCAAAAGTTGCTGATGAGCACTATTGTTACACCTGTAACAAGGTTGGTCATTGGAAAAGTAGTTGCCCCAAGTATCTGAAGGATCAAAAGAAAGGAGTTTATAGTTCAGATATGTATGTTATAGAAGTTAACTTAGCAACTTCTGCTTCTTGGGTATTTGATACCGCTTGTGGTTCGCACATTATTTGTAATATGCAAGACCTCAAAAGAAGTAGAACATTCACTAGTAGAATAATTGCTTATTGCTGCGGTAGTATTGCTGCGGTTTTACCCATACGCAACAATATATCACGTAGAAAGAAAAAGTAAAATATAAAATAAACATATTGCTGCGGTTTCGGCCAAAAACCGCAGCAATATGGTTTCAACGGAAAATTTTTTAAAAAAAGTTGACTTTTTGACCAGACATATTGCTGCGGTTTGTGGCAAAAACCGCAGCAATATATTAAAATAATAATATTTTAATATATTGTTGCGGTTCTTACCAGAAACCGCAGCAATATGTCTGCGCCAGATATTAAAATATTAATTTTTTTATATTAAAATTTGAACCTATTGCTGCGGTTCCTACTAAAAACCGCAGCAATAGGCTGTTTTAAGTTAAAAAAATTGTGCGGCCCAATTAGGGTTTTGTTCCTCTTTTCTTTTAACAACTCATCAGCCGTTTTACTATCCTCTCTCTCCTCTCTCTTCTCTCTCTCTCTTCTCTCTTCTCTCATTCGCTGAAGTCTAATGGGACTTCGCCGGACTTCACCGGACTTCCCTCTTCGTCACTGCGGTTCGTCGCTCGTGGCTCGCCTTTGCTCGTGGCTCGCCGTCCTTCGTCGCTAGTGGCTCGCGTCCTTCGTCGCTCGATGGTGTTGGCGAGTCTCCGTCGCGACCACTTCGAATCGGTTCTTCATCTTCATCATCTACGTCGTTGCTCCACAAGCAAATCGCAACCGACGAACATTTCTGGTCTACTCGCCACCGGCGGCACTGATTTCGATATCAGATCTGGTATTTTCTCTTTCTCTCTCCTCTCTTTCA
Source organism: Beta corolliflora (assembly GCA_947648045.1). Lineage (NCBI taxonomy): Eukaryota > Viridiplantae > Streptophyta > Magnoliopsida > Caryophyllales > Amaranthaceae > Beta > Beta corolliflora. Next base: position 25,549 of record CANSZD010000411.1, on the reverse strand, counting down.
ATTCATTTTTTCCTTAATCGCATTTTCAGATCTGGTTCGTTGCTTTTGCGTTTGTATTCGCATCGATTCAAGTGTTCGCACGAGATCTGATTCTCAAAGGTTGAGACACGATAGTTTTTTGATTTTTTTGAATCGTTCTCAACTATTTTTTCGTTTTTCTTTTTTTTTTCGTGTTTTAGATCTGTTTGTGATTTTTTGTTTTAGGATTTTTTTTTTGATTTTTTTCGTTTTATTAGATCTGTTTTTAGATTTTTTTGTTTTAGGATTTTTTTTTGATTTTTTTCATTTTTTTAGGTCAGTTTCTTATATTTTTTTTTTATTATAATTTTTGTAATTAGTCATTAAGTTGTAATAATTGTTTTGTTATTTTTGCTTTTTCATTTTACTTTTTGATCTTTTGTATTATTTATGTAATTAGTTTTTTTACCTTTATATATTAATGAAATTCATGTTATTTAATCTTTAGTTTGTCTGCGAATTTGGTAGATAGTGGATGGGTTAGTTGCATGGTTTTAATCTTTCAAATTTAATTGCGAAATTCCAAAAAAAAAAAAAAATTTTTTACCTGTACCAGGACCCATTGCTGCGGTTTTGGGCAATAGCCGCAGCAATAGGCCAAGCTATTGCTGCGGTTTCTAGCCAAAACTGCAGCAATACGTTGTACGTTTTTAATAAAAAATAAATATATTGCTGCGGTTTTGGCTAGAAACCGCAGCAATATGTTCAAATATTGCTGCGGTTTAAAACCGCAGCAATATATTAATTACATATTGCTGTGCCCTTTATTGCTGCGCATCGAAAACCGCCGCAATAGACCACTTAATGACCGCAGCAATAAACAATTATTCTACTAGTGATTGGGAAAGGGAGAAGTAGATCTTCGCGTTGGCAATGGAGCACGAGTTGCTACATTGGCAGTGAGAGTATATAGTCTACTTTTACCTTCAGGATTAGTTTTAGAACTTAATAATTGTTATTATGTTCCTGCTATCACAAACAACATTATTTCGATTCCTGTTTTGGATTCTCATTTACAATAAAGAACAATTGTTGTTCTGCGTATTTGAATGATATGTTCTATGTCTCCGCTAAGTTATCAAATGGTTTATATGTGCTAGACTTAGAAACCCACATCTATAACATAGACAGCAAGAAACATAAAGCAAATGATTCAAACCCTACATACCTATGGCATTGTCGATTAGGCCACATAAGCTCAAAGCGCATTGAGAAACTTCATAGAGATGGAATTCTCAAATCATTTAATTTCGAATCATTTGAAACTTGTGAGTTTTGCTTGATGGGGAAAATGACAAAGTCTCCTTTCACAGGTACAAGTGAAAGGGCCAATGACCTTTTAGCCCTCATACATACGGATGTGTGTGGACCTATGAGTACGTTGGCTAGGGGAGGGTACATTTACTTCATTACTTTTACCGATGATGTGAGCAGATTTGGATATGTTTTTTTCATGCGGCATAAGTCGGAATCCTTTCAAAAATTTAAGGAATTCCATAATGAAGTACAAAACCAACTTGGGAAGAAAATTAAGGCATTACGATCCGATCGTGGTGGTGAATATTTATCTCAAGAATTTGGTGATCATTTGAAGGATTGTGGAATACTTTCACAATGGACTCCACGAGGAACACCACAGTTAAATGGCGTTTCTGAAAGAAGGAATCGAACTCTACTTGATATGGTTCGATCCATGATGAGTCTTGCTGATCTTCCTATTACATTCTGGGGATTTGCGCTTGAAATAGCAGCATTCACACTTAACAGAGCACCATCCAAAGTAGTGGAAAAGACTCCGTATGAAATGTGGACTGGAAACGTTCCAAAATTGTCTTTTCTAAGGATATGGGGTTGTGAAACTTATGTAAAACGTTTACTTTCTGATAAGCTTTCACCCAAATCCGATAAATGTCTTTTTGTGGGTTACCCAAAAGAGACTAAGGGATACTACTTCTACAACCAAAGCGAAAACAAAGTGTTTGTTGCTCGTAATGGTGTCTTTCTGGAAAAGGAGTTTATTTCCAGAAAAACAAGTGGGAGAAATGTATATCTCGAAGAAGTTCGAGATGAGCAACAAATGGATGAGGTTAACACCTCATCAGAGGCGGCCCGGCATGAAAATGTTCAGGAGGTGGTGCATTCAATTCACGTACCTCCTACCGTCCCACTTGGAGATACTCCATGCAAAGTCACTCAACCTAGTGAGGTAGAAACTTCTTCTGTTGTTCCCCAACGTAGGTCTAGTAGGACCATCATTCCGTCAAAGAGATATATTGATTTCCTTTTGACTGAAAGTTCTGAAATAACGATTTTAGAATCAGAAGAACCTACTAGCTACAAAGATGCTTTGGATAATCAAGACTTCGAAAGATGGCTTGAGGCCATAAAATCTGAAATGGATTCCATGTCTGAAAATCAAGTATGAGACTTGGTTGATTTGCCTGATAGGAACCCATTGGATGCAAATGGATTTTCAAGTTGAAAACAGACAAGGATGGAAACATTAGTGTTTTCAAAGCAAGGTTGGTGGCGAAAGGTTTCAAACAAATTCATGGTATTGACTATGATGAAACCTTCTCACCGTAAGCCATGCTTGAAGTCCATTAGGATAATCCTTGCGATTGCTGCCTTTCATGACTATGAAATATGGCAGATGGATGTCAAAACCGCTTTCTTGAATGGGTTCTTGAAAGAGGATGTGTACATGACACAACCTCAAGGTTTTGAAGCTCCAGAAAATCCAGGGAGGGTATGCAAGCTAAAGAAATCCATTTATGGACTAAAGCAAGCATCAAGGAGTTGGAACCTCATATTTGACGAGGCAGTCAAGAAATTTGGCTTTCTCAGAAATAAAGAGGAATCTTGTGTATACAAGAAGTTAAGTGGGAGTAGTATTACTTTTCTGGTCTTGTATGTGGATGACATACTTCTCATAGGAAATGATAAAACCATGCTTGGGTCACTCAAGAAATGGCTTAAAAATTATTTCTCTATGAAAGATCTAGGAGAGGCAGAGTACATATTGGGAATAAAGATCTATAGAGATAGATCGAAAAGGCTGATTGGACTTAGTCAAGAGACTTATATTGATAAGGTTCTTGCAAGGTTCAAGCTGGAAAACTCCAAAAGAGGTTTCATTCCCATGCAACATGGCATAACACTTGGCAAGACTCAGTGCCCTTCGAGTCCTGATGAGGTCAAGGGTATGAGCAATGTTTCATATGCTTCTGCAGTAGGATCCATTATGTATGCCATGATATGCACTCGACCTGATGTTGCATATGCTTTGAGTATATCCAGCAGATACCAGTCAAATCCAGGAGATGCACACTGGATTGCAGCTAAAAATATCCTTAAGTACTTGCGAAGGACTTAGGATAATTTTTTGGTATATGGTGGAGATGAGGAGTTAGTTGTTACTGGATACACACTAGTACAAAAATGACAATTTGCGTCTGACTATTTGCGTCGCACGAAAGAGCAATCGACGCAAATGATATATGTGCGTCGGATCCTACAAAAGTCCGACGCAAATAGCCTAGCAGGGGATTATACGAGCCTGTTTGCGTCATCGTGTGCGTCGCATTAAGATTTCATACGACGCAAAAAAGTCATCTGCGTCGGACCATAAGCCCATCCGACGCAGATGACGTTTCGTATACAGCCCAAAAGTTCCCAGCCTTACTTAGTCATCTGCGTCGGACCATAGGCCCATCCGACGCAGATGTTTTGTATCCCGCCCAATATTTTATTATTTAGTCATCTGCGTCGGATGGGCCTATGGTCCGACGCAGATGACGTTTCGTATACATGCCCAAAATCCCAGCCTTACTTAGTCATCTCGTCGGACCATAGGCCCATCCGACGCAGATGACGTTCGTATACAAGCCCAAAATCCCAGCCTTTTCGTGTCGGACCATTGGCCCATCCGACGCAGATGACTTGTATCCCGCCCAGATTTGGTCATCTGCGTCGGACCATAGGACCATCCGACGCGAGATGACTCTTATTTCATGTTTTATTTTTCGTATCCCGCCCATCGCTTGCCAATATTCACAAACACTACTCGCACTTCTCTCTCTCATGCGAATTCCCACTCGCCGCGCTGAAGGACATCTCCCCGTCGCGCCACCGCTGCTCCGGCATTACCTCTCGCCGGCGCTCCTCCTCCTCTCTTTCTCTCACTCACTCTCTCTCTCTTGCACTCCTTTAGATGAGAGAAGCCCCCGTACCCTTGCGTGGAAAAGAGGTTTCTAATCGGGTAAAGGATATTGAAACGATGTTTGGCAAGCCCTTTAAAAGTGTCTCAAAGAGCTTATACAAGAAAAGATCTAAGTTCTGGGACCTTCCATATTGGGAATGCTTAGAAGTCAGACATTGTCTTGATCTAATGCACATTGAGAAAAATGTTTGTGATGCCATTGTCGGAACATTATTGAATATGCCCGGGAAGACAAAGGATGGAGTTAAAGCTAGGAAAGACATGGCTGAAATGGGAAGACCAGAACTAGCACCTCAGGAGAGGGGACAACGCTATTATCTGCCACCAGCTTGCTACACTTTGTCTAAGAAGGAGAAAACGAGTTTTTGTGAGTCTCTGCATAGGTTAAAGGTCCCTGCTGGATACTCGTCAAATTTTCGAAACCTTGTCTCACTGAAGGACTTGAAACTCGTTGGTTTGAAATCTCATGATTGTCATATCTTGATGCAACATTTATTACCTGTTGCAATACGAGGAATTTTGCCTTCCCAAGTGAGATACACGATTACAAAGTTGTGTTTCTTCTTCAGAACTATATCTAGCAAGGTGATTGATCCTAACACTCTAGATACGTTGCAAGCTGATGTAATAGAGACGATGTGTCGATTTGAAATGTACTTCCCACCATCGTTCTTTGACATCATGCCTCATTTGATAATTCATCTTGTCCGAGAAATTAAACTTTGTGGGCCCGTTTGTATGAGGTAAATGTGGCCTTTCGAATGGCATATGGGTACTCTCAAGGGAAAAGTGATGAATCCAGTCAGACCAGAAGCAAGTATTGTCCAAAGAACAGTTGCGGAGGAAGTATCTGAATATGTAAGTCAGTATTTAGCACGTGCACAAGCAATTGGATTGCCAAAATCTAGACATGAAGGAAGGCTTGATGGTTGTGGTACCATTGGGAGAAAAAGATTGTGTCTTGATGGAGAGTTGAAAAGAAAAGCAGAATTTTTGGTGTTAGAAAATCTAAAACAAGTTCATCCTTACTTAGATGAGCACAAGAAGATGCTTAATGTTCAGTATCCATTGAAGAATGAAAGTGAGTTGATGATTGAGCAGAATCGGTCGTTCGTTGATTGGTTTAAAGAACGAGTTATGAACCAACTATCTGACCCAAAAAATGATGTATCAGATACGTTGAGATGGTTGGCATATGGGTCAAAGATGCAAGTTCTTTCCTATGAAGGGTATGACATCAATGGTTATTCATTTTACACTAAACGGCAAGATGACAAATCTACAATGCAAAACAGTGGTGTTACGTTGTGGGCTTTGTCATCAGAGTATAAAAGTAGAAGGGATAGAACCATTGTTGAGACAATGAAGTCTTACTACGGGTTCATTGAAGAGATATTAGAACTTGACTATGTTGACTTTAAGATTCCGCTCTTCCAATGCAAGTAGTTTGATATTCGTCGTGGTGTAAAGAATGATGAACATGACTTTTTTACATTAGTCAATTTCAACCGGTTAGGGCATCATGAAGATTCTTTGATATTGGCATCACAAGCAAAACAAGTATTCTACATGGTTGACCCTGCCGATTCAAAATGGTCTGTTGTCATTGAAGGAAAAAGGAGAATACTTGGAATTGATGATGTACACGAGGAAGAGGAATACGATAAGCAATTCAATGAAGTCATTGCTTCGTCAGTAGTCATTCCAAGTACATTAGGGGAAGATCTCGGACCCGAATTACATTCGCCGACACCATAATGAGGGATTTTACGTTGTCAAAGAAAAAACTGATTAATAGGTAACTAATGTAATATTATTGCAACTACTATTGTTTATAATCTTCAATTATATATTTTATGCTTCGTTAAAATAATTTTGTAGTATTTCATTGATAAAAATCTAACATGTCTTTATGCTTTATGGTTTCAGGTGTAGTGATGGAAGATCACATAATGCATGATGCATCCGATGATGATAGGCACCCACGTTTTGAGACCGAGATAACTGATGGAGGTAGCAGGAAGAAAAGAGTGAGCAAGCCTCGAGGTCCTACAAAAGGGATACGTTCAAACCCGGGGTCCAAAGAGTACTTCAAAGGGATGATTGGATGCGTCCGATTGGGGATCATGTTGGTGCGTACAATACACATTGCGGCGAAATCAGTAGAAGCAAAGTGTCTATCTTGTACGATAGTTGGGATGATGTTCCACAAGGCCTAAAAAATAGTTTATGGGAAGATGCTAAAGTAAGTAAACCTATGTATTTTTAAAATCAATTCTTTTAATTTAATTTGAATCATGTTTATTATACTAATCGTGTATTATTGGTTAATTTTATATATTGAAGAAAGAGTTTGGAATACAAGAGGATGAGAGGAAGAAACGAGATGTGTTGACTACTTGTGATAAGCGGTGGAGAGATTTCAAGTCAAGATTAGTGAGTCGATGGATCACAAAAACGAGGCCGGGGCCTAACAATGATATGCAACCGTACGTGCTCTATCCTTTCATCACGGAAGAGATTTGGGACGAATTTGTGAAAAAGTGTAGCTCTAAGGAGTTTAAGGTATATAATATATACGTTACAATCACATAATAAGTTATAATCAATTTTTTTTTTGTGAATATTAACTAATTACTTGTTTTTATATTAGGCTAAAAGTGAAAGAGCAAGAAAGTCTCAGGCTGCCAACATTCATCCTCATTTTTTGGGTCAAAAGTCATATGCGGAGATGATTCCCGTTTGGAAAGACAAAGGGTATATCCCTAAATCCTCTACATCATCATCTGTTGACTCATCCACATCATCATATATTTCCTCCTTGCCGAATCGAACTTTGCCATGGCTTCTCGCGAGATCGAAAGAAGATAAGGAAGGAAATCTTTTCTTCCCTAATGAAGAAACACAAAAGATAAAAGAGTCCATTGTAAGCATTCTTCAAATTTTATGATATTTTCTTGTCTAATTACTCGAATTCTACTAATCATATGAATTTTTTGAATTTGACGCATGCAGGATGATTGGAAAAGGAAAGAAAAGGAAGGAGAGTTTGTTCCAGGTCGGATGGATGATGCTCTATCACGTGCTCTACAGAGGAAAGACCGTCCTGGGTGTGTGTTAACAGCTGGGCGTAGCATTGGGATTACATCGGTTTGGGGAGATCCTGATCGGAGTAGTACTGCTCGAAAGGGTAGGGGCATGGATGATGAGGAGATGAAGGAGTTCGAGGCTAGAGTGAGCCAAAGAGTTAGAGAACAGACGATGGAGGAGATGAACTCGAAGATAGATGCAATACTTCAAGAAAAGTTAAAGGCTTTTGCAGCTCAATTTGGTCTTCAAGCACCAAATCAAACAAGTCCTCACACCGGCAGCTTGATCCTAGTAGCCGTCACTCGGGGGGCAATGATCCATTTGCGAACTTGTAGGTATATAGTTATTTTATATCTTCTACGATTATGATATTATGTTTCTAAAACACTTAATTAATGACATTGTGTTCTCAATGGATGTTAAGAGTCCGGTTCCATGTCGTTTGGCAATAGCGGATAACTCGGGACCGATCATTGTAGCTGAGGGTACTGTACAACCACAATTGGAGTCATCATCCCATCCTACGGCCGTGAAAGTGAGTGTTGATGATTTTTATTCGGACTACGCAGAAGCTCTAGTTCCACTACCTACTCCATACATCGTGAAACTCAGTCAAGCCGAGGGTTCATTCATAGAATGGCCGAAAGAGTTGGTATTTTTAGTCTCAGATAATCAGGTAACTTATGTTTAATATTTTGATTTATATACTAAGAAATGTAAATATATATACTAAGAAATTTTGATTTATATATGCTAAGTAATCTTAATTTTGTATACTAAGTAATCTTGATTTATATATGAAATAATCTATTTACATATATAATATGAATTAAAAAGAAGTCGAATTGAATTAGGAACATATACCTAAAGAAGGTGCGATGAAGAAGAAGAAGAAGAAGAAAAAAAATAGTTGGTAGTGATCCTTGCACCGATGAGTCTGCACATAGGCACGTAGATCCTTTTATTGACTTGACACTGGATGATATGAATGATGATATCAAGGAGATGCACCGAATATTTTGCGACAAACCCTCAGATGAGCCTTTTCAATTGCAAGTTCAGAAGGGTACCGTCTTCAACTTTGATAAAGATCATATGATCATTCTCTCACGACAAGATGTTTTTCAACTTCTCACGGGAGCATGGATTATATTAATGTATCCATTTTGCAAGTATTTATGATGTGAGATTTCTCAAACTCTAAACTAATTAACATTGCTATTTATTTTTATTGTTTCTTCTAACTATAAGTGTTTGGATCTTAGGTACTTGGCAGAGCAGTCTGAGGAGCATGGAGACAATAATATTGGTTTCATGTGTCCAAGTATGATTTCAGCGACCATGATACGCAATCACTTAGATGCCGTGATCAACTACATGGCAAGTTCAATGAAAGCGAATCAATATATGCGTTACATCCTATGTCCGTATTTTGAAAAGTATGTTAGTTAAACTAATCTTTACTTTGTTTTATATTTATGAACTTGTGGTTATATATATAAAACATCACATTTTGCTTCATGCCTTAGGGATCATTGGATTCTTCTTGTCATTTGTCTATCTAAGAGAACAGTATATATATTTGATTCGATGAAGAAAGATAGATCCTTAGCTATCAAGATACCGTTGAATACGTAAGTTCATAGTTGTTATACATGTTAATAAGTTTACATGCATTTTATGATATTTTAAATAATTGATAAATGTTTATAGTAATTAATTGTTACAAAATCTCTATATTTAGTGCATATACAAAATACACGCGGCTTGAAGGATCAAATAAAGGAACTAAATTATCTTGGACATATATGCGGGTAAAACTCTTATGATTTTGTATTTGATACTTTATAATTCTATTTAGGATTTTTTTTCCGATTCTAATATATATCTTAAATTTGGCGTAGTGTGCTCAACAATCGGGAGGAGTGGAATGCGGCTATTTCGTGATGAGATACATGTTTCTAATCATCCGCTTATACTATGAAAGCGAGAATTTGTATGAGGTATATGTATGTTGTAAATTCATTATTTATACTTATAGAATTTTAAAGTATATTAACTAGTTTAATATATTTCTAGGCTTTTTAGTCAAGTCTTGAGCCATACTCCATATATGAGATCAACGACCTCAAAGAACTTTTTGCGGAATACTTTGTACGGGTCAGTTCTCGAAGCGTACTAAGTTTGATGGTTAGTGTATGTATTTGTAGGTTAGAATAATACTTTGTTACTTGAACCTTGTTGGTTGATTGATTGCAACATTGGTTGCTTGAACCTTGTTGGTTGATTGATTGCAACATTGGTTGCTTGATTGAGATGTATTGAAACAGGTTTTGGTTATATATATGCAAAAATTTCCCAACGATTTCTTGGGTTGTCCAAATTACAAAGGAGACTCTGCCGAATTTTCTGCTCATAATTATTAACATAATGTTTACTTAGTTTTGAAAATAAAAAAAAAAAGTGAAAACAAAAACAAAAAAAAAGTGAAAAAAAAAACAAAAAAATATAGCATCTCGTCGCATGTAGTGCCATATGCGACGCAAATGGTGCTTCATCTGCGTCGCATATGGCACTTTGCATGCGACGCAGATGGGTGTGTCTTGCGACGAAGCCAACAGAGCCGAGCGGCCTCATCTCGTCGCATGCGGTGCCATATGCGACGCAGATGAAGCACCATTTGCGTCGCATATGGCACTACATGCGACGCAGATGAGGCTGCCTGGCTGCTGTGGATGCATGGAGGGGATGGGCATGTGCGTCGCATGCTTGTTGTGTCCGACGCAAATATTTGATTAATTGCGTCGTGTCGTATCCGACGCAGATGGCTGTCTTCCCATCTGCGACGAGACTGTATTGGTCGGACCGAGGGTCCGACGCAAATGGGGGTCCCAGGTCCGACGCAAATTGACATTTTTGTACTAGTGACACCGATGTAAGCAAGGTTCATACTGAGGATAATATAGCAGATCCTCTGACTAAACCGCTTGCTCAACCTAAGCATGAGTGTCATACTAGGTCTATGGGGCTTAAGCATACGGGAGAATGGCTTTAGGTTGTTTACTTCATGTTTACAATTGTAAAGACATTTATTATGCTTTGAATGTTTATCAATAAAAATCCGTTTCTTATTTAATCGCTTGGTTTAGTATTAAATAAAATGTCCAAATAATTTGTGTTTTCAAATAGGATTATCGAAAACGTTTTGATAATGGAACCCTATAAAGTGAACAGAAATCACAATTTATTTAATGTCCCTAGTCTAAATCACTAAATTGGACATAAGTGATTTATTTAAAAGGCTAGTATATAATTAATTGATAGCGCAGTTCCATGGGCTATAGAGACATAGAGATGTCTAATTGATTATATGGATGTATAGTTAATACATTGAGACTTGACCTAATTAGATTCTAAAAGTAGAATCAAACTACTATATTTAGTGGATTCCTTAGACATGAGTATGTCTTAATAATAACCACAATATAATTAGTTTAACTTTGACACCGTTAAACGCCGCGCCGTCAAGGGAGGTTATAAAGGCAAGTGATCGGTGGGCTAAGAATTGAGTGGGAGTTATGGTCATACAAGAGTGGAAAAGTCCTCCTATTTAATAGGAATGGTGTCTGGGCCTCTTGATGAGCGAGAACTGGAAAATTGCATGGCCAAGCGGAATAGGATTAAAGAGTTAATCCTTATTTGAGCAGTTCGAACTCAGCGATCAAGGAACATAAATTTGAGAATAACATTGTGTTATCAAATTTGACATTAAGTGACTTAAGGAATTTAACATTGCGCTCTTGTCTTCGGACAAGTGGGAGATTGAAGGAATATGTCCTTAGACATCCCTAAGCAATTACTAAATATAAATATGAATAATATTATGAAGATAATAAACTTAATTATTTTAGTAATCTTATTTTCTTGCTAGAGAATAAATATGATTAATAGGACAATATTGATTGGACCTATAACTAAAATATATTAATCCTATGAGGTCACACATTGTAGCACAAGTTGGAAAAAGCAATCCAAATCCATTTAGGATTAGGGTTGGGCCGATCCAAAGGGGAATAGGAGGAGAATTAGTTCTCCTAACTAGCCTATGACTCTTCTATTATATATAGGATATAATATTAGGGTTTAGGTGATCAATTCATTAATCAGTTTCTTTTCACAATAGAGAGAGAAGTGAAACCCAAATATATTCCCTCTAACCGGCGCCTATACCACTAAAAAGCAAGGGATCTTTTGTCTTCCGTTCTAGCAGACGTTGGTGTTCAACTGGTGCTCGTGGACTGATTAGAGGAGCAACACTTGGGGCTCTCGGATCTTCAAAGCTTGCATACAACAGGGAAATCACGCTACAAAGGTTTGATATTTAATCCCTATTGAATGATTCATGTGTTTGATTATGTTTGCGATCCTATGATAGATGTTAGGAAATTGTTTCCTGAAATTCCGCTATTTGCATCTATATATTCCTACATATATGTCCTTGGTGGACCACTAAGGGCCCGTTCTGCTCAACTTATTTTAACTTATATAAGATCTTATAAGATCTTATAAGATCAGAAAAGATCAGATAAGATAAGATAAGATCAGATAAGATCGGATCAGATAAGATAAAATAAGATGTTAGACACACTCAATAAACTATCTTATAAGATAAGATAAGATAAGATAAGATAAGATAAGATAAAATAAAATAAAATAAAATAAGATAAGATAAGATAAGATAAGATAAGATAAGATAAGATAAGATAAGATAAGATCAGATAAGATTAGATCAGATAAGATTTTATAAGATCTTATAAGATAAGATAAGATAAGATAAGATAAGACAGAATAAGTTGAAAAGAACATACCCTAAAAATTTGGAATAGTCATTGGCAAAACCAAACGAGAATTTGGTTTATTAGATTTTTACCTATCTCACTTTGATTTTCCATTTTGCTAGCACATTTATGACCATTAATTTTAATATACATTACAAATTTAATAATATTATTATTATAAATAATAACATTTATATTTGTATTTACTTTAAGAAAATATTTCAAAGCGAGATATATATATGTAAATAATGTAAAAGTTAAAGTGAAGTGTGAAATGACTAAATTCAAAGAAGCAAGAGTATTTAATTTACCTCGTAAACAAGGTCACATATTTAAATGAGTAATGCTTTTCAAACAATAAAAATTTTACTAAAGCAAGATGTTTACTTTGTTTTACAAAAGGTGATGGAGTAGACGGTTGATCCGACGTGTAGTGACGCGTAATGTTATCAGGATCGGAATCATACTTTAATTTGGATCATATGGATCGGTAGGATCGAATCGGTGGGATCGAATCGTACGATCATAAAATCCTACAAATTGGATAAAATAGAGATAATAATGCTTGAATATAGTGAAAAACTCATGTTAAAAATCTACACATATTAATTATGACTTATTTCATTAGCAAACAGTGATATAGTAATTCAAGACTCTAATAAGATTGAAGTAATCTGCAACCAAAACCTAATAGGAAAAATATAATATGTGAAATTACTTTATAATTTTTTTATGATAGGATCGAATCGTAAAGTCATATATAGGATCGCGAAATTGTATTAATAAGATCCTATCATGTGATTTTTTGTGGTCAGTAGGATCGAAAGTTCCTACAAAACTAAAATCCTATGTAGGATCGGAAACAATGAGGTTGTTCTAGAACGTAGAATCTTAGGATCGTAAAATCTGAATCGGGATTTTAACAACAATGGTGACGCGTGTTAAACATAACCTACTTCAGACTTTACCAACGAACTAAAAAAAGTAGCATCCTCATATCACTATAATTTGTAATAAAAAAATTATTAATCTTGGGACAGATGAGAGATGACGGTCTCACGAAAGATATATGTTCACATCGAATATGAATTATGCATCAACAAAAGTGTAGAAAACATGTACAAAGTTATATTTATGATAGTGTCCGGCTCTCTGCTTAAATAGTTTTTTTTATCTATTTTACTTAAAATATTTTTTTGGAAAATTAATTTCTAGTTTGATCAAACGCTTTAAATTAAAAGAACGAAATCAATCTATGTTTTTAGATTCTAGCCTAAGTTTTAAATATTAGTTAACTAGTTTTTGTTTTGAGCAATGCCCCATATCTATCTATCTATCTATACTAATATATTAAAAGGCGTTCCTAAACAAAGAACGGTGCCACGTGCAGTGGCGGAGCCACGTTGTGTCATGGTGGGTCACGTGACCCACCATTATTTATCAAAAAAAATGGAGCAGCTTTTATAAAAAAAAAACAACCAACGCACACTGACCAAAACTCTCTCTCCTGTATTCTACACGCTAAGTTTCTCTCTCTCTCCTCTCTTCCTTGTCCCCTCTCTCTCCTCTCTTCCTTGTCCCCTCTCTCTGAATCTCTCTCCTCTCTCCTCTCTTCGAGCTCTTGGGTTGAGGCCTTGAGGGTCTTCAATTTAAAACCTTCGTATTTCACTCGTTTCCCGAACATTATGATGGAATTCGAATTCGTAGTGTTTTCCAGAACATCATCTTTTGATTTCCGGATATCAAATTCAGTAATTGAAAATCTTCAATTCATATCGAGTGGTAATGGATTACGGAGTTTTGAATTATCGCCTCCGAAGAGCCAATAATGAAGATCTCTTTGATTTCTTTGTTTAGTTACATTCGGGTGATTTTTATTTTATCCTTTTCAATTTCAATTTCAATTTTTCCCGAACATTTTTTTTTTTCTTCTTATGTTTTGGGACTAATTTGGTGCGTTCAATTTGGGTGGGGATTTTGCAGTTATTGGAGTTTGAAGAACGAATTTCTAAGTTGGAAGGTTGTTTGAAGGTATTTTTCTCGTCTTGGTTCTTCGTAGGCAGACTTAGGGTTTTTACGATCAATTCTTTGCTCTGAGAACTTCCATTATCCACTCTCATGGCTGCGCTTCCACTTCTGCAAAGCATGCCCCTCCTTCGCATGCGCTTCAATATGAGCAATGTATCTAAAACAGTTAGAGTTTCAAACTTCATTACCTTATAAATTTACAGTGGCTAAATGCCTAAATTTATTGTTGGTATAACTTATATTGTTGTCGTTAATTTATTGTTGTTAATTTATTGTTGTTATATTATTGACTTATTGTTGTTAATTTATTATTGTTATATTTATTGTTGTTAATTTAATATAATTTGTTATAGTGGCTAATTGGTGAATGATGACTATGACTCTATGAGCATTGGATTAGCTTTGAAGGTTTGATTGATTTTTGTTCAGGTAATGCACTAAAACCCTTGTTTTAGGATTTTCAGACTTAAGCCTATCATGTGAAGTTTTTGGAGAGGCCATGAATGAGCCTTTGGTTTTATGTGTTTTATGTGCTGGTGGAATTAGTTGGAGATGGATAGGATTTTCCTCTAATGTGAAATTATTTGGTATATATGCATAATGCATCGATATGAGATTAGATTTGAATAGTTTAAGTGAATTTGATTGATATGTTTCTCATATCCGAACCTGTACCCGTATCCGTCTCTGTGTAACCTAGTCGGTAGTGACCCACCATTCATAAATTTCTGGATCCGCCACTGGCCACGTGGTGCTATCCCTTAGGATGTTAACTCCATGTAATCCACATACATTAAAAAAAATTAGAACTGCATTGTATAAGATTTGATCCCGTGATTTCAAACTTATATTATTAATGTCTTAACCACTAAACCAAGTTTTGGTGTTAATATTTTAAAGTAAATATTAATAAATGAAAATTTTAAATACTCGGGGCTTTGCCCGGGCCTAAAAACTAGTTATTATTTAAAATATGGTATGTTTAGAAATCGCCTAGTGGCCAAAAATATTAAAATACTTATGTCGAATTTGTTATGAGAAGGGGAACACATAATTGTGAATAAGGGGTTATGAATATGAATGATCTTAATTATATTTTCTTAAAGAATGTTTAATGTATAAGTGGTTGTTTAATTTTGTTGTCGCTACTTAATTAAATTCCTAGGAAGTGCCAGAAATGTGGAGTTAAGCATACAACTAGGATCTCGACTTTCATGTTTTTCACCCTTTAGGACTTACAACTTTTTTTCTCACCTATAAGGACCTAAGGTTAGGAATCCGGCTAACTAACCTCACTTTAACTCACCTGAGGTAGAGATTTTTTATTTGTTTTTTGTATTTTTTTATCAACCAATTTTAATTATTCTCATTTTTTCACACAACCTTCTCCCATCTTTCTTGCTAATCAATCTCCCTGATTTCTTGCATTTTAGAATAGATAAAGATGAGAGATACCCATAACACAATTTATATTAGGGTAAATCAACAATTAGTTACCAAAGTTCATCAACCTTGAATAAAAATACCAACTTTGCAACAAATTCAGAAACTTGGTCTATTGGAAATAAATAAATGAAAGTTGTGCACTGCAATTTAGAATCAAACACCAAATCTAAAAAATCATGTACTTAGAAAAAAAAATTGTACAAATAATCAACAATTAATCACTAACATCCAAAACCCACGTACAAAATTACCAAAATTGTAAGCAAAACTAAAAAAAATCAAGCTGCTAATAATTCTTCTTATAAACACACACAAAAAAAAAAAATTATAATTACAGGTAAGTGGGTTTGAAGGGGCAGAAGGGAAGGACTATTTAGAGTTAAACTAAAAAGAATCAAAGAAATTCTTGATGGGTTGATTGACGAGTCCTAAATCATCCAACCCATGGAGCCACAATATGAAGCTCCTGCTCTGACCCGCTGCCATTTTGCTCGGTTTGGGTCTGGGGTTGGGTTCGGTTGGGATTCAGGTCAGTTATGAAGATGAAGAGGAGGGTGATAACCAATGAGATTGTTAGCACTGCAATTGACTTTGCTAGTATTGATATTGTCAATAGCGAAAATCAATTCCATACAAACCAATAACAATTCCAGCCTTTCTGATGCTGATCAAGATGATTCAAAGGAGTCGGTTTTTTTTGTCTGTGTGTGCAAATATATATTGAGATTCAATGGAGCCATTGAATTGATTTGATGAAGGAGGAAGAGAAGTTAATGAAGTTGATTGAAGTGCAGCGTTTTTTGTTTTGAGAGAAGAACCAAAAAGAGGATTGTAGAGCAGAAAAAGAGTTAATATAATATGTAAGGGGCCCATTGCTTAACTAGGGTAAAATTTACCATCTGAATGTGCTTTTGGGTCGTAAACGGTGAAAAATAAAGGTTTAGGTCCCAAACGGCGAAAAACCCAATAGTTTGGGTCCTAAACGTATACTTAACTCCAGAAATGTGTATATCTTCTTGGTAAGTTAATTACTAATCTCTATTATATAAGGCAACTTGAGGATTTTGGTGTCTGCTTGTAATTTTGTACCTTAAAAGCCCTTTATTTTTTAAATATATTTTACATCTTTAAAATATTTTTATAACTTGAAGCACGCATTGCGTGAATCTAAATCTAGTAGTCTATCATTAAAGTGACTTTACTTTAGTTTGCAAATCATTCATCATAAATCTTAGCTTCATTTTTTATTATTTGTAAGTCGCTAGTTTCCACAATAATGCATGAGAAGACGCTATGTTAAAATCAATGGGGCATCATATCTATACTAATATATTAAAAGGCGTGTCTGACAACGTATACACGCCATGTGACACCTCTCTTACTCCACTAGAATTATTTAATGTGTAATTGTGTATATATGTCATGTCAACTAACAAAAGTAAATTGGCTTGCAACAAGATTAGAACCCGTGACATCTTGCTAATATACATAGCACAATTACCATTTCAACCAACTTTATTTTAATCATGCTTTAAATGTCCATATTATTAAATTTGTACCTTTTAAATGTTGAGTTTTCTTTATTATATTTTAATGCGAATGGATAAAAATACATTTCAAGTTCGGAAAAAAGTGCCACCCGGGGCAAACCCCATGCCCAAATACTAGTTAAGAATAAAATGCAGTAACACATAATATGATAACATGTATACTTCTTAACCATGCGTTTTAATTTTTATCTTTTTGGTGTAAATGAGCGATTAAGCGCAACAATGATATATATAGAATCAATTTCATATTTTAGATATCACCCTATAAGACTTTACCTACTAAACTAGATGAAATCCACATGCATTGTAATAATTGTATAGGTTAATCCCTGTTGGCATATTAAGATCGTATTCCTCTAACTCTTATAACCCAAATCCAACTAAGGATAAAGTGGTCGGATATCTTTTGTCAGTTGGTTTTATGAGAGACCTAATTTAATTTAAAATTAGGCAACGACCTAAACCCATTATTAAAAGTGAATGAACCACCTTTCTGAATATTGTAGCTAGTTTATTTACTGTGTGACCAATTTAATCTATTTATTGACCAGTTTAATCCATCCAGCAATCACATTTTTTAATCCATTTAATTTAGTGACTAGTTTAATCCATTTTGTAAGACTATCGGGTTATTTTTTAAAATTGTATATATATTGTAGTTTAAGATTTAAAGGGAAATCCCCCTCTCTAGGATTTGAATAAGTTGTGTTACTGTTCCATTGAACCTCAGCAATAGCTGGAGCCATGGCAAAGGGTTCAAAGAAGGGTAATGGTAGCAAGAAGTCTCATCTAAAAGGCAAGAAATCGGTTTCTCAAGCTCAGAAAGTAAAATCGATACGTATTCCACAGTCGGGGATGCAAGGAAACGAAGAATGTGAATGAAATTCAGGATGTAGCAGCTCTAAGTTGGACCACGAGAGGAAGATGATGTTGAATCTCATGATTCGTTGGATATGGCGACTTCGGAGCAAGATCGAGCTAGTTTTGAGGCGCAAGGAATCAATTAGCGGATTGGGTAGCTTCGGTGCGTACTCCTCCGAGACAGAGCGGGGAATGGAACAGTTAATCCATCGCCACATCCTATGCAACAATTGATTAGTAATCTGACTAACCATACTACTTGGAGCAAGTCGTTGTTTGCTAATATTAGGGAAGAGGGGTTGGATTTAACTCGTAATGAAAGTGCTAATTTGAATGTGAATGATGAGGATGATTTGCTTAGAATTGCCGATGAGGATATTAAACCGGAATTGGAATATTGGAAATCTGCTTTGATTTGCTATATTTTGGGGGTTAAGCCTCCATTTCGGATTGTGGATGGATTTATTAGGCGTGTGTGGGGGAAATTTGGTGTGGAGAAGCTAAGGTTGCTATGATGGAGAATGGAGTTTTTGTGGTTCGATTTCGGACGGTGGAGGAGAAGGATATAGCTATGGAGGTTGGCCCTATTTTTTGTATGACGAAAACCTAAGTTATCATGAAGCATTGGGCGCCGATTTGGATTTAAGGAAGGAGGATGTGAAGTCTGGTCCCAACTTGGATTAGGTTGCCTAACCTTGCATTGAAATGCTTGGGGTCGGCGGACGTTGCATAAGTTGGTGAGCAAGATAGGTAAGCTATCGGATCGACGAGCAACGGCTCGAAAGACATTCTTGAGTATGCTCGTGTATTAGTGGAAGTGAGGGTTGATTAGGAATTTCCCAAGGAAATTGCATTTATGAATGAGAAAGGGCTAGTAGTTGTGCGGCCTATTCATTATGAGTGTAAGCCTATTATATGCTCATTTGTAAGGGTATATGACACACTATGGAAGAATGTAGGCGAGAAAAGGTTTGAGGTGGCTCGAAAGGAAGATCAAGCCAAGGAAGGTATGGGTTCAAAGGGGTGTTGTTCCCGGTCTCTGCTGCGTATGCGGTGGTTCGAATCTTTGGAGGCATTGCTCACGAGGAGTCGGGTGGTAAAGCCACTACTAGCTTAGCAACAATTGCGAGAGGCCTAGTGAAGGAGTTACGAGAGAGGAAGGAGCTCGGTTGAAGGGCGATTCCGCGAATCCAGTTATTGAAATCGGGGGTCTCGAGGAGGATGATGGTTCAAGGCATGAAGGAGGGGAGGTTATGTCTCCTAATGGATAAGCTTGGATTACGGAACACCGGAGGCCTCAATAGCCCGGTGAAACACATAGATGTTAGGTGGTTCTTGAATCACAATAACACAGGGGCTATGTGGGCTTACGGAAACAAGGGTGAAGTGTGGCAACTTCCCTAAAGTTTTTAATAGTGTGTGTTACGGGTGGAGTGTTGTTACTAACTACCACCAACATAGAGGGAGGTAGAATTTGGGTTATTTGGTTACCTCGAAATTTAGTGTGAATATAATTGAGTGTCATGCTCGGTATATTCATTGCGAAGGTTGATCACGGAGCTTACGGTAGGAGTTTTTATGTTTCTTTTGTGTATGGGATGAATGATGCCAAAGATAGAGAAGAGTTATGGCGGGGCACCCCAAAAAATAAGTGCTCATGTGAGGGGTGCTTGGATTTTGAGGGGTGACTTCAATAATGTCTTGAACTTGAATGAGAGGCGGGCTCTTTTGTAACTTTGGCTGAAGTTTCCGAGTTAAGGAGTTGTATGAGAGAATGTGGGTTGAATGAGCACATTACTACTGGTCCTTTCTTCACATGGAGTAATAAGCGAAGAGGGAGGGATAGATTTTTTTCACGTATTGATAGAGTTATAGCGAAATGATGCTTGGGACTTGATGTTCACAAATGCTATAGCTAAGTTTATGCCGGAGGGTGTATCGACCCTTTGTCCATGTGTGGTTAGTTTAGATAATCTTGTGACAACGAAACCTAAAGCATTTAGGTTCTATAATATGTGGACTCGGGCGAGGAATTCATGGATAAGGTGCGGGGAGTTTGGTGTGATAGAATTTACGGGTGTGCCCATGTTTCAAGTGATCACCAAACCGAAAAAATTAAAAGGGGGTCTTTGAAGGAGCTTAATAAAATGAAATTTTCTAATATAGAAAATGTTCTTGAAGAAGCTAGCGAAATTGCGAGTGTGCGGGGAGAGTATTCAGCAAGATCTTGCAAATGTTGAGCTGCATCGTTTGGAGACAGAAGCAAGACAAAGTTACTCTGAGCTAAACAAGGCTAGAACAAGCTTTCTTCAGCAGAAGGCTAAGCAGGAGTGGCTTAATAGTGGTGATTTGAACACACATTATTTCCATGCCTATCTGAAGAAAAGAAGGTTGCAGAATCAAATTTGTAGAATTCAAGATATGCAAGGGGTTTGGAGAGAGGATAGGTGTGGAATTGAAGATGCATTTATTGAGTTTTATCAAGACTTACTTGGTACAACTTATCCTATGGAACTCATGTTAGTAGGGCCATTATACAAGAAGGGAAGGTGGTTACTAGGGAGCAGCAATTAGCTTTATGTGCGAGTTCACTAATGATGACATCAAGGTTGCATTATGGGACATTGATGATAATAAGGCGCCGGAGCCCGATGGTTACAATAGTTTGTTTTTATAAGAAGACATGGTCTTGTATTGGACACGATGTTTGCCTTGCGGTGAAGAATTTTTTTCACCTTTGGTAAACTGCGAAACGAGGTTAATGCTACTAACTTGTGTCTTATTCCTAAGGTTGATCAGCCACATGATGTTACACAATTTAGGCCTATTACGTGTTGCAATGTCCTATATAAAATCATCTCTAAATTGATGTGTAATAGGCTAAAATTGATTCTACCACATATCATTGATGAAGTTCAAAGTGCCTTTGTGGCTAATAGGAGGATTATGCATAATATTTTAATATGCCAGGATATGTTGAAATATTATAAACGAAGCTCTCAGCCTCCTAGATGCACATTGAAGATTGATTTAAGGAAGGCATATGATTCTTTAAGTTGGGATTTTGTCAAGGAATTGTTGATGGGTCTTCACTTTCCTGATAAGTTTGTGAATTGGGTTATGGAGTGTATGATTAGCCCTTCCTTTTCTCTGTGTATAAATAGGGAAACTTGTGGTTTTTTTAAAGGGAAGAGAGGGCTTAGGCAGGGTGATCCTATATCACCTTTGATATTTGTGTTAGCAATGGAATATTTCACTAGACTCATGAAGAAGATGTGTAAAAAAGACAAGTTTGACTTTCATCATAGATGCAGGAACCTTAGTCTTACACATTTAATATTTGCGGATGATTTAATGTTGTTCAGCAAAGGTAATGTGCAATCTGTGGTTTTGAAGGTGAGAACTTTGAAGGCATTTGCTCAAGTGTCTGGATTAAATGCTAGTCCTGCTAAGACAGCAATTTATTATGGGAATGTTAAGGAGGAGATTCAGGATAGGATTCTTCAGCTCAGTGGTTATAAGAAGGGGCAGTTTCCTTTTAGATATTTAGGTGTGCCCATTACTTCAAAAAGGATTCTTCTTTGCAGATTGTGATGTATTGATTGACGGGGATAATGCATAGAATTATGTCTTTGGAGTTCTAGACACATGTCTTATCTTTGGAAGATTTGTTCTTGTTCATTCTATACTTATGAGCATCCATACTTCTTGGGCTCAGGTTTTCTTTTGCCTAGAAGTGTGCTGAAAAGAATTGTCCAATTATGTAGAGCTTTTATGTGGGAAGGTAAAGTGGTTCTAACTAAGAGTCCACATTGCTTGGGAGTGGGTTTATAGACCCAAAATGTATGGGGGTTTGGGTTTGCAGGATTGTATTACATGAAATTCTGCAGCTGTAGGTAAGTATATTTGGCAAGTGGCACAGAAGGAAGATGTTTTATGGATAAAGTGGGTCCATAGTGTGTATATAAAAGAGGCAAATTGGTGGGAGTATGAAGCTCCTACCACTTTGCAAGTTAGGCGTGGAAGGTCATTTGTAAAATCAAGAATGTGTTTAAGAGTGCTTATCGAGAATAATAAATGGCTGAATGGAGACAAAGCTTACCTTTGTGAAGGCGGGTTATCCGGTGGCTTAAAGGTTCACAATTGAAGGTGGGATGGCATAATTGGGTTTGGAGTATCTACAACATTCCCAAGCATTCTTTTATTGCTTGGAAAATGATGCTAGGGAAGCTAAAGACTCGAGATAAGTTTGAAACTGTTGGTGTTGTTCATGAAGCTAGATGCTTGTTGTGTTACAATGAAGAGGAGACAAGTCACCACTTATTCTTGAGATGTCCCTACGACGGGAGAATTTGTCAAGGCATAATGCGGTGGATTTGTATTAGAATGGGCATGCGGGAAACAATCTATACTTCATGGAAGAAATGGGGCGAGCACTTGAGATCCAAAAATAGGCGAAAGTAAGCTATGTTGTTTTAAGCGCTCTGGTTTTATTACATATGGAATTATAGAAATCATGCTTTATGGTATGATTACGTCAAGTGTCCGAGATAAAGTTATTAAAGAAATTCGATCAAGTGTTTGTAATAGAGTGAAGAATTGCTTAAATGCTAAATGATCTGTCTTGATAGAGCATGGGTGTCACAACTTGTGTTAGATTGTAATTGAGTTAGTTTGGATGATGTGTTGGTTTTTTAGCGTAACGGTGTGTTTATCTTTGTTATTGCTTTGTTGGTTGTATTGTTGTGGGTGGCTTTTTTTATGGTTTTTTGGTAATAAAAGCTTACATTTTACCAAAAAAAAGATTTAAAGGGAAACAAAGGATGGAGAAGAGAATGAACAACTAGGTTGGTGCGAGATGTCTAAGGATAATGTTGGATTTGAGTGATATGGAATGGGTTTGTTAGGAGAATGTAGGCTTGAATTTGTCTATTTTTTGTTAAAATTAGATCGCCTATATATTTTAATAATTTGTGATCTTTTATTGGATTCATCAATCATCATGATGCGGCTCTCGTTGGAGACCCAAATTATAACGCCCGACCTCTAAACATCATGTTTAAGTTAATTAATGCATCATTAGCGGCGGAACTTAGATGGTCGGTGCGCTACTGCCGTATTTTCCGTTCGGGAAAATACAAGGCAAACATTCCTTCATGAAACTAAACATATTATAATCATTGAAACTCGTAAGCATCTTTCTTATATAGATATAAATAGCTAAACATTGATAATTACGTAGTTATAGTTAAACTAAGTTCATGTTCTAGTGATCATAAGTTTAGATTACACAACCAATATAGTTTTCATAAACGTAAAGTGATTGACCATCCTCACTTCTACGCCATCCCGTCACCTTCATTAGTACCTACAACCAAAAGCAACATCGTGAGCGAAGCTCGGTAACATACTACCCTAACAACGTAAATTCATTTTATTTGCAAACGAGGAGAAGAGAATATGATAAAACACATTAGAAATCAATAATGAGATAATAGCAAGGTGAACAATTATAAGTAGCGCCTTGAAACTTCATAAGTTCCCATTATCTTTTCATTTTTTAGTTTGGTAACTGGCGAGTATAGACATGCGGGACGTCTCCCACCATGCGATGATCCTCAAGGAGCCCATCTCCCTTGTTGGATACACCGCTCGCACCAAAATAGAGTAGTAACATAACATGTGGTACCCCTCAAGGAGTCCGGCTCCCTTGTTGGGTGTACGGCGGGTGCGAAGGTACGTGCACGACCATAAAGTAGATAAGCGTAACATTATACTGCCAGAACCTCTTTCACTTTTATTTATCATGTTTCGTTTGTTTAGCATTCATCGGCATAAGCCATAGATCTTTCATGAATCATACTTGAACATCAATAACTCATAAGATCATTATTCACGAAACTCATTCGAAAACAAATTAAGTATCCCACAATCCATATAAAGAATCACATCACAAACTCCTTAACATAATTATAAACATCATTTCACAAACACATTTCGAAGGGGATCGTGGGTGTTAGCAATAGATGTTACCTCGATTCCTGCTTAATAATCTTGAAAGCCGGGGGAGGCTGTAATATCCTTTCCTTTTAATCTAACCAAGAAATTAGGCATCGAAAATGTACATATTCGTTTTATTTTAACATTTAAACCTTTAGTTATTAAGATTACATTAATTATTAACAAGTGATTTTATTGCTAAAGATTACTCGTTTAATTCGTAATATCATATGTTTATCTGTGATTAATATTAAACTAACGTAATTGCTAACATAATCGTAAATATTTTTCATTAACTCATAACTAATATACTGACTTAGGTGTTTCACAATAAAAAATTTACAAGAGTAAAGTGTACCATTAGTGATATATAACTAAAATTAGTTTAGTTCTTATTACCTAATTAGAACAATTAATTAGAGATATAGTTTAAACTAAGTATTCAATCTATTATGCCCAACAATGGTAGGCTATCAATAAAACTAAAAATGATCCATCAAGGCAGATTAGTTTTTTTTTAGGCCCAATACTAAACTAATTAACAAAAGGTACTTTGGGCTCAATCACTAAAACAACATCACACAAATATAACGTTAGAGAGGTATTTTCATACCTCTGCTCAACTGAGCAGTCACGACAAAGAAACAGAGGAGGGAAGGAAGGCTGGTTGGCGTCGTGGTGGAGCTCCGGCAGCAGTTGCGAGGCGACGCGGTGGGAGGCGCGGAATCCAGCGGTGCTAGGCGTGGCTCGTCGGCGCAACGAGGAGGGAGAAGAAGCACGAGAAAGTGAGAGAAAGAGTGGGCGAGAGGAGAGAGACGCGGCAGGATTTCGGCGAGTGGTGGATTCAACGGCAATGGGGAACGCTGGTGGTCAGAGGTGGAGGCCTCACGGCGGCGCTGCAGTGGGGGTGTGGTGGCTGACCCGAAAACAGAGGAGAGAGGAAGTGGTGTGTGTTGCGAAAATAGGGGGTTGTTTTAGGTGGCGTTTTCCGGTAGGAATAGGGCAATTTCCGGCGAGGTGTTGTAGTGAAGTGGTGAATGGTGAGTGAGTGATGAATGGTGAGAGCAACTATGGCTATTTATAGCCATTGTTGGGGGTCTAATTTCTGTGAATTGGGTTGGTTGAATTGAAAAAATTGGATTTTTGGGAGGGTTTGGTTTGAATTGGAGTTTTTTAATTGAAGTTGGAGTTTTTTATTGCAGGAAAACTACATCTGAATTACAAATTCATGGTCGGGTTTTCTGAGGAAGAAAAGTAAAGAAGTTGGGCAAAAAACTCAAGTCACTGTTTTCTTTTTTTTTAACCTTTTTTATTATTATTATTAATCTTTCTTTCTTTCTCCTTTTCTTTCATTATTATTAACACCATCATTTGATTAGAAGTACTTTGTAAAACTTTAGTAATTAATTTATTTATCAATTCTCTTCTTATTTTTTTTTTCTAATGTTATTATTTGCAACTCTTGCCATACATACAATTAACATATATTTATTTAA